>JAKSZT010001078.1:5320633-5402186 GCA_026826555.1 Tolypeutes matacus | reverse complement strand
TTCTTTGGGAGTTGGAGGTTGTCCTGAGTACTGTTGTGGCAATGGATGTAGGCCATTTTAAATCAGCACACACCACTCAGAACTGAGTGGGAGAGAGTGTGGTCTACAGTGTGAACTGTGGTCTATGGTTGGTGGCAAGGCTCCAGGATGTGTAAGTTCATTGAGAGTGGTGGGCCACACTGTGGGAGATGTTTGTGTGGGATGTGGTGGGAGGTGTGGGAGGTGGGGAACATGGGAATCCCAGTGGGTTCCATGTAATATTTTGGGTAATCTAAGCACCTCTTAAAATATATGTGTATATATATAAATATGTATAAATAACATTTTTGTAAGCAAATACACATATATACATATATATTTATATATCATTTTGCAAATGTTTGTATGTATTGTGAGAATTTTGATTTTTACCCATAATAAAAAAAAATAAAATTTATATGTATCCATTACATTTAATTGAGAAATGTATATATTTATTCATCTGTGTTTACGTTTTAGTTTTTAATTGTTTAAATTTCAATTATTAAATGTACCAAAGTTAAAAAAAATTTCTAATCTATCTATTTTGTTTTCTTCTTTTTAAATTAATATTAGCTTTTTCCTTTTAGCCCTTTCTTTACTCTTTCTCTCCCTCCTCATCATTCTAGCCTTCTAAATCATTATATATATATTCCTCTATTTGGTTTCCCAGTCCATTCTAGGTACTCCACCTTTTTTCCTATTTCTCTACCCTGCCTACAGAACTTAAATATTCATTTCACCAAGTCCTATTTGGCTCCTCTTCTAACTTTTATCAATATTACTATTATCCTTCTTCCTTTTTCACATCTTTCGATTACACTGGCACTAATCTTTGCCTTCAAGGTAACATAGAAAGAAGCAAGGAAATAAAAAAAGAAGAAAAAGTGTCAAAGAGAAAACTTAGCACACACACAGAACCACCAGCTAAATGAAACTCTAGAGGAGAGTGAGAAGCTAATCAACTGAATAAACCCAGCAAGATAAAATGATGACTAGAGGGCAACAAAAAATTACAAACCATACTGAGAAACAGGAAGACATGGACCACTCAAATGAACAAACTAAAAACTAGGAAAATATGCAGAACATCGAACAACTAATCAAAGATTCCCAAACAAATATCATGAACCAACTTAATGAAGTGAAGGAAGACATAAAGGATATAAAGAAGACACTGGGAGAACATACTGAAGAAATTCTAAACATACACAAAAAGATAACGGATATGGTGGTGATCAATGGCACAATCCAAGAAATCAAAAAGATGCTGGATTCAATAACAGCAGATTTGAATAGGCAGAAGAAAGAATTAGTGATGTGGAAGACAATACATCTGAAATCAAACAGATAGTAGAACAGTTAGACAAAAAAATAGAAAAAATCCAGCAGGGACTCAGGGATTTAACTGACAACACAAAATGCACAAACATAACCATTATGGGCATCGCAGAAGGAGAAGAGAAGGAAAAGGGAACACAAGGAGTATTGAAGGAAATAATGGCTGAAAACTTCCAACCCTATTGAGAGAGATGGATGTGCAGATCCAGGAAGCAAAGTGTACCCCAAACAGTATAAATCCCAACAGGCCAACTCCAAGACATATACTTGTCAAAATGTCCAATGCTCAAGACAAAGAGAAAATACTCAAAGCAGCAAGAGAAAAGAGAACCACCACATACAAGAGAAGCACAATAAGATCAAGTGTTGATTTCTCATCTGAAACCATGGAGGAAAGAAGACAGTGGTATGACATAGTCAAAGTACTAAAAGGAAAAAACTTCCAGCCACGAATTCTCTATCCAGCAAAACTGGCATTCAAAAATGATGGAGAGTTCAAAATATTCACAGATAAACAGAAATTAAGAGAGCATGTCAATAAGAAACCAGCACTTCAAGAAATACTAAGGAAGTTCTACAAGTTGAAAGGAAAAATCAAGGGAGAGAGAGTTGGAGGAGAGTTTAAAAACAACTAAAAAGACAAAAACAGAAACAAAACAACATAGGACATACATTAACCCAAAGAAAATATGGTTGAAATAAGAAATTCTTTGCGAGTTATAACAATGAATGTAAATGGATTAAATTCACCACTCAAGAGACAAAGATTGGCAGAATGGATAAAGAAATATGATCCATCTATATGCTGTCTACAAGAAACCCACCTTCGGCCCAGGGATTCAAGGAGGCTGAAAGTGAATGGCTGGAAAACCATTTTACAAGCTAACAATAGCCAAAAAAGGGCAGGAGTAGCTATTCTAATATCAGACAAAATAGACTTTAAATGCAAAACTATTGTAAGAGACAAAGATGGACACAATATATTAGTAAAAGGGGTAATGTCTCAAGAAGAGAGAACAATCATCAACATTTACGCACCTAATCGGAGTGCCTCAAAATACATGAGGCAAACACTGGAAAAGCTAAGTACAGAAATAAATACCTCTACAATTATAGTGGGGGACTTTAATACAGCATTATCATGATTAGACTGAACATCTAGATGGAGAATCAATAAGAAACAAAGACTCTCAACAATACCTTAGAGGACCTGGACTTAATAGACATATACAGAACAATACACCCAAATACAGCAGGATTTACATTCTTCTCAAGTGCACACGGATCATACTCTAAGATAAACCCCATGCTAGGCCACAGAAAAACTCTCAATGAATTCAGAAACATTGAGATTATACAAAGTAATTTTTCTGATCACAATGGAATGAAACTGGAAATCACTAAGGACCAGAGAAACGGGTTAGGCACAAGGATATGGAAGTTAAACAACACACTCTTAGACAAACAGTGGGTCAAGGAGGAAATCTCAAAAAAATCAGTAACTACCTTGAAACTAATGAAAACGACAACACAACATATCAAAACCCATGAGATGCAGCCAAAGCTATCCTGAGAGGGAAGTTCATAGCCATAAATACATATATTAAAAAAGAAGGAAGAGCTAAAATTGAAGACCTAACAGCACACTTAGAGAAATTGGAAAAACAACAACAAACTAAACCTAAAGGAAGTAGAAAAAAAGGAAATAACAAAGATTAGAGCAGAACTAAATGAAATAGAGAATAAAAAAGCACTAGAAACAATAAACAAAACCAAAACCTGGTTCTTCGAGAATATCAATAAAATTGACAAACTCTTAGCCAGACTAACAAAGAAAAAGAGAGAACAGATGCAAATACACAAAATAAGGAATGAGCAAGGGGATATCACTACTGACCCCACAGAAATAGAGTATCATAAGAGGATACTTTGAAAAATTATATGCCAACAAGAATGATAATTTAGAGGAAATGGTCAAGTTTCTAGAAACGCACAAACAGCCTACATTGATGAAAGAAGAAATTGATGAACTCAACAGTCCAATTACAGGTAAAGAGATAGACTCAGTCATCAAAAACCTCCCAACTAAGAAGAGTCCAGGACCAGATGGCTTCACAGCTGAATTCTACCAAACATTCCGGAAAGAGCTAACACTAATTCTGCTTAAGTTCTTCCAAAAAATAGAAGTAGAAGGAATATTGCCTACCTCATTCTACGATGCCAACATTACCCTAATACCAAAACCAAACAAAGATACCACTAGAAAGTAAAATTACAGACCAATTTCTCTAATGAACCTAGATGCTAAAATCTTCAACAAAATACTTGCTAATCGCATTCAACAACATATCAAAAGGATTATACACCATGACCAAGTGAGTTTCATCCCGGGTATGCAAGGATGGTTCAATATAAGAAAAGCAATCAATGTAATACACCACATAAACAAACTGAAAGAAAAAAATCACATGATCATCTCTATAGATGCAGAAAAGGCATTCAACAAAATACAACACTCGTTCCTGATAAAAACACTGTAAAAGATAAGAATAGAAGGAAACTTTCTGAATATGATAAAGGGTATATATGAAAAACCCAAAGCTAACATCATCTTCAATGGTGAAATTCTAAAAGCCTTCCCTCTGAGATCGGGAACAAGACAAGGATGCCCACTATCACCACTCCTATTTAATATTGTCTTAGAAGTACTTGCTCGAGCAGTGAGGCAAGAAAAGGATATAAAAGTCATCCAGATTGGAAAAGAAGAAGTAAAAATTTCATTATTTGCAGATGACATGATCCTATACATAGAAAGTCCTGAGAAATCTACAACAAAGCTTCTAGAACTTATAAAGGAGTTCACTAATGTCACAGGCTATAATATCAATGCTCAAAAATCAGTAGCATTTCTCTACACCAACAATGAGCAATCTGAGGAGGAAATCAAGAAAAAAATACCATTTACAATAGTAACTAAAAGAATCAAATACCTAGGAATAAATTTAACTAAAGATGCAAAGGACTTATATACAGAAAACTACACAACACTGTAAAAGGAAATCAAAGATGACTTAAATAAATGGAAAAATATTCCCTGTTCATGGATAGGAAGACTAAACATCATCAAGATGTCTATCCTACCCAAACTAATCTACAGATTTAATGCAATCCCAATAAAAATCAACACTGTATTTTTTAAGGAACTGGAAAAACTAACCACAAAATATATTTGGAAAGGTAAGAGGCCCCAAATCACCAAAGACATATTGAAAAAGAAAAATGAAGTTGGAGGTATCACACTACCTGACTTTAAAACATACTACAAAGTTCAGTGCTCAAAACTGCATGGTATTGGCACAAGGATAGATATACTGACCCATGGAACTGAATTGAGAGTTCTGATATAGATCCTCACATATACAGTCATGTGATATTCGAAAAGTCCACCAAGCCCATTCAGTTGGGAAAGAATGGCCTCTTTAACAAGTGGTGCTTGGAGAACTGGATATCCATATCCAAAGAATGAGAGAGGAATATCATCTCACACCTTATACAAAAATCAACTCAAGATGGATCAAAGATCTAAATATAAGAGCCAAGACCATAAAGACCTTGGAAGATAATGTAGGGAAGCACCTACATGATCTTGTAACAGGAAATGGTTTCATGAACTTAACACCCAAAGCACGAGCAGCAACAGAACAAAATAGATAAATGGGATCTCCTCAAAATTAAAAACCTCTGCACCTCAAAGGACATTATCAAGAAAATTAAAAGGCAGCCTACACAATGGGAGAAAATATTTGGCAACCATATATCTGATAGGAGCCTAATATCCTGCATATATAAAGAAATCCTACACCTCAAAAATAAAAAGACAACCCATTTAAAAAATGGGTAAGTGACCTGAAAAGACACTTCTCCAAGGAAGAAATACAAATGGCTAAAATGCACATGAAAAAATGCTCAACATCACTTGCTATCAGGGAAATGCAAATCAAAACTACAATGAGATACCATCTTACACCCATCAGAATGGCAGCTATTAAAAAAACAGGAGACACTAAATGTTGGAGAGGATGTGGAGGAATAGGAACCCTCATCCACTGCTGGTGGGACTGCGGTATGGTCCAGCCACTGTGGAGGACAGTTTGGCGGTTCCTCAGAAAACTAGCAATAGATCTTCCGTATGATCCAGCAATTCCACTGCTGGGTATATACCCAGAAGAACTGAAAACAAAAATACAAACAGATATATGCACACCAATGTTCATAGCGGCATTGTTCACCATTGCCAAAAGTTGGAATCAGCCCCGGTGCCCATCAACAGATGAATGGATAAGCAAAATGTGGTACATACATACAATGGAATATTACTCAGCTGTAAGAAGGAACAAACTGCTAACACATGGAATAACGTGGATGAATCTTGAAGATCTTATGTTGAGTGAAGCAAGCCAGGCACTGAGGGATGAACAGTATATGACCTCACTGATCTGAACTGAGGAAAGTGAGCAGTCTCTGAGAACCAGTGTCTGAAAGATAGGTTAACAAGGGAGAGAAAAAGAAGAGTAGGCTGTGAGCCATCACCCATATGGACATAATCTATGGTAAAGGGATAGAGTATAGTTGCATACTGAAGGATAGGACAGATGGGTAGTGGTATTACTGGGTTTGGTGTTGCAGGGTTGACAGGCGGGTAGCTTAGGAAGGGCAGGTTGGAATACCCAGGGCATGTAACTATGAATTTTGTCATTCCATGAGTCAAGACAGGGGAGTGTCATATGCCCTAGAGGGATGAGGTGGAAGGAACAGTTAAGATCAAATGGGGTATTTAGTGGTCATGGGAAAGGTTTTTCATTACCTTACAGTAATGGACACAGGACATGGTAAATACCATAAAAAATTATTAAACTGTACTGTCTAAATCGTAAACTATACTGTAAAGCATGGATAATGTTTAGTTGCTATATTTTACTATCTGTATATCAGTTATAAGTATGCTAACATCCATAAAAAAAAAAAAGGTTTTAATATGGGGTGGGGAAGGGGGAGGGAGGCTGGGTATGTGGGAGTCTCTAGTATTGTGTGTGTGACTTTGCTGTGACCTAAAACTTCTTTGAAAATGAAATGAAAATTTGGGAGACACTAGGGAATGAGAGGGGGAAGGTGTCATGGTACACTGGACATCCGATAATACAGTGATAAAAGGAAAAAAGAATAATGTTTTAAAAAAGGAATTTTTTTTTGTTTTTTTTTTCCCATTTTTTTAAAAATGGGAAAATCCTCTATTATATTTTATTTTTAGTTTTTTATTTTGTTACTTCTGAGTTTCCTTGTATTTATCTCTTGCATTTAAGCTTATCATTATTATTTCTTTTTCCCATTAATTGTATTTGGTTATTATATGGGCTTCATGTTCAAGGAAGGTTTAGATCACAGAAGGGTTACAATGGGGGCTGCAGAGGATCATTGGTGGGGGGTGTCTGGGATGGGGGATTCATGGGAGTAAGTTCATCTGAATATACATGAAAGATATATAAAATTGTTCAAATGATCACGGTGGGTAGACAATCACTCAATAAATGAGGAAATCTGAATTCCCAGTCTGGAGAGCTCTGCCACTTTCTCCAAGGGAGCAGCAACAATCCCCTGAGTGCAGGAGCAGTGTCTGGCAAAACAGGATGGCCCACTGATGGGTTCTTGTTATTGATGACTAGCCTTATGAGTCTTTGCTCTTGTAATTGAAACTTAGCCTACAGTTATGGGGTGCCTAAGGGTTGCCACCTGAGAGCCTCCTTGTTGCTCAAATGTGGCCTCTCTCTAAGCCAAACTCATTACCTTCCCTGCAACGTGGGACATGACTCCCAGGGATGAGCCTTCCTGGCAACGAGGGATTAATACCAAGTGTCAACTGGCAACACGACTGGAAAAAGACCTTGAATAAAAGGGGGAAAAGGTAAAGAGAAATGAGTTCATGTGGCTAAGAGACTTCAAAGAGAGTCAGGAGGTCATCCCAGAGGTAGCGCTTAAGCATACCTCAGTAGGATCTCATAGAACACCAAAGTGGATATCACCCCACACAGAGAGGCTCCTGAGGGCTCTGGAGACACCCAGGTCCTATATAAGGGGGGATAGCCCCAGAGATTGACGCCTTATCAGTGGGCTCTATTTTGGAATCTGTGCTCCTGAGAGTGACAGAGTTGGACTCAAATAAGTCCTCCCTGCACATGGTCCATCAGTCCCTTCTATTCAAACCTATATGTGATGCTGGAGTTTTTAGGTATACTTCCAGAGACTGGAGCCTCTGGCCTACCTATATGCCAGCTGTGCATGGAATATCGGTGGAGCTGCAATTTCTACCCTACAGCTCAATGGACTCACCCAAGTCACCTGGTGAGGAGACGACAATGGGCAACGGCCATCCCAAGGAATGGAGAGGGCCTGCAGCTGCAGGCAGGATAAGCCCATCCACTGTATCAATGGGATATAAGCCCTCTCTCACTTGGAGGTTGAGTGGTCATCACTATCCCAGTCCCCTCAGGATTGGGGGAAGAGCTATGGACTAGAGTGGACTTGGTATTCTGTTGTAGACATATTGTGATTCAAGCAATGGGAGAAATTATAACAGTGAGGTGGAGCCGGTGGCCACTGGATGCTTTTGGGGCAGGGAGGGGAAGGGCAGTTGAAATACAGGGGCTTTTTTGGGACTTGGGGATTGTCCTGAGTGGCGTTGTGGTGATGGATGTAGGCCATTTTACATCAGCATATACCATGCAGAACTGTGTGGGAGAGAGTACGGTGTGAACTGTGGTCTATGCTTGGTGGCAAGGCCCCAGTATGTGTATATCCATTGCGGGTGATGTGCCACACTGATGAAAGATGTTTATGTGGGATGTTTTGGGAGGTGTGGACGTGGGGAACATGGGAATCCCTGTAATTTCTGTGTAATATTTAGGTAATCTAAGTACCTTTTAAAATATATATATATATAAAAAATAACATTTATGTAAGCAAATGCATATATATGCATATATATATTTATATATGATTTTACAAATATTGGTATGTATTGTGAAAAATTTGATTTTTACCCACAATAAAAAAAAATAAAAAACCACATGAAAAAATATTCAACATCACCAGCGATTAGGGAAATGCAAATCAAAACTACAATGAGATATCATTTCACAGTTACAGAATGGGCCCTATTAAAAAGACAGGGAGCAGATGTAGCTTAAGTGGTTGAACACCTGCTTCCCTGGGTTCAATCCTGGTCCCACCTAAAAAAGAGAGGGAGAGAGAACTACAAGTGTTGGAGAGGATATGGAGAGAGAGGAACACTTATTCACTGTTGGGAATGTAGAATGGTACAAACCACTGTGGAGGACTATTTGGCAGTCCCTAAAGTTGAATATAGATTTGCCATGTGATTCTGCAATACCACTATTGGGTATATTCCCAGAAGAACTGAAAACAGTGACACAAACAGAAATCTGCACACTGCTGTTCATAGCGGCGTTATTATGATTGCCAAAAGTTGAAAACAACCCAGGTGTCCAACAACCAAAGAATGGATAAACAAACTGTGGTATATTCACATGATGGAATATTATGATGCTGTAGGAAGAAATGAAGTCATAAAGCATATGACAAGATGGATGAACCTGGAGGACATTTTGCTGAGTGAAGCAAGCCAGACACAAAGGGACAAATACTGTATGATTGTGCTATTATGAACTAAATATGTTGTGTAAACTCAAGGAGTTAATAACTAGAATATAGGTCATCAGAAAATACAGTGAGGTTGGAGAATTGAAAGCTGAGGGTTAACTAGTGCAGAATTGGTAAAAAGAATGTTTTAATCTTTGGAAATGAATAGAAAAGATGAAAGCACAACATAATGTTTGTAACTAGCAATACTATTATGTGGGTATGAAAGTGGTTTAAAGGCAAAGTCTGAGGTCATGTATATTACTAAAAAGAAAGCTAAAAAATGTAACATGGAACTGTAGAGCATAGTAAAACTGCATGTAAAATATGAATATGGCTAAAATTGCATATATAAGACTGTTTTTCTTTGAAGCTGAACAAATGTATGTTAATACTGCAATATGTTAATATCAGACAGAAAAAAATATTATGCTAAGTGAAAGAAACCAGACACAAAGTACTACATATTGTATGATTCCATTTATTATTCCATTGATTATTTAAATCAATTTATAAAGATGAAATTAGATTAGTGGCTATATAAGGCTGGGGAAGGAATGCTAAAGGGTATGGAGGTTTTTTGGAGTAATGAAATTGTTCAAAAAATTTTTGTAGTGATGAATGCACAACATTGTGATTATACTAAAAGCCACTGATTATACACTTTGGATAGATCATATGTTATATGAATGTATCTCAATAAAACTGCTTAATAACTAAATAATTGTGCAAGAATAGTCAGAAATAGCAGTTATGTACAGCAGGGGAAACAGAATGGGATTGAGAGGTGAAGAATTTTCTTGTTTGCTTTTCATGTTTTTGTTTGTTTGTTTGTTTTTATTTACTGGGAGGTCCCGGGGATCGAACCCAGGTCCCTCTATATGGGAGACGGACACCCAACTATTTGAGCCACATCCCTCCCTCATGTTTTTCGTTTATTATTTTTCATACTTTTTATTTTTAAAAAATATTTTAGATTACATAAATTTTACATAAAAAATATAGGGGATTCCCATATGCTTCACTCCCTCCCCCTCCCACACTCACCCACATTAACAGCATCCTTCATTTGTGTGGTACATTTGTTACAATTGATGAACAAACATTGGAGCATTGCCACTAAGCATGGATTATAGTTTATATTACAGTTTACACTCTGTTTTGTACAATTTTGTAATTTATGACAAAATATATAATGGTCTGTATCCATCATTGCAACGTCATTCAGGACAATTCTAATGTTCTGGAAATGCCCCCATGTTACACCTGTTTTTTCTCTCCCTCCCCTCAGAACCTCCGGTGGCCACTGTCTCCACATCATTGATAAACGTTTTTCCATTGCTAGAATAACACGCTAGAATAATAAGTCTACTCTAGTCCATCGTTTATTCCCCAATCCTGAGGGTGCTGGGATGGCGATGCCCACTCTGCCTCTAGTTGAAAGGGGGCTTAGATTCCATGGGGCTGGTGGATGGGACTAATTTGCTTGCAGTTGCAGACTCTCTCTGTTCCTTGAGATGGGTGTTGTCCATCATCATCTCCTTGATAGTTGTCCTGGATCAGTCCAATGAACTGGAGAATAGATGTTGCAACTTTGTTGAGTTTCAGGGCACAACTGGCACATGGACAGCCCAAAGATTTAAGTCTCTTGGACATGTACCTTTCAACTCTAGTACTAACTATAGGTTCAAATATAACGGGCAGAAGAGTCATGTGTAGGGAAACCACAACTGAGTCCAACTCCATCACACTGGGGAACATTAATTCCAAAGTAGGTCACACTGACAGGGTGCCAAACTTCTGAGTTGTCAGCCTTGCCTATAGTGTCTGGATGTCTCCAGAGCCCTCAGGGCCCTGTTATTTGAGACAATATTTACTGTGGCAGTCAATGAGATCCTGCTGAGATGTGCATAAGCGTCACCTCTGGAATGACCTCCCAACTCACTTTGAAGTCTCTTTGCCATATAAACTCATTTGTCTTTACCCTTTCCCTCTTTTGGTCAAGGTCTTTTTCCAGTTGCATTGCTAGTTGGTGCTTGGTAGTAATCCCTCAGTGCCAGGGGGCTCATCCCTGGAAGTCATGTCTCATGCTGGGGGTATTATTATTATTGAAATTATGAAAATGCTCTGATAATGATTCAAGTGATGATTGCACAATATGTGATTATACCAAATACCATTGATTGTACACTTTGGATGAACTTTGTGCTTTATTAATATGTATTAATAATAATGATTTGTTTTTTTTAAAAGTTAATCCATTCCTGTGGGTGTGAATTCATTGTAAGTAGGACCTTTTGATGAGGTTATTTCAGATAAGGTTGGTCCCACCTCAATCAGAATGGGTCTTAATCTGATTACTGGAGTCCTTTATAAGCAGACAAAAGACAAAGAAAGAAAGCCACAGGGAGCAAGATGCTGAACATCAACATATCCTGGAAGAGAAGGGCGAGAACAGGAGATGCTGCCATGTGCCTTGCCATGGGACAGAGGAACCAAGGATCACTGGAATCTAGCCCCAGAATGCCAGTCTTTGGGAAGAAAGCATCGCCTTGATGACACCTTGCTTTAGACTTTCTTTTAGCCTCAAAACTGTGAGCTAAGAAATTCCCAATTGTTTAACCTGACCCATTTCATGGCATTTGTGTGAGCAGCTTAGGAAACTAAAACACCTGTTCTTAGAAATGCATTTAGGCGATATTTGAAGTTAAAAATTAAGAGGGCAGCCATAAATCCCATACATGGTGGGTTGACTGCAAGTTTTAAAAATATCCTATAAAGAGAAGCCCCATGAAAGAGGACTGTTTTGACCATAGTCAAAGTGATACCTTGAAGCATTGTTTAAGGGGAACCCTTACCTTGGTTTCCCTACCAGGGAACAGCTAGCCAAAGAAATCTGTATTCTGAAGTCTAGAATTCAGAATATTTAGGACCATGTGGATACACATGAGATCTCAAATCCATATCCTAGTTTAAGCCTTCGAGAAGAACCAATTCCCTGGTATTGCTACTAGGGAAGAACTGGCTAAAGAAACCCGCATCTGGAATCAAAAAATTCAGATATGGTTTCAGAACCAAAGATCTTAGCACCAAAGGCAGAGCAGCAGGGGACCTGTGAATTCCTTGGCAGATGCAGCAAATCAGAGGAAAGAGTTGACTGTTTAGCAGCACCAAAATGACCATTCTACTGTCCCAAGCAAGACCCCTAATTCTCCTCCCTCCAATTCTTTCAGCAGTAAGCAAAATTCTCACCTTCTATTCTACATATCCTTTATTTCTCGGGATCCCTTTTGGGGTTGTGCAAGTCAGGCACCAACTGTCCTGATGGTCCAGCCCACTCAGACCGTGCAGGCAGGAGAGAACTCTCTCTCACCTGTGACACTAATGAATCATGTGCCAACAGTACTGCCTCCAGGAAGGGGGCTCTTAGATATTCAGACTTCTTTTTGGCCCCAATACCAAGGAAAATGCCAGGATCACAATGAACACACTGGCCTGGGTGTACTACAGTCAAAGAACTATTTGCAGCACAAACCTGATAATAAAAAACAATTGAAGGATCTAGGTCAACAAGACATAACTTTCTTAATGCAGTGGTGGGATAAGTGGTGTCAAAAGCTCTGATTACAGAGTGGGAGCCTCCTGAAGGGACACTTGGACATCCAAGACTCACTGAGATAGACCTGCAGCAGCATCTGGCACAGTCAACTGAAGAGCCACCTCTTTACCAATAGCACCAGCAATATCTAGAAACATCAAGCCTTTAAATCAACATCTGCCAACCACAGATTTACAGTAAAAGCCAGAACCTTTTCTTAATCTAGATCCACAGGCACAGGGCTCTCCACTACCCAAACCACATCTCAGTAAGGAAGATTTTCAGTTTCTCCTCCACATGCTGTGAAGCTCACCAGGGCCTCACTTCAAGAGAGGAAGACGTCATCCTCAACATCCTAGTCCAGGCCTCCTTTTCTTTGAAAGAATTCGTGGAATTTAAAGGCTGTTGAACATGGAAGACACCATGTTCTGAAGGATGACTAACACACAAAGAAAGATTATACACTTGTAACCCAAATATGGACTCTTACCCTGCTGTAGGCAGTGCTTACTTTCTCCATTCACTTCATTGAGTAAATGATTGTTTTGAAGCTGCACCCTACCTCTGGAGGCGCTATGGACACCCGGCAGTGGACATGGTTGCTTAGTGCTTGATAAACAAAAGCAATGTCATGACACATGACCTCCTCCCTTCAATCTTCATTTCCTCAGCAATCTGGGCATTCCCCGGACTGTAAATGAACTCACGGCGGGAGAAAAAGTCTATCTGCACACCCTCCCTTCTGGCCAGGAAGCAAGCCAAACTTGAAGTGAGGCTGATGTGTGGAAAATAAGTGCATGCTATATTTCCAGATGATGTTTGTCTCAGTTTGCCAAAGGGCTGCTGAGGCAAAGTACCAGAAATGAGTTGGCTTTAAAAAAAAAAAAAATCAACTTTATTGATACATATTAATAAAGCATACAATTCATCCCCCCCCCAAAAAAAGAAAGAAAGAAATGCATTTAGGGCCAACTATAATGGGTAGGCAGAGCATCCAGCATAGGTGTTTTTTCACAACGGCAAACACAAGACATTAAAATGTGAAGACTGTCTGTGTCCCCAATTCACACACACAACAGACACCTGTAAAGTCACTGGTTTATCTCCTTACAACAAGCAGCACAGAAGGGACACAGGCTTATATCTTCAGCTCTACCCAGTGAGGTTATTTTGCTTCCAAAGGTCTTATGATATTCTCCAGGGTTTTACATGTTTTGTAACATTTTTACTTTTCAGCAATTACCTGCAAGGTTCTGTCTGCCCCAGGAGGCTTGTACAACCTTGTTCAACATTAAGTATGTTGATAATGATGTTGCATAAAACCTGAAAGGACAAAGGAGTGTAAGGTAAACTCTATATCCAGTGAGCCTCATTCAATGTGACTAAAATACAAGTACGGCTGTCTCCTCCAACCCAATGATACAGGGCTACCGACCACACAGATGCCTGTCAAACAGCAAACAAAAATATGAAGTGCCCTGCTTGGCTGTGGGAGAATGAAGATCACAATTAGGTTAAGACCAAAGGGAGTAAGTGAAAAAGAAGGAGGTGCATTTATGCATATATGTATGCCATGGGAAAATATCAGGGACATTTTATTTTTTAAAAAGAATAAAGAAAAGTTGCAAAAGAGTCTTCATTCACTCAACCAACATTGACTGAGCACCCACAATGTGTTGTGCAACATTCTATGCCCTTGGGATACTGCAACAAAAAAAAAAACAGACAAAATCTAACAAACAATAAATACAATAAATGAATTGTATTTTAGATGGTATTAAGTGGTGTGGAGCAACATAAGGCAGGAGGAGGTTTTAATAAATAAGTGGACCATAAAGGAATCACTAAGAAGGTGCTATTTTTGTGTTAAAAAAATATATATATATATATATATATGTGTGTGTGTGTTGTTGTTTGAGGTACTGGGGACCAAGGATTGAACCTGGGACCTTGGTATGTGGAAAGTCAGTGCTCAACCACTGAGCCACATTGGCTTCCCTGAGTTGGTTTTTTTCATTTGTTTTTGTTTTTGTTTTTGTTTTTGCAGGAGGCACTGGGAACCAAACCCGGGACCTCCCTTGTGGGAGGAGGGAGCTCAACCGCTTGAGCCACATTCGCTCCCAAAAATATTTACACTGAGTACCCACCCATTCTTGTATGCATGCCCATACTTGGGTGTGCAGAAGAAAACTCTGGAAGAATGTGTCTCTCTTGTCCTGAAAGGGCTAAACAAGGCAACCTTCAGAACCAGCAAGTTGACCCGATTTTAGGAGGTCCTGGAATCCCCCCAAATAGCGCTCTACCTGCTTTCTGAAGCCTGAAATTCCCTTAGTAGGTAAAAACTATGAAATTCCATACTATTCAAGAGAAATGGCTGATGGGGAAAAAAAGCATGAAGTAGACCAATGTCATCAGCCAATCAAGAAAGTGTGTTGGCTGCTGAGCGGATATGGCTCATAACAGGAAAGGAGGGACAGCCGTTCCAGGAAGACATGGGGTCACTCTCTGTGTTAGGCAATGGTTTCTTAGACTCCACACCAAAATCACAAGCAGCAAAAGAAAAAATAGAGAAATGAGATCTCACAAAAATTTAAAACTTTTGTGCATTAAAGACTTCCTAATGAAAGTAAAAAGACAAAATACAGAATGGGAGAAAATATTTGGAAACCACATATCCAACAAGAGTTTAATATTCAGAATATATTAAAAAAATCCTATAAGTCAGTAGCAAAGACAAACCACCCAATTTAAAAATGGGCAAAAAACTTGAAAAGGTATTTCTCCAAAGAAGATATACAAATGGCCAAAAAGTACATGAAAAGATGTTCAACATCATTTTCCATTAGAGAAATATAAATCGCCAGCACAGTGAGCTGATGCAACAAGATGACACAATGAGGAAACACATAAGAGATACAACAAGAAGGGAGCGGATGTGGCTCAAGTGATTGGGCACCTCCCTCCCACATGGGAGGTCCTGGGATCGGTTCCTGGTGTCCCCTAAAAAGAAGACAAGCAGACATAGAGAGCACACAATGAATAGACACAGAGAGCAGACAGCAAATGCAAAAAACGGGGGGTGGGGTGGGGAATAAATAAATTAAATTAATCTTTTTAAAAATTATACTATTAAAAAAAAATCCATAGGACTGCACAACACAAACAGTGAGCCCTAATGCAATCTATGAACTATAGTTAATAAAACAATTATAAAAATATTCTTTCATCAATTGTAACAAAGGTACCACACTAATGCAAGGTGTTAATTAAGAGGGGGTGGTGTATGGGATCTCTGTATTTTCTGTATGATTTTTCTGTAAATCTACATCATTAATTTTATATATATATAATTATAAAAAATATATATATAAAGATACAGGATATGGGGTCACTGGTCAGAAGAAATATCTTAGAGGGGCAAAGCGGAATAGGGATGGCAGGCGAATTTCTTAGTCTTCACTTTGTCCAAGCTTAGTTACCTTCAACTGGTGCAGGACATGAAAAAGCTGTCAGTGTATGGTGTTTATGTCTTATGGATAAAACACAGGCAATTCTGGTACACTAACTTTATGATGTTTATGCAAAATAATCTAACAGAGACTGACCACCCTGGAGATTCATTAACTATGGCAACACTATGCTGAATTCTTTTTTTTTTTTTCTTTCATTTTTTAGGGATTGAACCCAGGACCTCGTACATGGGAAACAGGCACTCAACCACTGAGCTACATCTGCTCCCCAATGAGAGTTGGTTTTGTTTGTTTGTTTTGTTTTGTTTTGTTTTAGGAGATATCGGAATTGAACCCAGACCTCATATATGGAAAGCAGGTACTCAACCAGTTGAGCTACAACTGCTCCCTGCTATGCTGAATTCTTGTTCTCTCCGGACTATGCATACTAAGGTGGAAGGCAAGGCTATGGAACAGGGTGTCTCAAACTGGGGTTTCCCACATTCTCAGGCAACAGAAAGTTCTATGTGACAGTAGGTGTGTAATCACCTTTCAACAGAGTCCTGCCTCAAAAGTTCAGTGCTAGTGGTTGCATTTAAGTTTATCAATGAGTTAGCGTCAAGCAGATCTATTTTAGTTGTCATGGCTAACAAGGAAAGACCAGAGGAAAACAACACACTCTGAACACCAAGTGACGCCATGGCCCACTGAGTGAAGGTTTTGCCATCATTCAAAGAGAACAGAAGTGGAAGAACTGAGCCACCACATGGTATGCAGTGGCTCAGGCATACAAAGTTGAGACTTGCGGAAGTCAAGGTGCGCGAAGGTCCAGACGCACAGTCCTGAGGTGCATGGGAATCAGGTGCATGTTGTCAAGCAGCCCCAAACCCACAGTCCCCAAACCAGGGCTGTCAGGATATATTCACGCACAATGGAGATTCTGTTCTGGCAGAAAACACTATTACATTAAATTAGTGCTTTGATTTTGAATTCTAATATTTTTTAGGTTTTTGGTCCTTGACTTTTGATTGTATAGTTGTGTAATAGATAGGAAATGTGTTCTACAAACTTGAGTATGGGAAACATGCCAATTGTTTCTAAAAATTTAAATTAAACCTGATCCTGGGTCCTGGAATAGCAGGAAAGTCAATCTTTTGTGTTATTGGGATTCCTTGACTACTGCAGGTTGTGAAAAGGTTAGAACATTTGGGGAGGCTCCTCTCATCTTCAATCTATTTGATTGCCATTGGCCCATTCTCTGTCTACTCTGCATGGTATTATGAGGCCTATAATTCACCTTAAAATATTTTAGCATAGACAGATGTGCGGGCTAGTTATATTAAGCTACAAACCAGATAAAAACACAATTCTAATAAGAAAAGGACATTACAGGGTGACTGGTATGGTTCCAATCGGCAAATGCATTTTCTGAAGGCAGATGCTACAAGCTCTTGATATTACCATATCTTGATAACATAGTGAAAGCCAGAAATGAGATTTTATTGGTGAAATTAGCAAGTTGTTGATTGGCTGATAAATGTTATAAAAGAACTCTCATTGGTGAAATTAAGTTTCAAGATATGTGGAAATGGTTCTGTGTCCAGATTAGAAGAATATCTGGCTGCTTGTTGACAATTATAAAATAACCTAGCAGCAGGAATAGTGTAGCAAATTCCTCAAGTAAAACTTTCATGAAAAGTGATGGTTAAGATCACATAAAAAGATGAAAGCCTGAACTCCACTGAGGTCATGAAACAGGGTGCAAATACAGTTTTGTGCCTGATTGCTATTAAGTGTTATATAATTGGCAGAATTTGGTCTGAGATTCCCTTTCATTATAATCTGAGAGCAAGGTTCTAATGGGGGGGAGTGTGATGGAATGAATTGTGTACTGCAGTTTGGACACGTTCTTAGTCTTGGTCTGCACTCTGGTGGGTGAGGACCCATTGTAAATAAGTTCTCTTCAAGATGTTACTTCAGTTAAGGGGTGGCCCAACTGAAAAAGGCAGAGTTTTAATCCAGATACAGAGAGTGCAAGTCAGACAGATGGAGAAGCCACAGGGAAGCAGCCAGAAGATGCAAACCAACAGAACCTAGAAAAGGAAGGAGAAGATACTACCACATGCATTGCCATGTAACAGAAAAGCCACAGACCAAGGATTGCCAGCAGCCCAGCCCCAGAATCTATGGGAAGAAAACACTGCCATGCTGATACCTGATTTTGGACTTTTCCTAACCTCAAAAGCCTGAGCCAATCATTTCCTTTTGTTTAAGCCAACCCTTTGAACTGTATGACAGTTTGAAGTTGGTGGATCCCAGAAAATTCTGTTCTTAAGGCTAATCCATCCCTGTGTATGTAAACCTATTGTAGATGGGACCTTTTGATTAGATTCAGTTAAGGGACCTTCCTTTTGATTAGATCACTTCAGTAGGGCATGACCCAGGGTGAGTTTTAATCCTCTTACTGGAGTCCTTTAAATTGGAAGACTAAAAAGCCACAGACACAGAAAAAAAATGGCAGAGAGAGAGAAGAACACAGAAGCTATGAGAGAAGACCCCAGGAGCCATGTGCCTGATTGCCCACAGCTAAGCTTGGGGAGAAAGTAAGCCTGGAGGAAAAGGCAGAGACTGGCAGAGCCACCATTGTGCCTTGCCATGTGGCATGAGTCCAGATTGCCAGCAGCTAACATTTAGTGAGACCACATCTCTGATGATTCCTCAATTTGGACATTTTCACAGCCTTAGAACAGTAGGCTTTTAACCTAATAAACTGCCATTGTAAAAGCCAATCTAGGGAAGCTGATGTGGCTCAAGCAGCTGGGCGCCCGCCTACTACATGGGAGGTCCCGGGTTCAGTTCCCAGTGCCTCCTAAAGAAGATAAGCAAGACAGTGAGCTGATGCAATGGGCTAGCATAGTGAGCTGATGCAACAAGATGATGCAGCAAGATGACACAACAAAGAGACAAAGCGAAGAAACACAATGAAAGACACAACAAGCAGGGAACAGAGGTGGCTCAAGTGATTGGGTGCCTTCCTCCCACATAGGAGGTCCCGAGTTCAGTTCCCAGTGCCTCCTAAAAAGAAGACAAACAGAGAGCAGACAGCGAGCACAAACAATGAGGGGCAGGGGAAAGTAAACAAATTAAATTAATCTTTAAAAAAAAAGCCAATCCATTTATTACATTGATAGCCTTTAGCAAACTAAAATACATGGCATTTGTTTTAGCACCCAGGTAACTAAAACAGGAACCTAAAATTTATAAATGATCAGCAGACTACTCATGACCCTTGAAGGCAGGTGGCCCTAATGTACATGTGCCCAGACAGGACATGGGAATTTTTACTGAGGCCAAGATCTGGAACCTACCATCATTGGATGTTCCATGCAGCCATTCACCACCCTGCTCTGAGTTCTTGTCCTTTCCCAAGGATCTTCAAGGAAGTAGGCTAAAGATCTCTGTTTCTCCAGGAACCTACAGTCCCCTATATTTTTCCTAGTTTTGGAGATCTGTCTCGTGAAGTTTAATGTTCCCTTCCAAGGCACTGCCTCTTCTCCTCTAGCTTGACCCTTTCGAAGGACTTGGAGTTCTAAAATAAAAGACAAGGAAGGGAACAGCTAGCTGAGGACTTGAAAAGTAAATCGTAGCAGACAGAATGAAGATGGAAACCAAAACTAGAAGTTCTACTGAACCAACAGTGAGTTTTTTCAAATCAGATATTTCCCTGCCTGGACTAAAGGCAGACCAAAGCACAGAACTGCACACTGGGTACAGAAAGAATGAGCTCCAAGGGAAGCTCTCTGTGTCTGGTCCAAGGGCTGGGAAAAGAAGACTCCATGGGTCAGAGAAAGTGAAGAAAATCACCTGATTTTTTTTTTTTCTGTTCTCTTAGTCTAGCTCTCAGACAATACAAAGAGGAGATGGTGGCAACATCCAAGGGAGGAAAACTCTTCTCTCTGACCAAAAGTGTGGACCCAGAGCATAGGGAAAATTCCAGTTGCTTTTTTCCCCTCACAATCCTCTTGCCACTTGCCCCAGAGGCAGACATTACTGAAGAGATGTGCAGCAGAGACAGGAAACTATTATAAAATTCAGCTTTTTCACCAAAGGAAATGGAAGGGTGACCCCTGAAAACCGGAAAGTATCAGAGAGATCATGGAGAGAAGAAAGCTCAAGAAAGCATTCTCATCAAGTTGTGCAGGAACTCCTGGGCTCACTCCAGAGTACACATGTACAGCTCTCACCCTAAACAGCCTACCAAAGGCTTTCAGAAAATACTATAGGGTAGACCACCACCCAGACTCCACACTGGCCACTGGGTGGTGCACATGCGGCACAGATTTGAATAGCTCTGCAAAGTCTTTGAAAACTGAACTGACAGTGGAACCATACTCCACAGAAAGCAGGTAGAAACTTATGACCTGAACTTAACTGGGGTGACTGTCTACTAAAAAAAAAATTTTTTTTTTTAGGTTTCCATTTGTTTTAAACAAGACTCAGAGTTGCATAACAAAATAATCAAAATGTCCAGGACACAATAAAAAAGTACTTGGTATATAAACAGCCATAAAAATCTCAACATTATCATAAGAGATAAGATAATCAACAGCCACTGACACTGAGATGACAGAGATGTTGGAATTATCAAAGACTTTTAAAAGCAGCTATCATACATATTCTCCAAGAAGTAAGGGTAAATGCTCTTGAAAAAAATGGAAAAATGGAAAATGCAGATTCTCATCAGAGTAATAGAAGATATAAAAGCCATTTTAATGGTTGTGATGTGGTATCTCATGATTATTGGGTCATAGGAGTTCTTTGTATATTCTGGATATTAAACCCTGATCAGAGAAATGATTTCCAAATATTTTCTCCCATTTTGTAGTTTTTTTCCCCACTTTCTTAATAAAATATCTTTTGATGCACCAAAAAGACAAATAATCCAGTTTTTAAATGGGCAAAGGATTTGAATAGGCATTCTCCAAAGAAGATATACAAATGACCAATAAGCTCATGAAAAGACGCTCAACACCATTAGCCATTAGGGAAATGCCAATCAAAACCACAATGAGATACTACCTTCACACCCACTAGAATGGCTACTATTTAATAAAAATTTAAAAAAACCACACACACACACACAGAGAGAAAATAACAAGTGCTGGAAAAGGTGTAGAGAAGTAGGAACCCTTGTGCATTGCTGATGGGAATGTAAAATGGTGCAGCCACTGTGGAAAAGAGTTTGACAGTACCTCAGAAAGTTAAACATAGAATTACCATATGACCTGACATTTCCACCCAAAAGAAGTGAAAGCAGGGATTTGGACAGGTATTTATACAAGAAGCAACCCAAATGTCTATGAGCAGATAAATGGGCATACAAAGGAATGTTTTTCAGCCTTAAAAAGGAATGAAGTTCTGAGACATGCTACTTGCATGGATGAACTCTGATGATATCACAATGAGTGACAGATATTGTATGAGTCCACGTATAAGAAACAGCGAAAATATGCAAACTCATAGAGTCAGAAAGTAAAGTACAGGTTACCAGGGGCAAGGAAGAGGGGGAATGGGGAGTTAAATCATAATGGCTGCAGGGTTTCTGTTTGGGGTGATGGGAAAGTTCTGGTAATGGATGGTGGTGACGGTAGCAGAAAATTATGAAAGTGATTAATCCCACTGAATGATATGTTTAGGAGTAGCTGAGACCGTAAATTTTATATTGTACTTCCACAATTAAAACCAGAGAGACTAAAGAGACAATGGAAATTAAATGCAATATATGATCCTGAACTGGTTCTAATAATGGAAAAAATGCCCAAAAAGACATTATTAGTACATATGAAAAAAACTGGAATACAGACTGTAAGTGCTATACTAATGTTAAATTTATTGAGCTTAATACATGTACTTAAGATGGTTATATAAGTGAATATTCTTGTTCTTAGGAAGTGTTCAAGGAAGTATTATGTGTTCAAGGATCATGATGAAACTCAAACGTTCAGAAATTAGATAGATAAAAAGAGAGAGATGAGAGATAGAGATAGACAGAGGTGTAGAGATAGAAATAGAGATAGGGAGAGACAGAGAGAGAGAGAGAGAGAAGGAGGCAATAAATGGCAAATGTGGCAAAATTTTAAAAGTTGATGGATCTGGGTTTGGGGGTATTTTGTAATTCCCTACATTATTTTTTGCAACTGTCCTATAAATTTTAAAGTATTTCAAAACAAAAAGTTCAAAAAGAAAAAAGTCCTTAGGTAAAAAAAATAGAACTCCTTCCAGTTTCATATCTGACATATAAAGAGCTTGGAAGCCATCACTCCCATCTTCACAAGAAGAAAAAACCTGAACAAACTGAAAATCAACAACTTTTCTTAGATTCCTCAGAGAATGAAATCACAGGACAAACCACCAGACTGAAAAACTTGAAAGAAAGGTGAACACAGAGAATCACAGTCTACCAGGAGCAGAAGCCATTGGAGCCAATCACTGGTAGAATGGTACCAGATGGTAACTGACACATTGTTGGAGGATGATTGTGACTAGCTTCAGAGTTAAAGAACTCCTAAGGCCCAGTCTTTGGGGGACCCTTACACTTTAATGAACCTCCAGGAACCTCACCAGGTTCTCAGTGAAGACTGGGGGAAAATCCCCTTGTGCTTTAGGAAGATGAGAAAAGCAACCATTTTGAAAAACATGCAGGGGGAAGTAATCATTTTGAAATATACCCAGAGCAATCCATTCTGTTCTCCATAACAAAGGCCTTCCCTCAAGGGACAAATCAAATTTAGCACTATATAAAAAAGAATAATACATTATGAGGTGGGGTTTATACCCAGAATGCAAGGCTGGTTCAATATTCAAAACTCAATCAATTTAATATATCATAATAACAAACTAAAGGAGAAAAACTACACGATCACGTCAGTCAATGTAGGAAAAGCATTTGAAAAAAATCAACAGCCATTCACGATTTAAAAAAACAACAACAACACAACAATACCTCTCAGCAAACCATCAATACAAGAGAATATTCTTAACCTGATAAAAGGGCATTTACAAAAAAAAAAAAAAAAAATCCTACAGCTAACACCATACTTAATAGTGAAAGATTAAGATTTCCCCACAATATTGTGAACAAGGCAAGGAGGGCCATTCTCATCACTTCCATTCAACATCATACTGGAAGTAGTAGCCAGTGTAATAAGGGAAAGAAAAAAAATAAAAGGCATACAGATTTAAAAGGAAGAGAGGAAGAGATAAAACTGTTTCAATTCACAGATGACCGGATTCTCTTTGTAGAAAATTCCAAGGAATCTACAAAAAAAAAAGTTCCCAGAACTAACAAGTGAGTTTAACAATGTCATAGAATACAAGGTATGGCAGTTTGAATTTAGTGAATCCCAAAAGGAGAAAGATTGTGTTTTTGAACTTATCCATTCCTGTGGGTATGAGGCCCTTTTGAATGGACTACATCAGTGAGGCATGACTCAGGTTGAGTCTCAGATCTCTTGCTGGGCCTGATATAAACAGAGAAACACAGGAAAAGGGAGTCACCATATTATTGCGATCCTGCCATGTGAGAGAGAGGACCCCAGGAAAACAGAAACCCTGAGAGGCTCAAGGAGCCACAGTCCAGGGAGAGATAAGCCACATGCCTGATAGCTCACAACTGAACTCAAGAAGAAAGTGGAGCAGTCAAGACTGATAGAGGAGGCCCAGAAAGACACAAGCCCTATGACTGGATGCCCACAGCTGAGCTCCGGGAAATGGTAGATTCTGGAGGCAAAGGCAGAGATCAGCAGCCATCCTGCTTCACCATGTGGCAAGACCCTGAAAAAGCATCTCTGATGGTGCTTTAATATAGACATTTCACAGCCTCAGAATTGTAAGTTTTTACCCCAATAAATCCCCATTATAAAATCCAACACATTTCTGGTACTTGCACCAGCAGCACTGTGGCAAACTAAAACACAAGGTCAGCATACAAATCAATAATATTAATGTGTGCTAGCAATGAACAACTGGAAACCTAAACTTATAAAACAATGTCAGTTATAATAGCTCCCTCCAAAAGTGAATACTTAGGTATAAATCTAATAAAACATGAGCAGATCTGTATGCTAAAAACTATAAAACACTAAGGAAAAAAATCAAAGAAAATTTAAATAAATGGAGAGACATACCATGTTCATGGATTGGAAGACTCAATATAGCTAAGATGTCAATTCTCCCCAAATCATATTATTGATTTAACTTAATTCCAATAAAAAATCCCAGTAGAATATTTTTGAGATATAGACAGGCTTATTCTAATATGCATATAGAAATAGAAGAGGCAAATATATATTGATAAAAAGGAATGAAGTTGGATGATTCACATTACATAATCGTAAGAACCATTTTAAAGCTACAGTAATCAAAAGAGTGTGGTATTGATGAAGGAATAAACTTATGTAGCTCAATGGAACAGAATACAGAGAATCTAGAAACAGACTCACAAATATGGCCATTTGGGCTTTGACAAAGTTGGAAAAGCAATTCAATGGAATAAGAATAATCTTTTTAATAAATGGTGTTGGAATAATCAAATATCCACATGAAAAAAAATTTCTACCTAACTCTTATGATATTATACAAAAATTAACTCAAAGTTGATAATCAATCTAAATGTAAAACATAAAACACTCTTACAAAAAAAAACATGGGAGAAAATCTTCATGACTGGGGTTAGGCAACAAGTCTTTAAATAAGACACAAAAAGTATGATCCATAAAAGACAAACTGACAAATTGGATTTCAAATTTTTGCTGTGTGAAAGGAACTTTTAAGAGAATGAAAAGACAAGCCACAGCCTGGAAGAAAATCTTTGTAAACCACATACCCAACAAATGACTTGTATCAAGAATGATTAAAACTAAAGTTAGAGAACAACCCAATTTTTAAAAACTGGTGAAAGACTTGAACAGACACATTTCACCAAAGAAGATATATAGATGACAAATAAACATGTGAAAATATATTCAACATCATGCACCATTAAACTGCAAAGGATACCAATACATACCTATTGGAATAGCTAAATTTAAAAAATAGCCAAAAACAAACAAACTGACAATACCAAAAGCTGACAAGGATGCAGAACAAATGGAGCTCTCATCCATTGCTAGTGGGAATGCAAAATTTGTACAGCCACTCCTGAAAGGAAGAAGTTTCTTATAAAATTAAACATAACACTTACCTATGTGACCTAGAAATACCACTCCTAAGTACTGACCCTAGAGAAATGGAAAACTTTTTCACAAAAAACCATATACCAATGTTTATGCTTTATGCATAACCTTAAAAAACTGGACACAACCCTAATGTCTTTGAATGGATGAATGGATAAACATACTGTGGTACACTCTTACCTAGAACACTCCTCACTAATAAAAGTGAACTAAGTAGACTTCCAAAAATATGGCAGAAACAGCCTGGAAAAAAATGTTCAAGCATTTAGGACACCTGGGAAGGCTGGACACCACCCAGAAGAGAGAGGAACACAGGAAAAAATCTCAATAGAAAGACTGTGGGTAGAAGCTGCAGCTGCAGCCGCCAGTGTACTTCCCCACCTTACGAGCAGACAATTTTGAATTCTCCCTCATCAGGCTATGGACAGATGGGGTCACAGAGACCCACCACCTCCAGGAAATGGGAGATACAGGGATGCAGCCTAAGGCTGATTGAGCTGTTGGCCAACAAATTTGATCTGCTGTGTCCCAATAGCCCTTCCAGGACAGGTGGGGCCAGGCCACTGTTTGCCCTGGGAACCGGCATGGGACTATAAAGAGCCAACCCTCTCAATCACCCTCCCTATTGAACAGGATGAGTTGTTGATGCAGAGGAGAGTGAAATTATTTCCTATCCAGGAGAAGAGAGGGGCTGACAGTAAAAGGCTGAACTGCATCTGAGAAAGCTTGAATTGCAAGGCACCAAGGCAGGATCCTCTAAAACACTGTTGCCATTGGAGTTGCAGTGAACACACTCCAACGAGGCTTTGAACTGAGCAGGCTGCCGAAGAGCAAGTAGCAGTTTGGCAGTTGATATCGTTATGAATTCCAAAAATAGATATTGGATTATGCTTGTAAACTGGTCTATTAGTCTGGGCATGATTAAGTTATGATTAGGGCATTGAATGGGCCACCTCAGTAGGGTGTTGAGCCCCACCCCTCGGTGGGTGGGGAATCAAATATAAAAGGCATGGCAAAGGACAGAATTGCAGCAGTTTTGATGTTGGAGTTCTGGTGAGGAAGGAGAGAAGGCCCCGGGATAGAGATGAGCCATTTGCCTGAGAATAAATATCATGAAGATGTCAAACTTACAAAAAATGATTTATAGATTCAATGCAAAACCAATCAAAATCCCAATAGCTTACATTACAGACTAACAAAGAAAAAAATCTAATTACAGAATTAGAGAAGGCAATTACCAAATTCATTTGGAAGGGTAAGTGCAGCCGAATAGCCAAAAGTGTTCTAAAAAAGAAAAGCGACATGGGAGGAATTTCACTGCCTGACCTTGAAACAAAGCTACAGTGGTCAAAACAGCATGGTACCGCATAAAGATAGACATATTGATCAGTGGAATAGAATTGAGAACCCAGAAATAAACCCTCACCTATACAGTCAACTGGTTTTTGACAAACCTACCAAGTCCATGTTAATGGGACAAAACAGTCTCTTCAACAAATGGTGTTGGGAAAACTGGAAACCTATAACCAAAAGAATGAAAGAGGACCCCTATCTCACTCCCTATACAAGAATCAACTCAAATGGATCAAAGTCCTAAATATAAAAGCCAGGACCTTAAATCTACTAGAAGAAAATGTAGGGAAATATCTTCACGACCTTGTAGTAGGTAGTGGTTTCTTGGACCTTACATCCAAAGCACGTGCAACAAAAGAAAAAACAGATAAATGAGACCTCCTCAAAATTAAACACTTTTGCACCTCACAGGACTTTGTCAAAGGGTGAAAAGGCAGGTGACTCAATGGAAAAAAATATTTGGAAATCACATATCTGATAAGGCTTTAATATCCAGGATATATAAAGAGCTGTTACAACTCAACAATAAAAAGACAAACAACCCAATTAAAATGTGGGCAAAAGAGTTGAACAGACATTTGTGTAAAGAAGAAATGCAATGGCAAAAAAACAAACAACAACAACAAAAAAAACCACATGAAAAAATGCTCAACATCACTAATGATTAGGGAAATTCAAATCAAAACTACAATGACATATCATTTCACACCTATCAGAATGACCACTATTAAAAAGACAGAGAACTACAAGCGCTGGAGAGGATGTGGAGAGATAGGAACATTTATTCACTGTTGGTAGGAATGCAGCACGGTACAGCCACTATGGAGGACTGTTTGACAGTTTCTAAAGAAGTTAAATACAGACTTGCCACATGACCCGGCAATACCATTACAGGGTATATATCCAGAAGAACTGAGAGCAGTGACACCAACGGATATCTGCACACCTATGTTCACAGCAACATTATTCACAATTGCAAAAAGTTGGAAACAACCCAGGTGTCCATCAACAGACAAATGGATAAACAAACTGTGGTCTATTCACATGATGGAATATTATGCAGCTGCAAGAGAAATGAAGTTGTAAAACATATGATATGGATGAACCTGGAGGACATTATGTTGAGCGAAGCAAGCCAGACACAAAAGGACAAATATTGTATGAATGCATTACTATGAACCAAATATATTGTGTAACATATTGTTTGATTAAAAAAAAAATTATACATATTCAGTACATTTAATTGAGAAATGAATGCACTTATTCATCTGTGTTTACTTTTTATTTTTTATTTTTTATTTATTTATTTATTCATTCATTTATCCCCCCCTTGCTGCTTGTGCTCGCTGGGTCAGCTAACCACGCCGTGCAGGCGGGCTTGCCTTCACCGGGAGGCCCCGGGAACCGAACCCGGGGCCTCCCATATGGTAAATGGGAGCCCTACTGATTGAGCCACAGCCGCTTCCATACTTTTTAATTTTTAATTGTATATGTTTTCAATTATTAAATGTACAAAATAAAGTTAAAAAAAAAAAAAAACGACATTAGAGGCATACAACAGCAGATTCAAATGATAGAAAAGAATAAGTCATGTAGAGACAGAACAGCTGAAATTGAAGAGAGAACAGAAAGAGAAAAGAATGTAAAAATTGAGCTCAGGGAGTTGAATGATTACATGAAGCACAACAATATATATGTCAAGGGGAATTCCAGAAGGAGAGGAGAAGGGAAAAGGGATAGAAAGAGTGTTTAAGGAAATAACGGTAAAAATTTCCCAACTCTCATGAAAGATATGATTTGTATGTCCAAGAAGCACAGCATCCTCCAATCAGAATAAATCTGAATAGACCTACTCCAAGAAACACACTACTCAGAATGTCAAATCCCAAATATAAAGAAATCCAGCTTAGCAGGAAGCATTAAAGGGACTCTTACAGCCGGAAAGAAAACAACAGGAGAGAAAGGCCTGGAGGGAAGACTATCAGAAAGGATAACCAAAAGGGAAAAGGGCCACTGAAAATAAGATATGACATATGAAAACCAAAGAATAATATGGTGGAAGTAAATAATGTGTTTACAGTAATATCATTGAATGTGAATAGATTAAACTCCCCAATCAAAAGATATAGGCTGATAGAATGGAGCCATCCATATGCTACCTATAAGAGACTCACCTTAGATCCAGGGATACAAATTGACTGAAAGTGAAAGGATGGAAACAGATATTCCATGCAAATAGTAACCAGAAAAGAGCAGGGGTAGCTATACTAATATCAGAGAAAACAAATTTTAAATGCAAAAAAATTATTAAGAGACAGAAGTCCATTATATATTAATAAAAAGGACAATCCAGCAAGAAGATATAACAGTCATAAATATCTATACACCTAACCAGGGTGCCCCAAAATACATTCGGCAAACTCTGGCAAAACTGAAGGGAGAAATAGACATCTCTAAAATAATAACTGGAGACTTCAACACACCACTCACATTAGATAAAACAACTAGACAGAAGATCAACAAGCAAACAGAGAACTTGAACAATATGGTAAACAAGCTAGACCTAACAGAACATTGCAACCCAAATCAGCAATTTATACATTCTTCTCAAGTGTTCATGGATCTTTCTCCAGCATAGACCACATGTTGGGTCACAAAACAGGTCTCAATAAATATAACAAAATTGAAGTTATACAAAACACCATCTCAGAACATAATGGAATGATGCTGGAAATCAATAATAGATGGGAAAGGGGAAAATTCACAAATATGTGGAGGCTAAACACACTCCTAAACAATCAGTGGGTCAAAGAGGAAATTGTAAGTGAAATTAGTATCTCGAGATGAATGAAAATGAGAACACAACTTATCAGATACAGCAAAGGCAATGCTGAGAGGGAAATTTATGGCCCTAAATGCCCATATTAAAAAAGAAGAAAGAGGTAAACTCAAAGATTTAATTGAACAACAGAGAAGCTAGGGGAAAAAAGCAGCAAACCAATCCCAAAGCAAGCAGAAGGAAAGAAATACTAGAGATTAGAGAGAAATAAATAAAATTGAGAAAAATAAAACAATAGAGAAAATCAACAAAACCAAAAGCTGGTTCTTTGAGAAGATCAATAAAATTGACAAACCCCAGCTAGACTAACAAAAGAGAGAGGGAGAGAGGGAGAGGGAGAGGGAGAGGGAGGGGGAGGGGGAGGGGGAGGGGGAGAGGGAGAGGGAGAGGGAGAGGGAGGGAGAGGGAGGGAGGGAGGGAGAGAGGGAGAGAGAGAGAGAGAGAGAGAGAGAGAGAAGATGCAAATAAATAAAATAAAAATGAAAGGGGGGTTGTTATAGCTGACCCTACAGAAATAAAAAGGAACATAAGAGGATATTATAAGAAGCTGTATGTCAACAAATTAGACAACCTAGATGAAACGGACAAATTCCTATAATGCACAAACAATCTACATTGATGCTACAAGAAACACAGGAACTCAAGAAACCAATCACATTTAAAGAGATAGAATCAGTCATCAAAAATCTCCCAACAAAGAAAAGTCCAGGACCAGATGGCTTCACAGGTGAATTTTGCCAAGCATTTCAAGAAGAATTAACACCAATCTTGTTTAAACTCTTCCAAAAATAATTGAAGAGGAGGGAAAATTACCCAACACATTTTATGAAGCAGCATCACCCTAATACCAAAGCCAGATAATGATACAACAAGAAAAGAAAATTGCAGACCAATCCCTCTAACGAACATAGATTCAAAAAACTCTCAACAAAATACTTGCAAATAGAATCCAATAACATATTAAAAGAATTATACACCATGACCATGTGGGATTTACTCCTGGTATGCAAGGGTGGTTCAAAACAAGAAAATCAATTAAAATAATACACCACATTTACAAACTGAAGGAAAAAAAAAACACCACAGGACCATCTCAATTGACATAGAAATGGCATTCAACAAAATCCAGCAGCCTTTTTAATAAAAATGCTTCGAAAGATAGAAATAAAAGTTCCTCAGTATGATAAAGGGCATATATGAAAAACTGACAGCCAACATCGTACTCAACGGGGAAAGGATGAAAGGTTTTCCTCTAAGACTGGGAACAAGACAAGAATGCCCACTGTCACCATTGTTATTCAACATTGTGCTAGAGTAATTAGACAAGAAAAAATTTAAAATAAAAGTCATCCTTATAGGAAATGAAGAAGTAAAACTCTCACTATTCGCATGTGACATGATAGTATATTTAGAAAATTCCCAAATGTCTACAACAAAGCTCCTTGAGCTCATAAATGAGTTTAGTAAGCTGGCAGGATACAAGATAAACACTGAAAAATGAGTAATGTTTCTGTACACTAGTACTGAACAATCTGAAGATGAAATCAGGAAAAAAATTCCATTTACAATAGCAGCAAAAAGACTCAAATACCTATGAACCGATTTAACCAAGGAAGTACAGGACCTATATTCAGAAAACTACAAAACACTGCTAAAAGAAATCAAAGAAGACCTAAACAAATGGAAAGATATTCCATGTTCACAGATTGGAAGACTAAATATAATGAAGATGTCAATCCTACCAAATTGGTGTATAGATTCAATGCAATACCAATCAAAATTCCAACAGCCTACTTTACAGAAAGAGAAAAGGAAATTACCTAATTTATTTTGAATGGAAAGGGCACCCAAATAGCCAAAAGCATACTAAAAAAAGAAAAGTGATATGGGAGGGTTCCTTCTGCCTGACAATGAAACATATTACAGAACTACAGTTGTCAAGGCAGCTTGCTGTCGGCATAAAGATAGACACGTTAATCAGTGGAATAAAATTGAGAGTCCAGAAATAGACCCCTACATCTATGGCCAACTGGTTTTTGACAAACCTACCAAGTCCATAATACTTGAGCAATACAGTCTCTTCAACAAATGGTACTGGAAAAACTGGATATCCATAACCGAATGAATGAAAGAGGACCCCTATCTCACTCCCTATACAAGAATCAACTCAGAATGGATCAAAGACCTAAATATAAAAGCCAGGACCATAAAACTACTAGAATAAAATGTAAGGAAGCATCTTAAAGACTTTTTGGTAGGTAGAGGCTTCTTGGATCTTACACCCAAAGCACACACAAAAGAAAAAACAGATAAATGGGGCCTCCTCAAAATTAAACACTTTTGGCATCTCACAGGACTTTGTCAAAAGGGTGAAAAGGCAGCTGACTCAATGGGAGAAAGTATTTGGAAATCACATTTTCGATAAGGGTTTAATACCCATGATATATAAAGCAGTGTTACAACTCAACAATAAAAAGACAAATGACCCAATTGAAAAAATGGGCAAAAGACTTGAATAGACATTTGTCTAAAGAAGAAATACAAATGGCAAAAAAACACATGAAAAAATGTTCAACACCACTAATGATTAGGGAAATGCAAATCAAAACTACAATGAGATATCATTTTGCACCTATCAGAATGGACACTATTAAAAAGACAGAGAACTACAAGTGTTGGAGAGGATGTGGAGAGATAGGAACACTTATTCTCTGTTGGCAAGAATGTAGAATGGTACAGTCACTGTGCAGGACTGTTAGGCAGTTCCTAAAGAAGTTGAGTATAGACTTGCCACATGACCCGGCAATACCACTACTAGGTATATACCCAGAAGAACTGAGAGCAGTGACACGAACAGACATCTGCACACTGATGGTTACAGTGGCATTATTCATGATTGCCAAAAGTTGGAAACAACCTAGGTGTCCATCAACGAAGGAAAGGATAAACAAACTGTTGTGTATACACACAATGGAGTATTATGCATTCCAAAATGGAGGACATTTTGTTGAGTGAAGCAAGCCAGACACAAAAGAACAAATACTATATGACTGTGCTTTTATGAATTAAATATATTGTGTAAACTCAGGAAGTTAATAACTAGAATATAAGTCACCAGAAAATAGAATGAGGTTGGAAAATGGAAAGCTGAGGGTTAACCTGTGCAGATTTGGTAAAAATTTGTTCATTAATTTTTGGAAATGAATAGAAAAGGTGAAAGCATATCATAGTGTTTAACTAGCAGTGATATTATATGGGTATGACAGGGATGAAAGAGAAAGTCTAAGGTCATGAAGAAGGAAAGCTTAAAAATGTAACATGGGACTGTATAGCATAGTAAATCCTCATGCAAAATAAGATTTTGGGTAATATTACATATATAAGACTGATTTTATTTTATTTTAGTTATAGTTTTTCTAAATTATTATGTACTTTATTTCTTATGTTTAAACCTATCATTATTATTTCACTTTCCTAGTAATTGTATTTGGCGATATTCTTGGCTTCATTTTCTAAGACGTTTTGGATCACAAAAGGGTTACAACTGTGGCAGGGGAGGATCATTGGTGTGGGGTGTCAGTGATGGGTGATACATAGGAGGAAGTTCACCTGGGCATACATATAAGGTATGTAAAAGTGTTCAAATGTTTATGGGGCATTGTCACAGTGGGTAGAGATTGACACAATAACCAAAAGAGTATTGAATTCCCATGCTGGGGAGCTCTGCCACATTCTCTAATGGAACAGCAATAATCCCCCCAGTACAGGGGAAACTGAACAAATGTATGTTAGTGTTAGAAGATGTTAATATCAGGCCAAAAAAAAAAAAATATATATATATATATATATATATATATACTAAATGAAAAAAACCAGACACAAAGTACTACATATTGTATGATTCCATTTATATAAAATGTTAATATAAATTAATTTATATTGCTGGAATTAGATTAGTGTTTATGTAAGACTGGGGAAGAATAGAAGGATTGAGAGGCGACTATTAAGGGTCATGGAGTAATGAAATTGTCCTAAATTTTTGTGGTGATGAATGCACAACACTGTGATTATACTAAAAGCCGCTGATTGTTCACTTTGCATAGATTGTATGGTGTGTGACTATATCTCAATAAAACTGCTCTTTTAAAAAAGTAAACTAAATCTCAATACACACAACAATATGGATGAATACTGAGTCAAAGTGACCAGTTTGGAAAGGTAACATACTGTAAGATTCCACTTACATGGTTTTGGGTGATGGAAAAGTTTTGATAATGCATGGTGGTGATGGTAACACAATATTGTGAATGTAATTAACATCAATGAATTGTACACTTGAAAGTGGTCAAACTGGGAAATTCTATACTACATATATGTTCCGAGAAAAACATTTTTTAAAAAGGAAGAAAAAAAAAGGTTCTACTTATATGACATGCTGGAAAGGGCAAAATTATGAGGGCAGAGAACAGATCAGTGGTGGTCAGGAGTTAGGGGTTAGTTTGACAACAAAAAAGCAGCAGGAGAGCTTTTTGTGCATTGAAACTGTTCTGTATTTTGATTGTGGTGATAATCACAGAAATCTACGTGTGTTGAAATTCTTGTGTTAATTGCACATACATCTGCACATGCAAGTTAACTGTACTGTATGCAATTTTTTTTTTTTTTTTTTTAAGGACAGGCAGGTCATCTTCCAGAAGTTTCTGCCTTCAGTCTTGTAACATAATTCCTCCTAAAAGCAAGGAATGTGAATAAACAGAATAAATGTATTTTAAATTTCAATAAATTATCCTGTACAGCTTTATTAAAGCTAATGAGTTTTTTTTTACCTAGATGTATTAAAGAAAATAATTTAAGTTTTCCTTTGAGGATCTGTGACTATTATTTTTCCAAGGGGTCCCTCCCTTATACTCCATCTGAGGAGCAGTGGTGTGGAGGGCTGGTCTATGAAGCTACATCATCCGGGGCTCCTCTCCAAGCACCACAGCGCAAACTCAGAACATATGAGGACGGGACCATGAGGCCATGACCAGCCTCCAGTAAAGGCAGAGGGCTGGGTCACCTCCTCCTGGGAGGCCATTGTGCAGGAGAGATGAGAGATTTGGGTGCAGATAACATTTGGAGATCTGACTAAGAAGTTGAGGACTAGTAACCTAGATTTTTTTCTTTGAAGAAGGCGGCAAGAGTTCATACTGAGAGCAAGCAGGAAGGCAGGAGAAGCAGAGACTTGGAAAGCACTCCTGTCTCAACGCTGTTGGATAACAACTTACGCACTGCACGGATGAACCCCCAGTACCCTCATCTTCATATAAATATTATGATTGCTCACAGAACCACCTGACCTTTGGCAGCTAGTTGAAGCACTTGGTTCTCTATCAAAGCTAGAAATTCCAGAAGGAATTTCATATAAACACTAATGTGTTTCTTTTCCAAAATGTTTGGACAATCTGGGTGAGTGAATGTTACTATCCTGAAAAAAAATGAAGACTGCTCTTAAAACAAGTATGTGTTTCTGTGAAAGTTCCTCATTCATGCATTATTAGCAAGTACAGACAGGAAAGCCAGTCTAATGCAGATGCTGCTGCTTGCCTCGGGGGGTTTTCCCTCCAAGAAGAACAATGTTGTAAGGATATCTAGGAAAAAAAAAGGCTGAGAGACCCCCACAGAACTTAAGCATTTACCTAAGGGGATAATTTTGCTTTTCAACATAAAATTAAGCAAATATTAAATAGGCACAGTTTTGACAATCATTAAGGTAACACAAATCAACTTAGGAAAGGCTTCCCATACTTTTCAAACAGGTTTCAATGTCACAAAACACATGTGTACACCCTGGAGGAAATGCCAGAACCTGGAGGGAGACAGTAAGGGCTCCGTTAATTCGTTCTTGGCTGTGAAGTCATCTAGGTTTACGATTTTTAAACATGTTTGCATATTTTGTTGTTTTGAGTGATTTCTTTTTGTGTGATAATTGTGATTTCTTTTATTTCAGTGAAATGACCTTAAAGGTTGAGGGAGAAAAAAAAAAAGGGCTCTGTAAGTCATTTACAACACTCATGCCTGGGACATAGTCAGAGGCACTGGAGTTATGCCTTTATCTCTGACCACTCAATAGGGAGCCTGCTTTTGCTAAATAAACCTTGATAATACAGAGCTAATGACCTGCCCTGGAGACATTGCTAAGCACTGTACATAATCAACTCATTTAGCCCTTGGAGGCAGGTGCCATTACTTTTCCCATTTTACAGGTGAGGAAACTGAGGCACAGAGAGGTTAAGTAATTTGCCGGAGGTCACAGATCTGGTAAGTGAACTAAGACTCATATTGAGGTCTAGCTCCAGAAATGGAATGACCAACCTTTTCATAAGGCCTCATGAATACTAACAGGGTGCCTAACAGCATGCAAACATAGAAAGTAATTTTGAATATTAAAACAAAACAAAACAAAACACCAACCTACACTGATGCTACAAGAAATACAAGAACTTAACAAAACAATCACATTCAAGGAGCTTGAATCCATTATCAAAAATCTCCCAGCAAGAAAAATCCAGGACCATATGGCTTCACAGGTGAATTTTACCAAGCATTTAAAAAAGAATTAACACCAATCCTGTTTAAACTCTTCCAAAAAATCAAAGAGGAGGGATAATTACCCAACACATTTTATGAAGCCGACATCACCCTAATACCAAAACCAGCTAAAGAAACTACAAGAAAAGAAAATTACAGGCCAATCTCTCTAATGAATATAGATGCAAAAATTCTCAACAAAATACTTGCAAATCAAATCCAACAGCATATCAAAAGACTTATACTTCACAACTAAGTGGGATTTATTCCCAGTATGCAAGGCTGGTTCAACATAAGAAAATCAATCAATGTAGTATACCACATTAACAAATTGAAGGAAAAACCACATGAACATTTCAATCAATTCAGAAAAGGTATTTGACAAAATCCAGCATCCTTTGTTGACAAAAACACTTCAAAAGACAGGAATAGAAGAAAAATTCCTCAATATGATGAAGGGCATATATGAAAAGCCGACAGCCAACATCAGACTCGATGGGGAAAGGTTGAAAGCTTTCGAAGATAGGGAACAAGACAAGCACTGTCACCATTGTTATTCAATATTGTATTAGAAGTTCTAGCTAGGGCAATTAGACAAGGGGAAAAAAAAAAAAAAAATTAAAGGCATCCAAAAAGGAAAAGAGGAAGTAAAACTCTCACTGTTTGCAAATGACATGATCCTGTACTTAGAAAATCCTGAAGTATCCACGACAAAGCTACTTGAGCTAATAAATGAGTTCAGCAAAGAGGCAGGATACAAGATCAACACGAAAAAATCAGTAATGTTTTTGTACACTAATATTGAACAATCTGAGGAGGAAATCAGGGGGGAAATTCCATTTTCAATAGCAACAAAAAGACTCAAATACCTAGGAATTAATTTAATCAAAGAAGTACAGGACCTATATGCAGAAAACTACAAAACAATGCTAAAAGAAATTTTAAAAGACCTAAACAAATGGAAAGACATTCCATGTTCATGGATTGGAAGACTAAATATCATGAAGATGTCAATCTTACCCAAATTGATTTATAGATTCAGTGCAATACCAACCAAAATCCCAACAGTTTACTTTACAGAATTAGAGAAGGCAATTACCAAATTCATTTGGAAGGGTAAGTGCACCCGAAAAGCCAAAAGCATTCTAAAAAAGAAGAGCGACATGGGAGGAATTTCACTGCCTGAACTTGAAACATATTACAAAGCTACAATGGTCAAAACGGCATGGTACTGGCATAAAGATAGGCACATCAATCAGTGGAACAGAACTGAGAACCCAGAAATAAACCCTCATCTATACAGTCAACTGGTTTTTGACAAACCTACTAGGTCCATGTTAATGGGACAAAAGAGTCTCTTCAACAAATAGTGTTGGGAGAACTGGATATCTGTAACCAAAAGAATGAAAGAGGATCCCTATCTCACCCCTTATATAAGAATCTACTCAAAATGGATCAAAGATCTAAATATAAATGCCAGGACTATAAAACTACTAGAAGAAAACATAGGGAAACATCTTCAAGACCTTGTAGTAGGTGGTGGTTTCTTGGACCTTACACCCAAAGCACATGCCACAAAAGAAAAAAACAAATAAATGGGACCGCCTCAAAATTAAACAGTTTTGTACCTTACAGTACTTTGTCAAAAGGGTGAAAAGGCAGCCTACTCAATGGGAAAAAAATATTTGGAAATCACATATCCAATAAGGGTTTAATATCCAGGATATATAAAGACATGTTACAACACAAGAATAAAAAGACAAATGACCCAATTAAAAAATGGGCAGAAGACTTTAATAGACATTTTTCCAAGAAGAAATACAAATGGCAAAAAAACTCATGAAGAAATGCTCAACATCACTCATGATTAGGGAAATGCAAATCAAAACTACAATGAGATATCATTTCACACCTATCAGAATGGCCACTATTAAAAAGACAGAGAACTACAAGTGTTGGAGAAAATGGGGAGAGATAGGAACACTTCTTCACTGTTGGTGGGAATGCAGAATGGTACAGCCACTATGGAGGACTGTTTGGCAGTTCCTAAAGAAGTTGAATATAAGACTTGCCACGTGACCTGGCAATACACTACAGGGTATATACCCAGAAGAACTGAGAGAGTGACACGAAGAGTCATCTGCACACCGATGTTCACAGCAACATTATTCATGATTGCCAAAAGTTGGAAACAACCCAGGTGTCCATCAACAAACTGTGGTCTATTCACACAGTGGAATATAATGAATGGATAAACAAACTGTGGTCTATTCACACAGTGGAATATAATGCAGCTGTAAGAAGAAATGAAGTCGTAAAGCATATGACAACATGGATGAACCTGGAGGACATTATGTTGAGCAAAGCAAGCCAGACACAAAAGTACAAATACCATATGATTGCATTACTATGAACCAAATATTTTGTGTAACATATTGTCTGATTCAAAAAAAATTTTTATATGTATCCAGTACCTTTAATTGAGAAATATATGTATTTATTCATCTGTGTTTACTTTTTGGTTTTTGTTTATATTTTCAATTATTAAATGTACAAAATAAAGTTAAAACAAACAAAAACCTAGAAGGTACAGGTATGCTGAAATTATAACAGTACCTTTCAATTCACAAACACTGTTGATCAAAAGAAGCCAGGCACCAAAGAGTACACAATGTATGGTTCTATTTATATAAAGTGCCAAAACAGGCAGGGGAAACTAATCTATGGTTACAGAAGTCAGACAGTGATTACTCTTTGGAGATTAGTGGCGGAGGAGAACAGGAAGGGGGAATCTGGAGTCATTTTCTGTTACTTGATCTGGGCGCTGGTTCCACTGGTGTGTTTCGTTGGTGAAAAATACCTAGCTCTTCATTCATGACTTATTTATGAATAATTTATCATCATAAAAAAAAAAAACTTTTTTTTCTACGAAATAAGTGCCAGAGTCTGATATGCAGAATATATGGGAAAACATCTCTTCCAGCTCTAAACCAAACTGGAAAGCCCTAATGTCATGCAAGAATCCATATTAGTGATGATTATTCCAACGTTCATTTCTGAAATCCAGCCATACAATTAGGAGCCTAAAGAAGGCACACCACACAAACATTGTTGATCTTTGCTCTCTACACATATTTAAAAGTCCACAGAATCGGAGAGAGGACTGAAACTTTAGGTTGCTACTTCTTTTAAAGAATGGGCCTGCCGTGAAGGTCAGTGTCAATACCAACAACTCAAGGGTTCTAAAAGCAGATTCAAAATAGCCAAGAACTAATGTCTTAAAGGCAGATAAAATGTGGCAAGCTGAGGAAAGAAGCCAGGTGGCGGGGAAATCACTGTATTTTGTTATTGCCATTACTTGAAGTCAGTGCAAGCAAAAGAAGTGAAAACAATTAAAATCCTGGGCTGATGCAGTTTCTCCTCAAACAGGATTACTATAAACTAAAATGACTTAAGATCTCACCTATCTAATCTGACACAAATGGGGCTCAAGTTCTAACGAGCCTTGACACACTGCCACAAGTTTCCAATGCTGCAGAGACCAGTAACCCCAGGGTAGAGAGGAATCACAGCATCAGGCCACTGGGCATTCTAGAAATTCCCTACTGCCTGGTCCTGGTAGTCAAGAAAGAAGTCCCTGCAAGTATCCAGTTAAATCAACCTCACCCTGACCCACCCTGGAAATGGTACTAGTACAAGAAAGCAAAGTCCTGCCATGTACCTGTCAGTCGTTTGGGACCAGAGATCAGAACGTTGTCTGCATAATGCAAATCCCTGATCTGAAGGATTCTAGTATGACTTTTACAATCCCTCCTATTTTAAGCCCCAAATTTTTATTAAATTGCCTTTCTGTTATCTTAACTGACTAGGAAAACTAGTCTCATTTGACAAATGGGGAAAATGAGGCACAGGTCTTTGGATCCCAAAAATACAGCAAGAAATAGGCAGAACTAAAACTAGTATCTGTACCAAGGAGTGATTGGGTGAGGGCTGGATCCCCAGCACCAGATCCCTTAGGCAAACCCAGTGTTAGGGGAACTCTCTGGGTCTCCCCTTCCCAGACAGTTCCTGAAGCCCCTCCATGGGGCCATTCAGCAGCCAGTACTGGCTAAGATGCAGGCTTCTGCTCCCTGAGTCAGGAGTATAGGGGAAGAGCAGTTTAGGGTGGGGTAGGGGTGAAGACAGGAAGCCAACTGCGAGTATGTTTCTGAGGCACAGAGGAACTGATGAGGTGGTACCATCATACTAAACCACCAAAGACCAGCTTCTTTTCCCACTTGTGCAGACAACAAAGCCAGAGGAAATACCACATTTCATCCAATCCAAGAAGGCGCTGATTCCAAGACTGTGTTTCTGTAGACTGTCACGCAAATGGAGCTAGATGTCTCTGCAGATTAGATTCAGGCTATGGCAGGAATACCCTCAGAGTGAGTTTGTATCCTTCTTGGTGCATCTTACCAGAAGGACCACCACAATCATGAAAATGTGACATAGTAAAACCCACAAATAATTTTGTGTACAATTTGAAAAGGTAGAAATTCAAAAAGAATTGAAAACGTGTCAAGAATTGCTCAATTTCAAAAACAATTCCATTCCTCTGTTCCATACCTATATCCCTTCTCAGCCTGAAGCAGAGGACATATTGTCCCAAATCCCTCAAGATTGAGGAATGAACAAAATAAGGGGGGAGCATAACCACTGACAAAAGCCCATTTATTGTTATTGTAGTTATTATGTTACTGAGTAATGTGAAAGATTGATATAAAAAAATAAATTTTTAATTAAAAAAAAACAATTGCTCAATTTCAAAGATGCTAAAGCAACATAAACTATAATCTATTTCTTATCCCTCTGCCAGGGGGCAGGGCCAGGACAAATCTTGAATTATACAGGGGGAGGTCTTTGAGGTTTTAGTTAGTACCCCCCACAAACATTCTGTTTGAGAAAGTTTCTTGGTAAATGCTACCAGAAATAAGAATAAGCTATCAATGGCTTAGAAACAGGGTACCCTGCCTCTCTCCCAGCCTGGTTCGGGGGAGCCCTCACGCCCCAGCACTCACCTTTGCTTGGTCCTTAGGGAATGGGTGCCTCAGAGGGAGCCCAGCCACAAGAATGGACCTGAACCCCAGGGAGCGGCAGTCTGCCCTTAGGAACCATCCTGGGGAAAAGTGCAGGGCCACCTCCCTCCCCGCGTTCCTCTTGTGGACAAAGTTGTTATCACAGGGACATAGAGTTTTCCATTTTATTGTCCCGTCTACACGGGACACACACTCCCAGAGTACATAGGAGTCATCTCCTTGGCTCGAGGTTCTTTGGTCTTTCCTAAGTTGGTGGACTGGTGAGGCTGCAAACCGTTGCTGGTTTTGTCCCCTTCCATCAATGAAGCTGGAATTCCCGAGGCCATGTGGATGGACAGTCCCTCCACCTCCCTCCTCAGGCTACCTGAGTTCAGGGCTGGTAAATATGCTCTAGCTCCACTGAACTGGCCCTGGGGTTGTTACAACCTATTCCTCAAAGTCTAGATTGAGCATACTGCCTTGGCTATTTTAAAATCATTTATAACTCTTTACCAAATGCCTGGGCTCTTTAACTAAAACTCCATATCAGTGAATGTTTTACTGTGTTGTCTGAGGTCAGTTCTTATGTTTATTGTTTAATGCCATCTTCAGGAGACCATGGAAGTGTCCGGGGTGAATGGAGCTCAAAGGGAGTCCACTGCCCACAAGGACGAGTCTACCTGCTCCTGTGTTTGTCACATTCTCAATCCCAGCATCAGACACACAAAGCCCGAAAGAAGCAAAGCACAATTCATTGGCATTGATACTCTTGCTCAAAAATGGAATTTGAGTTAACAGTGACCATACTGCCCTCTCACTTAGGATATCCAAATAGGATTACTCAAGTCACAGCTTTTTTAACAATGATGAAAACTCAACTTTCTTTTTAAGGTAAAGAAATGATCTGGTCAGGGGCAAAAATACACCAAATGTAAAATATGGGCTATAGTTAATAGTAATATATTGACGATGCTATTTCATAGTTTGTAACAAATGTTTTACAACAATGCCTGGTGTTGGTGGTAGGGTGGTGTATTGAGTCCTGTATGATGATATTCATGTTTGCTTTGTAAGTTCACAACTTTTACTATATACTTATTGTTTACGTATGTTCATGTATGAATGATATAGATCAATGAAATGGTATTTTTTAAAAAAAGAAAAGAAATGGTCTGGGGAAGCGGCTGTGGCTCAATCAGTAGGGCTCCCGTTTACCATATGGGAGGCCCCGAGTTCGGTTCCCGGGGCCTCCTGGTGAAGGCAGGCCCGCCCGCACGGCGTGGTTGGCTGACCCAGCGAGCGCGAGCAGCAAGGGGGGGATAAATGAATAAATAAATAAAATCTTTAAAAAAAAAAAAAAAGAAAAGAAATGGCCTGGTCACTCTGAGGCAGTGAGATATGGTGGGAAATTTACCATGCTGACAGGCTTCAGCACAGGGGATGAGGCGGAGACTCTGGAAAAGAGATGGACCTTCCTATCTGTTTAGGCCAGACTGAGCTGGGTTTTTCCATCACTGGCAGCTAAAAACATCCTACCTGATGTACATCTACAAATGTAAAATTCTTCACTGGAACCTGAAAAACTTAGAGATTTTGAAGAATGAGTTCCCCTCAGATCTTCAACAATAATATAACAATAACAAAACTAAAATAAAAATAACAATAAAGGTGATAATGACTACTCTGAGAAACTGCAACACACCAAAATCTTAACTTATTAACCAAAGATGATCCCAAAATAAGGTACTAGGTTATAAAAGGATGTGTCATATCACAAAAGGAGTGCCAGTTTCCTCTCCTGAGATACAAAATAGGTCAATGCACAAAAACTGGTATATACCAGTGCCTCTCAAACTTGGGCACATCAGAAGCCCCTAGAGGACTTGCTAAAACGCAGATGGCCTGTCCCACCCCCAGGGTTTCTAACTGAGGTCTGTGGAGGCCTGAGAATCTGTACTGTAACAAGTTCTGCCCTGGTCCTTGGAGCATTCTGGATACAGTTCACTTGGTTTATATAAGAATCCAACAATTGATTTTAACACAGGGGAGATGATCACCAGTCTTTAAGAAACGAGAAGGATCATGTGGGAAGAGTCACCATTATCCCTCCAAAGTCCAAGGAAGAACAATCAAATTTGAAAGAAAAGTGCAGCCTGGTGGCACCAGATGCAGGTCCAACTTCAGTCAAAAGAGAGTAATAGGACAAAAATAAAAAATAAAAAACAAAAAACAGGGTAACAACATGAGACAGACTCCAAAAGACTCTTCCACCCCATGGTCACATGACAGGACTGTCAAACATTTGTTGAAGAATGCTTGCCCAGAGTCTCGAGGTTATTCAAGGATGGGGAAAGGAAAGCCAGCTGCTACCACGACCCTCCAAAGAACTCCAGATAGAGTATGACCCACAGTTTGGGCCTCCTGCTTGATCAACTAAATCTCTGGCTACGAGCCTGAATTTCTAAATTTGTACTTGAGGCCAAGGACTAAACTAAGCTCAAACCTAAAATCTTGTCAGTCATGGCCACTGCCTCTCAAATGAATGACCAAGGAACTGGGAAGTCAAGTGGCCGTGGAGCTGGAGGCACCCTTCCAGGACAGTGGGCGAGGGCCCTTCTTATCAGCGGCCCATACCACCCCCTGACTCCTTCCCTGAAACTTCCAAGAGGTATGAGACCAGGACACTGTTCCTGTTTTAGCTTTTTGCTTCCAAATCTTTCTTCAGTCAGGGAAGGAAAGATATCTAGCAGCAAAGGGCTCATGGCAAGATCCAAAGGTAGAAAGAATGTAGTCACATCTCCCAAATCTCAAATGCCACAAGTGCCATCTTCAAAGAAAAGAAGCAGCATCTAAAGCCACTTGCCATAAAAGAAAAGGGTCTTCTTTTTCTCTCAATACCGTGCTAAATGTTATCAGACATTCAAGTTCTTTGGAGAAAACTTGCTATCTTTTCATTCTCAAAAAAAAAAAAAAAAAAAAAGAAAGAAAGAAAGAAAAAAAGCTATTATCCTTTTAATTTTTTAAAATTCTGAACTATATAAAAACACATACATACTTCCCACTTCCATCTGCCAACACAGCCCAATTCGATCTGTAATAGTTTAAGCCACTAACAGAAGAGGTGCAAGTCAAACAGAACAGGGACAGTTTGGGAAAAGAAACCGCTTCTTAAAAAGCTCTAGCGTTTTTCTATATGCACATCCTCTTTTGCACACAGTGCATAAAACTGCTAGGCTGCTGTCTTAGTGAATAAAAAGAAAAATCACCAAGGCAGTTATTTCCTTTTGGAGGGGGGGAAGGCAATTATGATGTGACCACCTAGAGGGAACCAGATTCATTATTAATGGGTCTGGGAGTATAAAAATCAGGAGCTAAATTCAACAAATGTTTTGTTCTGTTTTAACATTAATTTTTTTCCCCTGCCTTGAACAGTGTTGCAAGTTCAATGTGAAAAACCTGGAAACCACAGCAAAGGGCCTCTAAGAAGAAACTCACAATCACTGGTCGCCTTTCCCTCCTGTGGACAGCCCTGGCGGTGTGGCCTTGAATGTGTCATTTGATTGTCCTCCCCCTAGAGGAGAGGAGAGGATGAGTTCTTCTCCAAGGCCCATCTGGCTTCAGGGTCTTTTTCCCTGGACCCTCTCCCTCCTTCCATAGCTTGACCTAAGTCTGGCAGTGCAGAGAGACTTCTTCACCTCTGACCTGTGCCAACACACAGCCCTACACTGAGCTCATAACAATGTGGCATTAGTACCAGGGCAAGATTTGTGAGTTGAAACACCCAAGGATGGTAGACACACCCCAATAAGAAATACTGTCTTTTTTTTCCCCCTCCTGGGATTTGCCACTGAACAGGCTGATGGGAGGGAAGGGCAGCTCTGCAGAACAGAGCAGATAAAATTCGCAACAGACTTCTCCATCCCACAGCTCAGTGTCCTCATTTCAAACAATATTCCCAAATGCAAAATCCTAGTACAACGAAAGGAAGTAGATAAATCCTATACGTCAGTGTTTAGGAGACAATTCTGTGGAGTAACAAAATTAGCAGCTTCTCAGAGGAATGAATCCTCACCTTCTATAGGTGACAAAGTAGAAAGAAGGTGCTAGGCAGATGTGGGACCAACAGCCAAGGAGCCTCTCCGCCCAGGCGGCAGCGCATCTGGGACGAAGTGGGTACCGCAGCCACACAGGATGGCCACCGTTTAAGAAAAAACGACGGGCCCCGACCCTACTGCCTGTCGCACGCCAGTTATTTAACGTCTACTTTGGCAAAAAGGTCCGGAAATCTGCAAACTCTAGTCCAAGCAGACAGTCAAGCGGTCGCTATTTTAAGATGTTTCAAGGTTTGGTCCACCAGCTGGGGTCCCGTGGGGGACACTATTTTAAAAAGACCTCCCAGCCCTGGAGAGTGACACCATGTCAGACTTGTCGAAACCCTGGCCCCCAGACGCGAAGTCCCTTTCGGCGCTCACCCGGTGGTAAATGGAAGGTACGGACACCTCCAGGGGCGCCGGGGCATGGAGGGGTGGAGGTGAACGAGGAGGGGACCAGAGAGAGGGAGCCTAGGGGCGGCCACTGAGTGCCACCCCCAACGAGCCCGGCTCCAGGGCCCCGGGACCCCGGTGACTTCGCCCCACCTGCCCACTTCCTGGGACACAGACCCCGGGGGATGCGCGCCCTCTCCTCCGCGCCCCCTCCCCAGACTGTCCCACCGACAGGAGCGTGTAGCCAAGGCTGGGTGCTGGGTCCGCCGCCTGTGCGCGAAAGGGACAGCCCGCTCCCCCCCAGCCCCGCCCGGCTCACCTGGGGAGTGGGCGGCTCGGTTCTCCGCAGCGTATTGGAGGCCCGGGCCGGGGTTGCCGGGCGGGCGCGTGGTTCCCAGCCCGCCTTCCGCCGGCCGCTCTTTGTGTCTGCATCTGCGCCGCTGCGCTGCTCCGCGCCCCCAGGCACCGCCCCCTCTGTCCTCCCGACGCCGGGCGGGCGGGCAGACCCAGAGGCGGAGAGGGCGGGTCCTGGAACGAGGGGGCGGGCCTGGGGGCGAGGGTGTGGGCCCGGGATGGGCGGGCCCGGGATGGGCGGGCCCGGGATGGGCGGGCCCGGGATGGGCGGGCCCAACCCTGGAAGCGGGCGGGCTCGGGGTGGGGGCGAAGGGAAGCCGGCGCGGAGAGCTGGGGCGGGTGCTTGGGAGCTTCCGACGGTTACCCGGTTTCACCTGGCGGCAGCAGGCGCGGACCTCGCTGGTATTTGTAAACTACGTAAAGTGCAGTGGGATTTGGCCGTACACAGTCTCGGCCCAGCGTCTCCTTCAGGAAACGTGGGGCGGCGGGCCAAGCAGGGCTAATCCCGAAGATTTGCAGTTGAGGAAACCAGGATACTTAAAACTTGCGGTTATTCCACTTTCCATCATATAGTCAATCAATGTTTATTGAGCATCTACTGGGGCGAGGCTTTGTCCCGGAAGCTGAGAGTACAGCTGTGATAATAGGGGGCAAGAAGTCCCTGCCCTCGTGGACAGTTTAAAAACTTTAACTATAAGGGTAGATGGTGATCAGTGCTAAGCAGAAGCTAAGCAGGAGAGGGGATAAGGAGTGTGGGACTTTGGTCAGAGGGGGTGTCACCAAAGAAGGTGACAGTTTAGGGGAAGTGCATTCCAGAGGAGGAAACAGTCAGGACAAAGACTCCGAGGCTGGAGATTGCCTGGTGAGTTCCAGTGTGGCCGGAAAGAAGTGAGAGATAGGGTGGGGCCGGGGAGGGGGCCAGGGAGAGCCTTGTCGGTCCTTATAAGTTCTAGGCTTCTACTTTGAGTGTTTCTAGCAAAGGGAACAGTGTTTTGTTTGTTTTGTTTTGTTTTGTTTTGTTTTTTTCAAAATCTCTCAGCAGTGGGTTGAGAGTAAATTGGGGAGGGCAAAGGCAGGAGTATGGAGAGCATTAGAAGTGACCTGCCAAAACAGCCAGGCTGAAATGCCGGTGGCTTGGACCAGAATGAGGGTGGTGGTAAGAATGGGCAGATTCTGGACATGAGATGTGATATTCGGAAGGTGGAGCAAGTAGGACATGCTTCCAAATTGGATGTGGGTTATGGAGGAGAGAAAAAAAGAAGTCAAGGATGGCTCCAAGGTTTGGGGCTGAGCAACAATAATTACTGACTTTGTGCTGGGTTCTTTCTACTCATTACTTCACATTAACCCATGCCACAGCCTTGGACCTAGTTGACCACCCTCGTTTTATGAAGGAGAAAATGAACATACTGAAATCCTACAGCTCCCAAGTGCCAGACAGAGCCCCCACCTTGGCTCTGCCCAGAACCTGCACCCCCCACTGGACCCCAAGCTGGCTGGCCACTGAGCCTAGAGTCAGAGCAGTGCCCCCTTCAATCTCCCCTCCACACTCAGGGCCTTTAATTCCTTCAAATCCATGAAAACCCTGTCATATCATCCCTTCTGCACCACACATTGACAGGCATGGGCAGCTCTAGTCCTCACCTATTAAGGACCCTTGTCCTTACCTCCAGAAACATCATGTCTGCCTCCCCACATCTCATTTCTCCCCTCTGGCTCACTCTTCAGCAGCCCCATCTGCTCATCTCCAGCCTCCCCACACTGCAGGAAAGCCACTCTCCTCACTGAATCCCCTGACCTCCCAGGCACCAGATCAAGGGCCTTATGTCCATTCCAGTCACCACTGTTGGCCTCTGCCTCCTTCAGGGCTCCACTTGTGGCTCCTGACCTCACCCTCTTTGCTACCCCTGGCTTCTCTGACTAGTCCTCAAGGCTCCCTTGGTTTCCCCTTCTTCAAGTATTTTCATTTCCATGATTCTAGACCTGACTCTCCGCTCTTTTTCCCTGTCTTCTGGGTGATTCCATCCCTCCTGTGCCCTATCAGAAGCTACCCACCATGTGCCGATTGCAAAGACATCAGTATTTCCAGCCTGGGTCTTACTTTTTCTCTCCTCAAGTCCAAACATTCAGCTGCCAACTGGATATTCCATTTCCATGTCCCACAAACAGCTCAAACTCAACCAGTCAACACATCTTAAACTGAAACATCACCTTCTTGTTTTTGGAGCTGGTATCTAGGTTCCTGGCTACGTCGCATAAACCAATTTAAGGACATGCCATAGGGTAGGCAAAGGAGTAAAGAGTAAGAAATTAGGAGGATTGTGGGAAGATGACAATGGACTAACAGGCAGAGCTGAGTGCTCTCAGAAAAACAATGGAGAAGGAGCCAAAAGCTGACTGAGGGACCTGCTTTGGGGGTCTGCAGACCAGGACAGTACTATACAACTCCCAGGAGGGTGAGGAACTGAGAGACAAAGAAGCAAAAATGACAAACATGAGTTACCAAGCCCGCATGGTGGTGGGGAAGGGCTCCCCTCCCTCACCCCCAAGATATTAAGCTGGGGTAAAACACTTGGCTCACTGCAGCCAACTGAGAGGGGAATAGACATCTTCCTTCCTGTCAGCTGTTTCAAGGGATAAGGGACGAGAGGTCAGGGTGTTTTTCTTTAGTGAATTCGGCCAGCAGAACCCGCTTTGAATTTCCAATCTGGAGATTCAACACAGGAACACAGGAAAGCTGAGACTGAAAGACGACCATGGAAAGGTGCATTGACTAGCTCCATCTGCTGGCTCATCTGGAAACTGCATGAACAAAAACTGTGCCACTTCCAGGAAGATGGCGGACTAGTTAGACAGGGGAATCTCTTCTCCAGAAAAATAGCTAGAGGATAAGCTGAAACATCCCTGAAAAAGATCTTCTAGGGTTTAGGACAGCAGGTGAAGTCTGCACACCACCCAGAGGAGAGAGGGACAGAAGAGGGAAATTGCGACAACAGAACCGTGAGATAGAAGTAGCAGCTTCTGCTGCTGCCGGCACCCTCCCGAACACTCTTCAGATTTCTTGGGCCTCTGGGCCTGCGACCACAGACAAAGGGGGCTCCAGGGATCTACTACTCCCGGAAAGGGGAAAGAGAGGGACACAGCCTTAGGCTGACTCAGGTTCTGACCTGTAAATTTGGGCTGCGGAGCCCCATGGACCCTTCCATGTGGTGGTTTGCCCTGGGAACCTAGGAAGGACTAGAGAAATGTGACACTTGCAACCTCCCTCTCTTCTAGCCTGGACTAATTGTTGAGGACTCCACGGGAGAGGGGAGAGAGAGCCTGGTCTGACCCTGCTTTTGACTCCCAGGTTTGGTCTGCCCTGTCCCAAGAACCCTTCCAGGCTGGGTGGGGCTGCGCCATTGTTTGCCTTGGAGCCTGCAAAGGGCTAAAGATATACAAACTTCCCAATCTCCTCCTCTACTAACAGGGACTGATTGTTGAGGATTCAGAAGGGAGTGGAAACATTTCCTAGCTGAGAAAAGGGGGGTCACTATGAGAGAAGTCTGGAGAACTGTCTCAGAAAGTTTGAATCACAGGGCTCTTAGCCCCCAGACAGGAGCTCTATCACATTGATCTGGTCTGTGTCACAACAAATACGCTCTGACCAGGCATTGAATTAAGAGCTGCCAAAGAGCGCCATCTCCTGGCAGACCAAGAAAGTGCACATAAGAAAATTAATAAATAAGAAAGGCTTTTCCTGGCCTCTATAGCCTCCCTGCCCAAGGCCCTAGGAAACGACTCTACAACCAATTACTGGGTACAGTGCCCAGTTTTGAGCAACCAGCAGAACAATCCTAACAATCAAGGTTGAGCCAAAAATCAAAGAGCTGTGGTAACTTACAGCCTCCTACCACTAAAACCCCATAAAAGAGAAAGAGATAGAGCATCTAAGTAAAATACAAACTAACCAGATGCCTAAACACCAGCAAAAAATTATGAGCCATACTAAGAAAAAAGAAGACATGGCCCAAGAAAAGGAATAGAGCAAATCCCAGAAGAGATGCAGAATTTGAGAGAACTAATCAGTGAGATGAGCACACATTTCCAAAATCAAATTAATGAGATGAAAGAGAATATAGTTAAAGAGATAAATGACATCAAGAAGTCATTGAGCGAACGCAAAGAAGAATTTGAAATCCTGAACAGAAAAGTAATGGAGTTCATGGGCATGAAAGACACAATAGGTGAAGTCAAAAATACATTTGAGGCATACAACAGCAGACTCGAAATGATAGAAGAAAGAATAAGTGATACCGAAGACAGAGCAGCTAAAATTGAAGAGAGAAAAGAACAGAGAGAGAAAAGAATGGAAAAAAATTGAGCAGGGGATCAGAGAGTTGAATGACAACACAAAACGCAACAACATATGTGTCATGGGAGTTCCAGAAGGGGATGAGAAAGGAAAAGGGGCAGAAAGAGTATTTGAGGAAATACTAGCTGAAAATTTCCCAACTCTCACGAAAGAAATGAACTTACGTATCCAAGAAGCACACTGTACCCCAATGAGAATAAATCCAAATAGACCTACGCCAAGACACATATTATTCAGAATGTCAAATGTAAAAGATAAAAAGAAAATTCTCAGACAGCAAGAGAGAAGCAAATGATCACGTACAAAGGACGTCCAGTAAGACTTAGTGCAGATTTCTCTTCAGAAACCATGGAGGCGAGAGGACAGTAGTATGATACAATTAGGAAACTGAAAGAGAAAAACTGCCAGCCGAGAATTCTTTATCCAGCAAAACTGTCCTTCAAATATGAAGGTGAATATAAAGTATTCACAAAGAAACAGAAACTAAGAGAGTTTGCAAAAAAGAATCCACCTTTGCAGGAAATATTAAAGGAAGCCTTAGAACGTGAAAGAAAAAGACAGGAGAGAGAGGCTTGGAGGAGAGTATAGGAGAAAGAAAAGCAGAGGGTTAACCAAAAGAGTAAAAAGAGAGACAAAAATAAGATGACATATGAAAACCAAAGAATAAAATGGAGGAAATAAATACTGCATTTTCAGTAATATCATTGAATGTGAATGGATTAAATTCCCAAATCAAAAGATACAGGCTGACAGAATGGATAAAAAAACATGAGCCATCCATATGCTCCTTACAAGAAACTCACCTCAGACCCAAGGATACAAACCGGCTGAAAGTAAAAGGTTGGAAAAAGATACTCCACGCGAATAGTAAACAGAAAAGAGCAGGGGTAGCTATACTAATATCAGACAAAACAGACTTCAAATGCAAAAAAGTGATAAGGGATGTGGAAGGCCATTATATATTAATAAAAGGGATGATCCCCAAGGAAGATATAACAGTCATAAATATCTACGCACTGAACCAGGGTGCCCCAAAATATATGAGAGAAACTCGGGCAAAACTGAAAGGAGAAATAGACATTTCTACAATAATCATTGGAGACTTCAACACCCCTCTCACAACATTAGATAGAACAACTAGACAGAAGATCAACAAGGAAACAGAGAACTCGAACAATATGATAAACAAGTTAGACCTAACAGACATATACAGAACACTCCATCCAAACTCAGTGGGTTATACATTCTTCTCAAGTGCCCATGGATCTTTCTCCAGGATAGACCACATATTAGGTCACAATACAGCTCTCAATAAATATAAAAAGATTGAAATTATACAAAGCACCTTCTCAGATCATAATGGAATGAAACTAGAAACCAATAACAGACAGGAAAAAAGTAAATTTGCAAATGTGAGGAGATTGAACAATACACTCCTAAATATTCGGTGGGTCAAAGAAGAAATTGCAAGTGAAATCAGTAAATATATTGAGACAAATGAAAATGAGAACACAACGTATCAAAACTTATGGGATACAGCGAAGGCAGTCTTGGGTGGGAAATTTATAGCCCTAAATGCCTATATTAAAAAACAAGAAAGAGCTAAACACAAAGATTTAACTGAACAACTAGAGAAACTAGAAAAAGAACAGGAAACCAATCCCAAAGCAAGCAGAAGGAAAGAAATAATAAAGATCAGAGCAGAAATAAATGAAAATGAGAACAGAAAAACAAGAGAAAATCAACTAAACTAAAAGCTGGTTCTTTGAGAAGATCAATAAAATTGACAAACACTTCACTAGACTAACAAAGAAAAAAAGAGAGAAGATGCAAATAAATACAATCAGAAATGAAAGGGGGGAAATTAAAATGCCCTCACAGAAATAAAAAGAATCATAAGAGGATATTATGAGAAACTATATGCCAACAAACTAGACAACCTGGATGAAATGGACAAATTTCCAGAAACTCATAACCAACCCACACTGACACAACAAGAAATGCAAGAACTTAACAAACCAATCACAATTAAGGAGATTGAATCCATCATAAAATCTCCCAGCAAAGAAAATTCCAGGACCAGATGGCTTCACAGGTGAATTCTACCAAGCATTTCTAAAAGAATTAACACCAATCCTGTTTAAACTCTTCCAAAAAATTGAAGAGGACGGAAAATTACCCAACACATTTTATGAAGCCAACATCACCCAAAGCCAGATAAAGATTCTACAAGAAAAGAAAATTACAGACCAATCTCTCTCATGAACATAGATGCAAAAATTCTCAACAAAATACTTGCAAATCGAATCCAACAGCATATCAAAAGACTTATACATCATGACCAACTGGGATTTATTCCTGGTATGCAAGGCTGGTTCAACAGAAGAAAATCAATCAATGTAATACACCACATTAACAAATTGAAGGAAAAAAACCACATGATTATCTCAATAGATGCAGAAAAGGCATTTGACAAAATCCACCATCCTTTTTTTGATAAAAATACTTCAAAAGATAGGAATAAAAGGAAAATTCCTCAATATGATAAAAGGCATATATGAAAAACCCACAGCCAACATCATACTCAATGGGGAGGGTTTGAAAGCTTTCCCCCTAAGATCAGGAACAAGACAAGGATGCCCACTGTCACCATTGTTCTTCAACATTGTACTAGAAGTTCTAGCTAGGGCAATTAGACAAGACAAAAAAATTAAAGGCATCCAAATAGGAAAAGAGGAGGTAAAACTCTCACTGCTGATGACATGATCCTGTATTTAGAAAATCCTGAAGTATCCACAACAAAGCTACTTGAACTAATAAATGAGTTCAACACAGTGGCAGGATACAAGATCAACATGCAAAAATCAGTAATGTTTTTGTACACTAGTACTGAACAATCTGAGGAGGAAATCAGGAGGAAAATTCCATTTTCAATAGCAACAAAAAGACTCAAATACCTAGGAGTCAATTTAACCAAAGAAGTCGAGGACCTATATGCAGAAAACTACAAAACAATGCTAAAAGAAATTTTAAAAGACCTAAACAAATGTAAAGACATTCCGTGTTCATGGATTGGAAGAATAAATATCGTGACGATGTTAATTGCCCAAACTGATTTATAGATTCAATGCAATACCAATCAAAATCCCAACAGCTTACTTTACAGAATTAGAGAAGGCAATTACCAAATTCATCTGGAAGGATAGGTGCACCCAAATAGCCAAAAGTATTCTAAAAAAGAAAAGCAATGTGGGAGGAATTTCACTGCCTGACCTTGACACATATTACAAAGCTACAGTGGTCAAAACAGCATGGTACTGGCATAAAGATAGACATATCGATCAGTGGAATAGAATTGAGAATCCAGAAACATACCCTCACCTATACATATAGTCAACTGGTTTTTGACAAACCTACCAAGCCCCCGCTGATGGGAAAAAACAGTCTCTTCAACAAATAGTGTTGGGAGAACTGGATATCTATAACCAAAAGAATGAAAGAGGACCCCTATCTCACCCCCTATACAAGAATCAACTCAAAATGGATCAAAGATCTAAATATAAATGCCAGGACCATAGAACTACTGGAAGAAAATGTAGGGAAACATCTTCAAGACTTTGTAGTAGGTGGTGGTTTCTTGGACCTCACACCCAAAGCACATGCAACAAAAGAAAAAATAGATAAATGGGACCTCCTCAAAATTAAACACTTTTGCACCTCGCAGGACTTTGTCATAAGGGTGAAAAGGCAGCCAACTCAATGGGAAAAAAATATTTGGAAATCACATATCTGATAAGGGTTTAATATACAGGATATATAAAGAGATGTTACAACTCAACAATAAAAAGACAAATGACCCAATTGAAAAATGGGCCAAAGACTTGAATAGACATTTCTCTGAAGAAGAAATACAAATGGCAAAAAACACATGAAGAAATGCTCAATATCACTCATGATTAGGGAAATGCAAATCAAAACTACAATGAGATATCATTTCACACCTATCAGAATGGCCACTATTAAAAAGACAGAGAAGGGGTCGGATGTGGCTCAACTGGTTGGGCGTCTGTCTCCCATATGGAGGGACCCGGGTTTGATCCCCGGGACCTCCCGGTAAAAAAAACAAGAAAAAAAAAAAAAAAAGACAGAGAACTACAAGTGTTGGAGAGGATATGGAGAGATAGGATCACTTCTTCACTGTTGGTGGGAATGCAGGATGGTACAACCACTATGGAGGACTGTTTGGCAGTTCCTAAAGAAGTTGAATATAGACTTGCCATGTGACCCTGCAATACCACTACTGGGTATATACCCAGGAGAACTGAGAGCAGTGACACGATCAGACATCTGCACACCGATGTTCATAGCCACATTATTCCCCATTGCCAAAAGTTGGAAACAACCCAGGTTTCCATCAACAGATGAATGGATAAACAAACTGTGGTCTGTTCACACGATGGAATATTATGCAACTCTAAGAAAAAATGAAGTCATAAAGCATATGGCAACATGGATGAACCTGGAGGACATTATGTTGATTGAAGCAAGCCAGACACAAAAGGACAAATACTGTATGAATGCGTTACTATGAACCAAATATATTGTATAATATATTGTTTGATTAAAAAAATTTTTTATATGTATCCATTACATTTAATTGAGAAATGTATATAGTTATTCATCTGTGTTTACTTTTTAGTTTTTAATTGTTTATATTTTCAATTATTAAATGTACAAAATAAAGTTTAAAAAATGTTAAAACAAAACAAAACAAAACAAAACTGTGCTTTATCTATCCAATCCCTGGGAGAAATTCTGTGTTCCGCTAGTGCATCCCTTGCCCGATTTTGAAAACTTAAGCTGGGCAATTTTAAAAACTGAGAATAAGTTGAACCAAATATCAAAGAACTCTGAAAAAAAAAAAAAAAAAAGCCAATAGGCAAGAGAGAGAAATTAGCCATCAGAGTAAATTCACCAACATATTCAGATGCCTAGACATCAGCAAAAATTATAAGCCATACTAGGAAGCAAAAGAACAAACCAAATATCCTGAAGTGATACAGGATTTAATACAATTAATCAGTGATAATCACACAACTCTCCTAAATCACTTCAAAGAATTTAAAGAAAATATGGCTAAAGAAATAAAGGAGGGAGCTAAGGTGGCTCAAGCGATTGAGGGCCTCTCTCCCACATGGGAGGTCCCAGGTTTGGTTCCTGGTGCCTTCTGAAGAGAAGACAGGCAGACACAGAGAGCACACAGTGAGCACAAAACAACAAGTGTAGGGGGCGGGGGGATAAATGAATAAAAATAAATCTTAAAAAAAAAAAAAAAAGAAAGAAAGGATCATAAGAAGACACTGGGAGAGCATAAAGAACAATTTGAAAGCCTGCAAAGAAAAGTAACAGACCTTATGGAAGTGAAAGACACGATGGATGAGATTAGACATACATTAGAGGCACATAAGAGCAGATTTGAACTGCTTGAAGACAGAATTAGTGATTTCAAAGACAGAACACCTGAACTGGAAAAGACAGGAGAACAGAAAAAGAATGGAATGGAAAAAATGGAACAGAGTCTCAGGGAATTGAATGACAATGCAAAACGCAGAAATATTTGCATTATTGGTGTCCCAGAAGAAGAGAATGGAAAAGGGGCAGAAAGAATATTTGAGGAAATAATGACCAAAAACTTCCCAACCCTTATGAAGGACATAAATATCAATATCCAAGAAGGACAGCACACCCCAAACAGAAGAAATCCGAATAGACCTATCTCAAGACACCTACTATTCAGAATGACAAATATCAGAGATAAAGAAAGTATTTTGAAAGCAGCAAGAGAAAAGCAAAGCATCACATACAACAGAAACCCGAAAAGATTAAGTGCCAACCTCTCATCAGAAACCATGGAGGAGGGAAGAAAGTGGTATGATGTATTTAAGGTACTGAAAGAGAAAAACTGCCAGCCAAGAATTCTGTATCTAGCAAAGCTATCTTTCAAAAATGAGGGTGAGGGAAGTGGATGTGGCTCAAGCGATTGAGCTCCTGCCTACCACATGGGAGGTCCCGTTTCAGTTCCCGGTGCCTCCTAAAGAAGATAAGCAAGACAGCGAGCTGACACAACAAGATGATGCAACAAAGAGACACAAGGAGAGAAATACAATGAGAGACACAACAAAGCAGGGAGTGGAGGTGGCTCAAGCAATTAGGTGCCTCCCTCCCAACATGGGAGGTCCCAGGTTCAGATCTGGTGCCTCCAAAAAAGAAAATGAGTACACAATGAACAGACACAGCAAGTGCAAACAAGGACGGTGAGGGGAGAAATAAATAAATAAATAATAAAAATCTTAAAAAAAAAAGTTTTGCCCTTCCAGGTGCTATGGATTCAATCATGTCCCCCATGAAGACATGGTCAAGTCCTAACCTGCAATCCTCTGGAAGTGAACTCATTTGAAAATAGGATCTTGGAAGACGGTATTAGCTAAGGTGAGACCAAACTGAACCAGGGTGGATCCTGGATATGGGAGAAACACCATAGAATGAATGCTGGATTGAAGCATACACATCCTCCTGGAGAATATTGTCCCAACCCTACAATGTATTGCCACCCAATTGACAACATAACTGAGTCTTCAAAAGGTCATTCCATCTTTCTATCAATCCAACTGCTTCAGGATGATGGGAACATGGTAAAACCAGTATGTACCCATGCTGTGAAGTAGGTTCCTTGAACACTGTGTGTAATACCATGATGGTGGAATAAGGCATTCTGTAAGCCCACAGATGGTAGTTTTGGCAGAAGCATTGTGTGCAGGAAAAGCAAACCCATATGCGGACTATGTATTCAGTCCAGTTAGAACAAAATGCTGTCCCTTCCATGATGGAAGTGGTCCAATGTAACCAACCTGCCACCAGATAGCAGGAATGCTGCCATATTGGGTCCCTGTTGCTGGCAGCATGGGCACTTATCAATGGCTATAGCCAGGCCAACCTTGGTAAGTTGAGCTATGCCCTCCATTCCTACCACCATGGACTTCTACCAACCTGGGATCTGATCTTCCCCAGTGTATTTAAGGTTACCAGTTCAGTGACAGCAGTTCCCATAGTAATATCTGACCTGCAGAGGAGAGCAATCACAGAGCTCTTCTGGGATGATGGAGTTAGTCTCACAATTTTTTTCCTCACAGTCCTAGTGAAAGGTGTATCCTCTGACACTCCTGGGGTGGGTGAGCAGGCCTCACATGATAAATCCACTCTAACATTCTGAGGCAGGTTGGTATAGGGACAAGGGAAGACAAGTCACAGATGGGACCCAGCAGAGAACATGGCCATGAGACCCCACATGGAAACCCCCTGCTACAAAGAACAAAGCCAGAAAGACCCCACCTAAACCCTGGCCACGAGGTCCCATTTGACCTTTCCTGGGTCAAGGGGAAGCCCCAGATGACTCCAAACAACAGGCCTCCCCATTGGCCCCCTGAGAGCTAGCAAGTGGGACAACCAATCAGAACAGCAAACAGTGGGGCCCCTCCCCAACATTAGGAATGGGGAGGAGGAAAGGCTTTTAAAAGGCCTACCCTGGGGCCCCACATGTGTGTCTCATCCTAAATCACGTCCACGACCCATGTCTCGGGTTGTGTACTTATCTCATTTCTAGTTTTCTTGTTCCTTAAACTTTTTACTCCCTTGCCTACCCTATGGTGGGTCCTTAAATTCTTTTACACAACAATAGCCAAGAACCTGGAAGCCCAGAACCAGAGTGTCTGCTAACAATTCCAATCTCTCTAAGCCTTTGGATCCCTTCATCTACATTATACCAGGGCAGTCCTGAAATTTCAACTTCAGGCAATGTAGGCCACCTTTTTTTCCATGCTTCAGCTAACCACCTGAACAAACTGTTATAGCCCTTTCTTTTTTTTTTTAAAGATTTTATTTATTTATTCATTTATCCCCCCCTTGCTGCTTGTGCTCGCTGGGTCAGCTAACCACGCCGTGCGGGCGGGCTTGCCTTCACCAGGAGGCCCCGGGAACCGAACCCGGGACCTCCCATATGGTAAATGGGAGCCCTACTGATTGAGCCACAGCCGCTTCCCTTTTTTTTTTTTTAAAGTTACTATTATTATTATTTTAAAGATACTTAGATTATACAAATGTCACATAAAAAATAGAGGATTCCCATTGCCCCGTTCCCCACTCCTCCCACATTTTGTTTTAACCCTTTTAACCCCTCAAGCTTCAACAGTCTAGAATCTCTGCTTAGTGGGCCCATATCAATAAGTTCAGCAGACCCAACTTTATGTGCCTTCCACCATTATCCCATACCCTGAGTATATATTCCCACAAATATTTCCCTGATTTCTATGTATATAAATTTGGAGAAATCATGCAGTTCTTTTGGAGTGTAGCACATCTCCTCATGGGTCATTCTTTGTACATCACCCTTTAAGGTGTGTTGGGACTTCACTCTAGTTATAGGTCTTGAAGAAGGGCATGAGTATGTGTGGGGGGATTTGGGGGTGGTTCATGAGAAGAATTAGAAGTGTCTTGCAAGCCAACTATTTCAGGATATTCCATTGCAGTTTTCATCTGGTAAAACAGGATTAATCTCTTCAGAAGGAGATATGAGGACTGTTTCCTTAGGGCAGATGGTTACAGGTTTATCAGGCACAGCAGGGTTAATCTCTTCAGGTGGGTGTTGGATGGCTGATTACCCTGGGCAGAATGGAGATTGGGTCGCTGATTCCTCAGGGAAGACCATTACACGTTTATCTGGCAAAGACTCAGCAGAACCGAGAGTTTCCATGTCCCCACCATTATTATTTCAACCCAAATGTGCCCATTCTAATTTTCAGGAATCCATTACTTTCCAATCAATGTCCTCAATTTAACAGTAGACACCCTGCAATGCTGGGAATTCAATTTATGTCATAATTCAGTCACTTGAACAATGAAACTGTGGGTCTGGTTTTGAGAAATTGCAAGTCTGCAGCTACATGAAATAAGATTTTCTTTCAGGGCACACATAGAAACTTTCATGTCCTTCATGTGGTGCTTAAATTGGGAATTTGAAGCTTTTAGCTCATCCCTTTCTCTTGCAACTATATCCAGGCTATTTAGGAACAACCAGCCAACATAATTGTACTTTTTAACTCCAAAAAACTCTGTTGTCAAAAAAAACTTATCCAGGGCCTTGCCTCTTATAAGCATTTGAGTATCCAGTGGTGATATTTTGCATATCTCTATTGCCAACTCACACCATGGATATCAGTGCCATTTTGATTATTGGAAATAGTCATGAGTGCCTTTGAATCTAAAGTTAGAGAATCAATTCCCCAAGCCCCAGAACCCACTAAAAAACCTCATCCTAAAGATTCTGTTTCTCAAGAACAGCACCAAAATATGTATTAGAGTTCTCTAAGGAAATGAGATTTTAAAAATAGGCATTGGCTCATGTGACTGTGTGACTGTGTGAATAGGCAAGTCCAAATTCCATAAGGCAGGCTGCAAGCTGGGAACTCTTAAGAAGATTTTCAATGAATTCTCCAGGAGAAGCTGGCTAGCTGATATAAAGATGGAAATTTTCCCTTCTGGCTGCTGATACCATCACTTCTTCTTTTAAAACCTTCAACTGATTGGATGAGACTTCTTGTTGAAGGCAATCTCCTTAGTTGATATAATGAGCTATAGATGAGTCAACTGACTGATTTAAGTCTACAAACTCTCTCACAGTAACAATCAGGCCAGTGCTTTCTTGACCAAACAACTAGACACCATAACCTGGACAAGCTGACACATGAACTTAACCATAACACCATAGTAAAATGATCAGAACTAGGAAATTAACCAATTACACTACTATTAACTAAATTCCAGACTTCATTTGGATTTCACCAGATTTTCCACTAAAGTCCTTTTTCTCTTCCGGGATCCCATCCAGAGTATCACATTGTTTTCTATGGTCTGTGGCAATTTCCCAGTCTTTCTTTTTTTTTTTTTTTTAATTACCTTGACAGTTTTGAAGCACACTGGTGAGATATTTCACAGAATGTCTCTAATTTTGGGTGTATTATGTTTTCTTCATGATTAGACTGAGATTATGTATGGGTTTTTGGAAAGAATGCACAGATGTAAAATACCATTCTCATCACAACATATGGGGGGGGCGGGTACCTGATATCTACATGACATCATGAGTGATATTAACCTCAATCACTTGGATGAGGTTATGTTTGCCAAGTCTCCCCACTACGAAGTTTCGATCTGCCCTTTCTAAACTCTGTTCTTTGGAAGCAATTTAATAAATCTAGCCCATACTCACAAAAGAGAGGATTAATTTCCACCTCCTGGGGTGTGTGTGCCTACAATTATTATTTAGAATTCTTTATAAGGAATATTTGTTTCTTCTCTCACATTTATTTATTTATTCAATCACTTATATCAGTATGAGATTCATGTATATTTATTTTATACTTTGGGTTTTAATGCAATGCTATGTTATTTTATTGCTCAAATTGTTCCGGCTTTTTCAGGCTAGCTCTTGCGACCCTTTGACATGCCCCCTCCTTTGTTTTTGGAACACTTCCTTACTTTCTGGCACTACAAGATAATCCAGGCTTATCTTGTATTTTCCCTTCTAAGTCCTGGAATCAGCCATGACTTCAAGGAACCCTGGTTCCTTTCATTGGAAAATGGTATTTAAAAACTGTTGGGAGCCGTCACTGGAGTCTGCCAAGAGAGGTGCCAACAACCTAAGCAATAGCAACCTGTGGTCACATGGCGCAACATGGCGCAGACACAAAATCTGCTTTGTCACTTCCTTGTTCTTCTTCCTCCTTGCTCCTTTGTTCTCCGGTTCCCGCCACTGCCCAGGTGAATGCAACAAGTACGCAGGCGCAGGGCGCGAAAGTAAGATCTGCCCACTACTCCAGCGATAACACCCTCCAATCCCGGAGCGCCACCCGACCCCGACTCACTTCCTCTCTCCAAACAGCATATAAGCCCTGCTCCCTCAAATAAAATTTGCAGCTTGATCAGAATACTGTCTTGCTGTCATTCTTCGCGTCTCTTGTCCCACCATTCTTTCTCGGCAGGTTTCGGGTCCTCGTTGATGTCCCGCGGGCCGGGACAAAAAACAAAGCTCTGGGTGAGGGTGTGCTCACTGCCATTAGGATGTCACTACTTCTAGGCCCTGTCAGTGGACAGGCTCAGAAGTATATGTATGTATATTAACTCATACATACATACATCTCTATAATTTTATCTATTATCTATCTATCTATCTATCTATTATCTATCTATCTATCTATCTATCTATCTATCATCTATCTATTCATTTATTTACCTGCCTACCTATCTATCATCTAACTATCTATTTATCTAACTACCTATTTCTCCTTATGCCTGCCTACTTGCCTATTGTTTTCATTTGCTAAAAGATTCTGGGAGCAATATACCAGAAATGGTTTGGCTTTTATAATGGGAATTTATTAGGTTAAAAGCTTACAGTTCTGGGGAGCAGATGTGGCTCAAGTGGTTGGGCATCTGTCTACCATATGGGAGGACCCAGGTTTGATCCCCAGGACCTCCTGGTAAAAAAATAAATAAAATAATAAAATAAAATAAAATAAAATAAAATTAAAAAATAAAATAAAATAAAATAAGATAAAAAAATAAAATTAAATTAAAATAAAATAAATAATAAAATAAAATAAATAATAAAATAAAATAAATAATAAAATAAAATAAAATAAAATAAAATAAAATAAAATAAAATAAAATAAAATAAAATAAAATAAAATAAAATAAAATGAAAAGGTGAGCAGGTGAGGTGGGCCTGCGAAGATGTGCGGTGAGCCACCAGCAAGATGTTGATGCAACAAAAGAGAGATGCAGGGAAGAGTCAAGTCAAAAAGAAAAAAATAAAGTCAATTAAAAAGCCTCAGTTCTGAGGCTGTGAAAATGTCCAAATCAAGGCATTATCAGAGATGTTATCTCACTGAAGTTAGGCTGCTGGTGATCCTGGACTCCTGCCATATGGCAAGACACCATGGCGGTTCTGAGTTTCTGCCAGAAGGCAGTCTGGGTTTCTGCCTTTTCCAGGTTTACTCTCTCCCCTAGCTCAGCTGTGGGTAATCAGACATATGGTTTATCTCTCCCCTCTTCCCCAAGCCCCTCTCAGCCTCTCAGGGGCCTCTTTCCATGCTTCTGTGCTCCACTGATTCTAGCCTCTGACTTCTAGGACCTCTCTCTTAGCTTCTTGGGGTTTCTCTGTCTCTACTGCTTTTTTCTATGTGTTTGCTTTTTTCAGTTCTCTGTTTATAAAGCACTCCAGCAAGAGACCAAGACCCACCCTGGGTCATGCCTCACTAAAGCAATCCAATCAAAGACTCCCCATCTGCATCATTCCAATAAAAAGGGTCCCAACACCAACAGGAATAGATTAACTTTAAGAACATGATCTTTTCTGGGATCCACATAAAGCTTCAAATTGTCACACCTACCAACCTATTAAACTAAACTCCAACTTAAATGGAGCATCACAGGGTTCATTCTAGCATTCTTCCCTTTTCTTCTTTGTAACTTTTTTCTTTGAAAAACCTACCCTTTATTTACATATTTGTTCAACTTCAACCCTATTATATATGTAAGCTATTTTCAGAATTATTAATCCATGCCCCTATGAGAAGCAAATTTACAGTCTAGAGTACATAATTTATGTAGTGTTTTAGCCTTACAGTATCCAGTCAAATTACTAGTTGTCAAAGTTACTGAGCTCAGTTCCTTTTTTCCTCATCCCCTTCAGTGAGGTCATGTCACACATTTATTATACAGTTAGATTCATTTGTCACAGTCTGCTTTCCATATTAGGTCCTTGATATCCTGGTTATTTATTTTTTATTTTATTTTTTAAAATGTTATTGTGGCAGGGAGCTGATGTAGCTCAAGCAGGTGAGTGCCCGCCTCCCACATGGGAGGTCCCAGGTTCAGTTCCCAGTGCCTCCTAAAGAAAAACAAACAGACAGTGAGCAAAAACAATGAGCAATGAGCAAAAAACAAAAACAAAAACAAAACAAACAAAAAAAACCACACTAAAAAACATTGTACACTTAAAATGTATGAATTATAAGGTTTGTGAACTATGTCAATAAAATTATTTTTAAAAATATAAAAAATTTTTAAAAATTATCTACCCATGGAGATATATATATTTTTTAATGTTATTGTGGCAACATACATATATATCATAAATTTTCCCATTTCAATCATTTTTAAGTGCACAATTCAGTGACATTGATTTATATTCACCATGTTGTGCTATGCTTCACTGCCATCTATTACCAAAACTTTTTCATCACTAAAAACAGGAACTCTGTACCCATTTGGTAGTAATGACCCATTTCCCTCTCCCCCCAGCCCTTGGTAATCTCTAATCTACTTTCCATCTCTATGAATTTTCCTATTCTAGATATTTCATGTAAGTGGAATAATATAATATTTGCCTTTTTGTATCTGGCTTATTTCACTCTTTTCAAGGTTCATCTATGTTGTAGCATGTTTTAGAACTTCATTACTTTTAATGGCTGAATAATATTCTATTGTGTGCATATACCACATTTTGTTTATCCATTCATCTCTTGATGGGTGCATAGATTGTTTCCACCTTTTGGCTAATGTGAATGATGCTGCTACGAACACTGGTGTACCTGTTTTCAGTTCTGGGGTACATACTTAGTAGTGGATTTGCCAGTTAATTTGGTAATTCTATGTTTAATTATTTGAGGAAATGCCAATCTGTTTTCCACAGTGGCTGCACCACTATACATGCCCACACACAATGTACAAGCGTTCCTATTGTGCTGTATCCTTGCCAGCACTAGTTATTTTCTGCTTTATTAATAATACTCAACCTACTGGGTGTGAACTGGTATTGCATTGTGAGGTTTTTCTTTATCTAGTTTTTACCATCCTAGAGATTTTGTAGGTGAAATGTTGATGCAAGGACAAGGGCCCTGAAGGCTGGAGTGTACACTTGACATTAATATTCTTCTTTGAGAAGAATCATGTGTGATATAAAAATATTGGTCCCCAAAAGCAACTCTGGAAAGACTGAAGAAATATTTTGGGGGGCAGATTCTTTCTTTTTAAATTTTTTTTCTTTAAAAATTTCCAAAATTTACCAATCTTTATGCCCACAAAGCAATAACTCCCTGGTCCCCATCCCCTTATTCCTTGGTAACCTCTAATTTAACTTTCTCTCTCTATGAATTTGCAATTTCTAGATATTTCAAATAAGTGAAACAATACAATATTTATCCTTATGTATTTTACTTATTTCACTCAGGATAATGTTTTCAAGGTTCATCCATGTTGCAGCATGTCTCAGAAATGCATACCTTCTTATGGCAGAATAATGTTCCATTGTGTGTATGTACTACTTTTTTTTCTTATTAGAGCAGTTGTAAATTTACAGAAACATTATGCAGGAAGTACAGCGTTCCCATATAGCCCCCTGTCATACACACACTTTTCCCTATTATTAACATTTTTCATTAATGTGGTACCTTTGTTACAATTCATGAAACAATATTATTATATTATTATAATTATGCTATTAACTTTAGCACACTGTTTACATTATGTTGTGCAGTTCTATGAATTTGTGTGTATGTAGTAACTTACACACAACCATTTATCCCTTTTCAAATATACAATTCAGTAGTGTTAATTACATATACAAGAGTTGTACCTCCATCACTACCATCCATTGCCAAAACTCTTATATCATCCCACACAGAAACTCCTTTAACTCCCCATTTCCTTTCCCCACTTTGCCCCTGGTAACCTGTATTCTAGTTTCTGACATCATGAATATGCTTATTCTGCCTAATTCATACAAGTGAGATCAGACAGTATTTGTCCCTTTGTGTCTAGCTGATTTCACTCAACATGATATCATCAAGATTCATCCATGTTATAGCATGCATTAGAACTTCATTCCTTTTTATGATTGAATAGTATTCCATTGTATGTATATACTACATTTTGTTTATCCACTCATCTGTTGATGGACACTTGGGTTTCTTCTACCTTTTGAAACTTGTGAATAATGTCACTGTGAACATTGGTGTGCAAATATCTGTTTGAGTTCCTGCTTTCAATTCTTTTGGGTACAAGTGTTCCTATTTCTCTGCATCCTTTCCAGCACTTGTTATTTTCTGTTTTGGGATAGTAGCCATTCTAGTGGATGCAACATGGTATAGCTGTGCTTTTGACTTGCATTTCCCTGATGGCTAATGATTTTGATCATCTTTTAATGTGCTTCTTGACCATTTGTGTATCTTCTTTGGGGAAATATCTATTCAAGTCTTTTTCCCATTTTAAAATAGGGTCCTGTCTCTTTTTGTTGTTCAGTTGTAAATGTTCATTATAAATTCTGGATATTAAACCATTATCAGATATATGGTCTTCACAAATTTTATTCCTATCTGTGGGTTGTCCTTTACTTTCTTGATAAAGTCCTTTTATACACAAAAGTTTTAAATTTAGATGTAGTCCCATTTATCTATTTTTCTTTTGTTGCTTGTGCTGTTGGTGTAAAGTCTAAGAAGCCACTGCTTAACACAACATCCTAAAGATTTTCCCTATGTTTTCTTCTAGGAGATTTATGGTTTTCGTCTTAGATTCAGGTCTTTGATACATTTTGAGTTAATTTTTGTATATGGGGTGAGGTAGGGGTCCACCTTCAATCTTTTGCATATAGCTATCCAGTTCTCCCAGGACCATTTGTTGAAAAGACTATTCTTTCTCCACTAAGTGGACTTGCGACTTTTGTCAAAGGTCAGTTGGTGAGGGGTGTGAGGGTTTATTTCTGCTCTTAATTCAAATCTATTGATCTAAATGTCTATCTATGTGTCAGTACCATGTTTTGAATATTATAACATTGTAATACATTTTAAAATCAGGGAGTGTGATTCCTCCAAATTTTTTCATCATTTTAGATGGGATTTGACAATTCAGGGTCACTTACCTTTCCATATAAATTTTATTATTAGTTGTTCCATTTCTGGGAAGGAGTCTATTGGAATTTTGATTGGAATTGCATTGAGTCTGTATATCACTTTGGGTAGAATTGATGTCTTAACAATATTTATTCTTCCAGTCCATGAACACATAATGTCCTTCCATTTATTTAGGTTGTCTTTAACTCCTTTCAGTAATATTTTGTAGTTTTCTATGTACAAGTCCTTTACATCCATGGTTAAATATATGCCTAGGTATTAGATTCTTTTAGTTGCTATTGTAAATGAGATTTTTTTCTTGATTTTTCTCATTGGATTTTTCATTGCTGGTGTATACAAACACTACTGATTTTTCCATGTGGATTTTGCACCCCTCCACTTAGCTGAATTTTTTTATTAGCTCTAGTAGCTTTGTTGTGGATTTTATTTTTTCTTCAGGATTCTTTATGCATAGGATCATGTGATCAGCAAATAGGGAGAATTTAACTTCCTCTTTTCCTGTTTCGTTGCCTTTTATTTGTTTTTCTTGCCTACTCATTCTGGCTAGAACTTCCAGTATGATGAATAACAGAGTTGATAGTGGGCATCTTTGTCTTGTTCATGGTCTTAGGGGAAAACTTTCAGTTTTTCACCCTGGATTTGATGTTAGTTGTGGGTTTTCATATATCATGTTAAGGATGCTTCCTTTTATTTCTAGTGTCCTCAGTATTTTTATCAGGAAGAGCTGCTGAATTTTGTCAAATGCCTTTTCTGCATCATGTGGTATGTCACATTAATTGATTTTCTTATGTTGAACCACTCATGCATATCTGGGATAAATCCCAAATGATCATGGTGTGCAATTCTTTTAATGTACTGTCAGATTTTCCCTGATTTCCTTCTCAGATTGTTCAATACTAGAGCACAGAAACATTATTGATTTTTGCATGTTGATCTTATATCCTGCCACTTTGCTAATCTCATTTATTAGTTTGAGTAGTTTTGTCATAGACTTTTCAGATTTTTCTAAATGTAAGATCATGTAGCCATGAATAGCAAGAATTTTACTTCTTCTTTTTCTATTTGAATGCTTTTTTCCTTGTCTAATTGCTCTAGCTAGTACTTCTAGCATAATATTGAATAACAGTGGTGACAATGGGCCTCCTTGTCTTGTTCCTGACCTTAGAGAGAAAGCTTTCAACCTTTCCCCATTGAGTATGATGTTGGCTGTGGGTTTTTCATATATGCCATTTATCATACTGAGGAATTTCCCTTCTATTCCTATATTTTGAAGTGTTTTGATCAAGAAAGGATGCTGAATTTTGTCGAATGTCTTTTCTGCATCTATTGAGATGATCATGTGTTATTTTTTCCTTCAATTTGTTAATGTAGTGTATTGTGTTGATTGATTTTCTTACACTGAACCACCCTTGCATACCAGGAATAAATCCCACTTGGTTGTGGTGTATAATTCTTTTGATATGCTGTTGGATTTTATTTGCAAGTATTTTGTTGAGAAATCTTGCATCTATGTTCATTAGAGTGATTGGTCTGTAATTTTTTTTTATTGTAGTATCTTTATTTGACTTTGATATTAGTGTGATGTTTGCTTCATAAAATATGTTGGCTAATTTTCCCTCCTCTTTACCGTTTTGGAAGAGTTTGAACAGGATTGGTGTTAATTCTCAAAATGTTTTTTAGAATTCCCCTATGAAGCCATCTGATCATGGGATTTTCTTTGTTGGGAGATTTTTGATGACTGATTCAATCTCTTTAAGTGTGATTGGTTTGTTAAGTTCTTGTATTTCTTGAAGAGTCAATGTAGGTTGTTTGCACATTTCTAGGAATTTGTCCATTTCATCTAGGTTGTCTAGTTTTTTGGCATACAGTTAGTTGTCCATAGTATCCTCTTATGATTTCTCTTATTTGTGTGTGGTCAGTGGTAAACTCCTCCTTTTAATTTCTGGTTTTATTTATTTGCATCTGCTCTTTTTTTTCTTTGTAAGTCTAGCCAATTGTTTGTCAATTTTATTGATCTTCTCAAAGAACCAGCTTTTGATTGTGTTGATTTTCTCTACTGTTTTTTGTTCTCAATTACATTTATTTCTGCTCTAATCTTTATTATTTCTTTCCTTCTGATTGCTTTTGGAAAAGGTTTGTTGTTCTTTTTCTAGTTTCTCCAGTTGTTTAGTTAGATCCTTGATTTTAGCTCTTTTTTAATATCGGCATTTAGGGCTATAAATTTCCCTCTCAGCTCACCCTTCGCTGTATCCCATAAGTTTTTTTTAAGATGTTATTTTTTAAAACAAATCAGATTTATTGATACATATTAATAAAGCATACAATTCATCCAAAGTGTACAATCAAAGGTATTTGATATAATCCCATAGTTGCACATTCATCACTTCAATCATTATTAGAGCATTTTCATTATTTCAATAATAATAATAATAAACAAAAAAACAGACAAGCAAACAAGAAAATTCTGCACCTTTCAATCTCTCTCTGATTCTCCTGCTGTATAGTGCTGCTATTTCTGTCTATTCTTGCATATTTATTTATTTAGCAGTTTTATCGAGATATATTAACATACCATACATTCTACCCAAAGTGAATAATCAATGGCTATTAGTATAATCACAATGTTGTGCATTCATCACAAGAAAAAGTGTTTTAACAATTTCATTACTCCAAAAGAAATACTCCACATGACTTAGCAGTCTTTCCCAGGCCTAAATAACCACTAATCTAATTTCATATTTATAAATTGATATATATTTATGTTTTATATAAATGGGACCATACAATATGTAGTACTTTGTGTCTGGTTTCTTTCACTTAGATAATGGCTTTTTTCTGTCTGATATTAATATCTTGTAGTATTAACATACATTGGTTCAGTTTCAGAGAAAGACAGTTTTATATGTGCAATTTTACTCATATTCATATTTCACATGCAGTTTTACTATGCTATACAGTCCCATGTTACATTTTTTAGCTTTCTTTTAGTAATATATATGACCTTAGACTTTACCTTTAAACCACTTTCATACCCAAATAATAGTACTGTTAGTTACTAACACTATAGTAGCTTTTACCTTTTATATTCATTTCCAAAGATTAACACATCCTTTTTGTCAATTCTGCACAAGTTAACCCTCACCTTTCCATTCTCAACCATCATTCTATTTTCTGGTGACCCATATTCAGGTTATTAACTCCATGAGATTACACAATATATTTCATTCATAGTAGCACAATCATACAGTATTTGTCCTTTTGTATTTGGCTTGCTTCACTCAACATGTCCTCTAGGTTCATCCATGTTGTCATATGCTTTACTTCATTTCTTTTTACAGCTGCATAATATTCCATTGTCTGTATACACCATAACTGTTTATCCATTCATCGATTGAGAGACACCTAGGTTGTTTCTGACTTTTGGCAATCATGAATAATGCTACTTTGAACACCAGTGTGCAGATGTCTGTTTATGTCACTGCTCTCAGTTCTTCTGGTTATATACCCAACAGTGGTATTGCCAGCTCATGTGGTAAATCTATATTCAATTTCTTTAGGAATGGCCAAACAGTCTTCTACAGTTTTGTACCACTCTACAATCTCACTAACAGTGAATAAGCATTACTATCTCTCTACATCCTCTCCCACACTTGTAATTCTCTGCCTTTTTAATAGTGGTCATTCTAATAGGTGTGAAATGATATCTCATTGTAGTTTTGAATTGCATTTCCCTAATTGCTAGTGAAGTTGAATATTTTTTTCCATGTGGTTTTCTTTTTTCTTTTTTGTCATTTGTATTTCTTCTTTGGAAAAATGTATGTTCAAGTCTTTTACCCACTTTTTAATTGGGTCATTTGTCTTTTTACTGTTGCATTGTAGCATCTCTTTATACATCATGGATATTAAATCCTTATTGGATATGTGATTTCCAAATATTTTCTCCCATTGAGTTGGCTGCCTTTTCACCCTTTTGACGAAGTCCTTTGAAGCGCAAAATTGTTTAATTTTGAGGAGGTCCCATTTATCTATTTATCCGTTTGTGGCTTGTGCATTGGGTGTATGATCCAAGAAACTACCACCTATAAGATCTTTTTTTTTTTTTTTTAATTTTTTAAACAAATCTATTTTATTGGTACAGATTAACAAAGCATACAATTCATTCAATGTGTACAATAATAGTATTTGGTATTATCTCATAGTTGTGCATTCATCATTTCAATCATTATTAGAGTATTTTCATTATTTCAACAATAATAGTAAACAAAAAATGACAAACAATAAACAAGAAAATTCCTCACTTCTCCATCTCTCTGTTTCCACTTCTTTTTTTTTTTTTTTTTTTTTTTATATATAAAAATATATTTTAAGAGGTGCTTAGATTACCTAAAATACTACACAGAACCCCCTGGGATTCCCATGTTGCCCACCCCCCACACCTCCCGCCACGTCCCACACAAACATCTCCCACAAGTGTGGCCCACCACCCTCAATGGACTTACACATCCTGGGGCCTTGTCACCAACCCCAGACCACAGTTCACATCGTAGACCACACTCTCTCCCACACAGTTCTGAGTGGTGTGTGCTGATATAAAATGGCCTACATCCGTTGCCACAACGGTACTCAGGACAACCTCCAAATCCCAAAGAAGCCCCTGTATTTCAACTACTCATCCCCTCCCTGCCCCAAAAGTGTCAAGTGGCCTCTGGCTCCACCTCATTGTTATAATTTCTTCCATTGCTAGAATCACCATATGTGTACAACAGAATACCATCAAGTCCACTCTAGCCCATAGTTCTCCCCCCAATCCCGAGGGGACTGGGATGGTGATGTCCACTCCACCTCCAAGTGAGAGAGGGCTTATATCCCATGGATATGGTAGGTGGGATGATCCTGCCTGCAGATGCAGGCCTTCTCCATTCCCTGGGATGGCCGTTGCCCATTGTTGTCTCTTTGCCAGGTGACTTGGATGAGTCCATTGAGCTGTAGGGTAGGAGTTGCAGCTCCACTGAGATTCCACGTACACCTGGCACATAGGTAGGCCAGAGGCTCCAGTCTCTGGAAGTATACCTAAAAACTTCTGCATCACATATAGGTTTGAATAGAGGGGACTGATGAACCCTGTGCAGGGAGGACTTATTTGAGTCCAATTCTGTCACTCTCAGGAGCACAGATTCCAAAGTAGAGCCCACTGATAAGGCATCAGTCTCTGGGGCTATCCCCACTTATATAGGACCTGAGTGTCTCCAGAGCTCTCAGGAGCCCCTCTGTGTGGGGTGATAGGCATTTAGATGTTCTATGAGCTCCTACTGAGGTGTGCGTAAGAGTTACCTCTGGGATGACCTCCCAACTCTCTTTGAAGTCTCTTAGCCACTTGAACTCATTTGTCTTTACCTTTTCCCCCTTTTATTCAAGGTCTTTTTCCAGTTGTGTTGCCAGTTGGCACTTGGTATTAATCCCTCGTTGCCAGGGAGGCTCATCCCCGGGAGTCATGTCCCATGTTGGGGGGAAGGTAGTGCAATCATATGCTGAGTTTGGCTTAGAGACAGGCCACATTTGAGCAACAAGGAGGCTCTCAGGTGGCAACCGTTAGGCACCCCACAACTGCAGGCTAAGTCTCAGTTACAAGAGCAAAGACTCACAAGAGTAATCATCAATAAAAAGAACACATCAGTGGGTCATCCTCTTTTGACAGACACTGTCCCTGTGCTCAGAGGACTATTGCTGCTCCCTTGGAGACTGTGGCAGAGCTCTCCAGGCTAGGAATTCAGATTCCCTCATTTATTGTGTGATTGTTCACCCATCGTGACCATGCCCCATCTTTTGATCTTTAGAATGATTTTGTATATCTTCTTGTATATTCAGATGAACTAATTCCCATGAATCCCCCCTTCCAGACACCCCCCACCAATAATCCCCTGCAGTACCCATTGTAACCCTTCTGTGATCCAAATCCTCCATTAACATGTAGTCCATAAAATAATCCAATACATTTACTAGGAAAAAGAAACAACTATGATAAGCTTACATGCAAGAGACAAACATAAGGAAACTCAGGGAAAAAAAAAAAAACAAGAAAAAAAAACAACAAATAATCAAACGAACAAAAAAAAAAACAAAACAAAATATAATTAGTGGATTGGGACATTCAAAAAAATGGGCAAAAAAGCAAAGGAAATACCTTTAAAATGTATATATATATATATATTTCTTTTTTTTTCCCCCTTTCTCTTTTCATTTTTTGCCTTCCTTTTATCACTGTTATCGGATTTCCAGTGTGCCTTGACATCTTCCCCCTCTCAATCCCCATTGTCTCCCAATTTTTCATTTAATTTTCAAAGAAGTTTTAGGTCACAGCAAAGTCACACATGGAGTGCTGGAGACTCCCAGATACCAAACCACCCCCCTTCCCCACTCCACCTATAATATCTTGAAGATGTTTCCCTACATTGTCTTCTAGTACTTTTTTGTCCTGACTTTCATATTTGGGCCTTTGATACACTTTGACTTGAGTCCTGTATAGGGAGTTAGAAAGGGGTCCTCTTTCATTCTTTTGGTTATGGATATCCAGTTCTCCCAGGACCATTTGTTGAAGAGACTGTCCTGTTAACATGGCTCTGGTAGGTTTGTCAAAAAGCAGTTGGCCTTAGAGGTGGGAGTCTATTTCTGCACTCTCAATTCTATTTCACTGATCAGTGTGTCTACTTTTATGCCAATACCATGCTGCTTTGACCACTGTAGGTTTGAAATATGTTTCACATCAGGCAATAAGAGCCCTCCCACATCACCTTTCTTTTTTAGTATGCTTTTGGCTATTTGGATGCCCTTTCCCTTCCAAACAAATTTGGTAATTTCATTTTTTCTTTCTGTAAAGTAGGCTGTTGGAATTTTCATTGGTATTGCATTGAGTCTATAAATCAGTTTGGGTAGGATCGACATCTTCACGATATTGTCTTCCAGTCAATGAATATGGAATGTCTTATCATTTATTTAGGTCTTCTTTGATTTTTTTTTTTTTTAGTATTGTTTTGTAGTTTTCTGCATATAGATCCCATACTTCTTTGGTTAAATTGATTTCTAGGTATTTGAATCTTTTTGTTGCTATTGTAAATGGAAGTTTTTCCTGATTTCCTCCTCAGATTGTTCAATACTAGTGTAGAGAAGCACTACTGATTTTTGTGTGTTGATCTTGTATCCTGCCACTATGCTGAACTCATTTATTAGTTCAAGTAGCTTTTTTGTAGACATTTCAGAATTGTCTAAATAAAAGATCATGTCATCCACAAATAGTGAATTTTACTTCCTCTTTTCCTATTTGGATGCATTTTTTTTTCTTGTCTAATTGCTCTAGCTATAACTTCTAGCACAGTGTTGAATAATAATGGTGACAGTGGGCATCCTTGTCTTGTTCCCAATATTAGAGGGAAAGCTTTCAACCTTTCCCCATTAAGTATGATGTTGGCTGTGGGTTTTTCATATATGCCTTTTATCATATTGAGGAATTTTCCTTCTATTCTTATCTTTTGAAGTGTTTTGATCAAGAAAGTATGCAGGATTTTGTTTAATGCTTTTTCTGCATTGATCAAGATGATTATGTGGTTTTTTTTTCTTCCATCTGTTAAGTGGTGTATTGTGTTAATTGATTTTCTTATGTTGTTCCACCCTTGTATACCAGAAATAAATCCCACTTGGTCATGATGTATAATTCTTTTGATTTGTTATTGGGTTCTATTTGCAAGTATTTTTGAGAATATTTGCATCTATGTTTACTACAGAGTGTGGCCTGTAGTTTTCTTTTCTTGTAGTATCTTTTTCAGGTTTTGGTATTGGGGTGATGTTGGAGTCATAAAATGTGTTGAGCAATTTTCCTTCCTCTTCAAATTTTTGGAAGTGTTTAAACAGGTTTGGTGCTAATTCTTCTTGAAATGCTGGTAGAATTCACCTGTGAAGCCATCAGATCCTGGACTTTTCTTTGTTGGGAGATCTTTGATGACTGATTCAATGTCTTTAAATGTGATTGGTTTGCTAGGCTCTTTTATTTCTTGTAGCGTCAGTGTAGGTTGTTTGTGCATTTTCTAGGAATTTGTCCATTTCATCTAGGTACTCTAATTTGTTGGTATACAGTTTCTCAGAATATACTCTTACAATCCTTTTTATTTCATGGGTTCAGTTGTAACATCACTACTTTCATTTCTGATTTTATATGCATCATCTCTCTTTTTTTCTTTCTTAGTCTAGCTAGGGGTTTGTCAATTTTATTGATCTCAAAGAACCAGCTTTTGGTTTTGTTGATATTCTCTCTTTTTTCTTCTCAATTTCATTTATTTCTGCTCTAATCTTTATTATTTCTTTCCTTCTGCTTGCTTTGGGGATACTTCACTGTCCTTTTTCTAGTTTCTCCAGTTGTTCAATTAGATTTTTAATTTAAGCTCCTCCTCCTCCTCCTCTTCCTCCTCCTTCTTCTTCTTCTTCTTCTTCCTCTTCCTCCTCCTCCTCCTTCTTCTTCATATTGTCCTTTTTAAAACAGGACTGCCTTCACTGTATCCCATAAGTTTTGATAAGTTGTGTTCTCGTTTTTAATTCATCTCAATATATTTACTGATTTACTTGGAATTCCTTCTTTGATTTGCTGATTTTTTAACAAATATCTTGCTTAGCTTCCACACATTTGCGAATTTACCTCTTTCCTGTCTATTATTGAATTCCAGTTTCATTCCATTATGTTCCGAGAAGATGCTTTGTATAATTTCAATCTTTTTATATTTATTGAGACCTACACTGTGACCTAACCATTGGTCTATCCTGTAGAAAGGTCCATGAGCATTTGAAAACAGTGTATAACCTGCTGAGTTTGGGTGGAACATTCTGTATATATGTGTTAGGTCTAGCTCATTTATTGTATTGTCCAAGTTCTCTGTTTCCTTATTGATCTTCTGTCTAGTTGTTCTATCTCATTATGTGAGTGGTGTGTTGAAGTCTCCAACTATTCTTGTAGAGGTGTCTATCTCTCCCTTCAGTTTTGCCAGAGTTTGCATCATGTATCTTGGGGCACCCTGGTTAGGTGCATATTTATGATTGTTATTTCTTTCTTGTGCATTGTCCCTTTTATTAATATGTAATGGCCTTCTGTATCTCTTATAACTGTTTTGCATTTAAAATCTGTTTTGTCTGATATTAGTATAGCTATTGCTGCTCTTTTTTGTTTAATGTTTGTGTGGAGTATCTTTTTCCAACCTTTCACTTTCAATCAATTTGTATCCCTGGGTCTAAGGTGAGTCTCCTGTGGGCAGCATATGGATGACTCATGTTTTAAATCCACTCTGTCAGCCTTTGATTGATGAGTTTAATCCACTCACATTCAATATTACTGTAAATGCATTATTTACCTCCACCATTTTATTCTGTGGTTTTCATATATCATATCTTATTTTCATCTTTCTATTTACTCTTTTGGTTATCCTTTCTGCTATTCTTTCTTCTATATTCTCCTCTAAGCCATTCTCTTCTGTCTTTTTTTCAGGCTGCAAGTCTTCTTTCACTATTTCCTGGAAAGGTGGATTCTTTTTTACAAACTTTATTAGTTTCTGTTTGTTTGTGAATATTTTAAACTTCATATTTGAGGGACAATTTTTCTGGATAAAGATTCTCACCTGGGAGTTTTTCTCATTCAGTATCCCAATTGTATCATATCATTGTCTTCTCACCTCCATGGTTACTGATGAGACATCTGCACTAAGTCTTACTGGACAGCCCTTGAATGTGATGATTTCCTTCTCCCATGAATGCTCTCAGAATTTTCTCTTTATCTTTGACGTTTGACATTCTGAGTAGTATGTGTCTTGGAGTGGGTCTATTCAGATTTATTCTGATTGGGGTATGCTACATCTCTTGGACATGTAAATTCCTCTCTTTTATGAGAGTTGGGAAATTTTCAGCTATTATTTCCTTAAATATTCTTTCTGCCCTTTTTCCCTTCTCTTCTTCTGGAACTCCCATGACATGTATATTGTTGCTTTTCACGTTATCATTCAACTCCCTGAGCCCCTGCTCAATTTTTTCCAACTTTTCACTCTCTTCAATTTCAGCTGTTCTGTCCTCTGTATTACTTATTATTTCGTCTATCATTTCGAGTCTGCTGTTGCATGCCTCCACTGTCTTTTTTTTTTTTCCTCCCTGAGATGGCTCCCTCATCTGTTGGCTCATTGTTTTTGCTCATTGTTTGTGCTCCTTGTCTGCTTGGGTTTTTTTGTTTTGTTTTGTTTTTTGTTTGTTTTTGGCTTGTTGTCTCCTCATTGTCTGTTTTTTCCTCAGGATGCACTAGGAACTGAACCCAGGACCTTCCATGTGGGAGGTGGGCACTCAACTGCTTGAGTCACATCTGCTCCCTTTTTCATTTTTTTTTCCATTCATTCATTTTTTTTTTAATATACATTTTAATTTTTTTAAAAAAGATACTTCGATTACATAAATGTTACATAAAAAATATAGGGGATTCCCATATGCCCCACTCCTTATCCTGCCCACATTAACAACATCCTTCATTAGTGTAGTACATTTGTTACAATTGATGAACACATTTTGGAGCATTGCCACTAAGCATGGATTATAGTTTATAGTTTGAACTCTCTCCCACACAATTTTGTAAGTTATGACAAGATATACAATGGCCTGTATCTGACATTGCAATGTCATTCAGGACAATTCTGAAGCCCGCATATTACACCTGTTTTTCCATCTCCCTCTCCTCAGAACCTCTAATAGCCACTTTGTCCACATCAATGATAAAAGTTCTTCCATTGTTAGAATCACAGTAAGTCTATAGTAGAATACCAGTAAGTCTACTCTAGTCCATCATTCATTCCCCAGTCCTGAGGATTCTGGGATGGTGATGCCCATTCAACCTCTAATTGAGAGGGGGCTTATATCCCATGGGGGAGATGGATGGTACTATCTTGCTTGCAGTTGCAGACTCTCTGTTCTTGGGATGGTCACTGCCCATCATCATCTCCTTTCTAGTTGTCTACTTTATTTATTTATTTTTTACTCATTGTCTTGCTCATTGTTTTTTTCTCATTGTTTTTGCTCAGTTTGCTCATTGACTGCTTGTTGTTTGTCTTCTTTAGGAAGCACTGGGAACTGAACTGACAGCTCTCATGTGGGAGGCGGGCGCTCAATTGCTTTAGCCACATCAGCTCCCGCCCTACTGTCTTTTTTTTTCTTACTGTCTTTTGATCTCATCTATTGTGTCTTTCATTCTCATAAGCATATTTATTTTTCTATTAGGGTTTTCAAATTCTTCTTTGTGCTTGCCAGTGTCTTCTTCATGTCCTTTATCTCTTTAGCCATACTGTTTTTCAACTCATTAATTTGATTTTGGGAATTTGTGGATCTCATTGATAGGTTGTCTCAAATCCGGTTTCTCATTTGGGGCTTTGATATATTCCTTTGCTTGGGCCATTTTTTCCATTTTCTTAATATGGCTTGTAATTTTTTTGCTGGTGTCTAGGCATCTGATTATGATTGCGAGTTTACCCTGGTGCTCAATTTTTCTCTCTTTTGAAGGGACTTAGTGGCCAGAGGCTGTGTTACTGCTGTCCTTTGATTTTTGGTACAACCTGTTCTGTGTCTTTAGGATTGTCTCTGTTAGTTGCTCAAATCTGGGCCCTGGACTCAGTAATGGTTTGCAGGCTCACTTTGAATGGCCTTGGTGAGGGAGGCTGTAAGACTGGGAAAAGCCTTATTTACTTTATTTTTATTTTTTTATTGTGGGTAAAGATAAAATTTTTCACAATACATACCAATATTTGTAAAATGATATATAAATATATATGCATATATGTGCATTTGCTTACAAATATGTTATATATATATATATATATACACATATTTTAAAAGGTGCTTAGATTACCTAAATATTACATGGAAACTACACGGGTTCCCATGTTCCCCATCTCCCACACCTCCCACAACACCCCACACAAATATCTCCCACAAGTGTGGCCCATCACCCTCAATGGATCTACACTTCCTGGGACCTTGCCAACAACCATAGACCACAGTTCACATCATAGACCACACTCTCTCCCACACAGTTCTGAATGGTGTGTGCTGATTTAAAATGGCCTACATCCGTCGCCACAATGGCAATCATGACAACCCCCAAGTCCCGAAAAAGCCCCTGTATTTCAACTGCACATCCCCTTCCTGCCCCGAAAGTGTCCAGTGGCCACCGGCTCCATCTCACTGTTATAATTTCTTCCATTGCTAGAATCACCATATGTGTACAACAGAATACCATTAAGTCCACTCTAGTCCATAGTTCTTCCCCCAATCCTGAGGGGACTGGGATGGTGATGTCCACTCCACCTCCAAGTGAGAGAGGGCTTATATCCTATGGATATGGTGGGTGGGATGATCCTGCCTGCAGCTGCAGGCCGTCTCCATCCCCTGGGACGGCCGTTACCCATTGTTGTCTCCTCGCCAGATGACTTGGATGAGTCCATTGAGCTGTAGGGTAGGAGTTGCAGCTCCGAGATTCCATGCAAACCTGGCACATAGGTAGGCCAGAGGCCACAGTCTCTGGAAGTATACCTAAAAACTCCAGCATCACATATAGGTTTGAATAGAAGGGACTGATGAACCATGTGCAGGGAGGACTTATTTGAGTCCAATTCTGTCACTCTCAGGAACACAGATTCCAAAGTAGAGCCCACTGATAAGGCGTCAGTCTCTGGAGCTATCCCCCCTTATATAGGACCTGGGTGTCTCCAGAGCCCTCAGGAGCCCCTCTGTGTGGGGTGATATACACTTTGGTGTTCTATGAGCTCCTACTGAGGTGTGCGTAAGCATTACCTCTGGGATGACCTCCTGACTCTCTTTGAAGTCTCTTAGCCACTTGAACTCATTTGTCTTTACCTTTTACCCCTTTTATTCAAGGTCTTTTTCCAGTCGTGTTGCCAGTTGGCACTTGGTATTAATCCCTCATTGCCAGGGAGGCTCATCCCCGGAAGTCATGACCCACATTGGGGGGAAGGTAATGCATTCATATGCTGAGTTTGGCTTAGAGAGAGGCCACATTTGAGCAACAAGGAGGCTCTCAGGTGGCAACCCTTAGGCACCCAATAACAGTAGGCTAAGTTTCAGTTACAAGAGCAAAGACACATAAGGCTAGTCATCAATAACAAGAACTCATCAGTGGGCCAACCACTTTTTTTTTTTTCTTTTTTTTTTTATTATGGGTAAAAATCAAAATTCTCACAATACATACAAACATTTGCAAAATGATATATAAATATATATGCATATATGTGTATTTGCTTACAAAAATGTTATTTATATATATACATATATTTTAAGAGGTGCTTAGATTACCTAAAATATTACACGGAACCCACTGGGATTCCCATGTTCCCCACCTCCCACACCTCCCACCACATCCCACACAAACATCTCCCACAGTGTGGCCCACCACCCTCAATGAACTTACACATCCTGGAGCCTTGCCACCAACCATAGACCACAGTTCACACTGTAGACCACACTCTCTCCCACTCAGTTCTGAGTGGTGTGTGCTGATTTAAAATGGCCTACATCCATTGCCACAACAGTACTCAGGACAACCTCCAACTCCCAAAGAAGCCCCTGTATTTCAACTGTTCATCCCCTCCCTACCCAAAAACTGTCAAGTGGCCACTGGCTCCACCTCATTGTTATAATTTCTTGCATTGCAAGAATCACCATATGTGAGCAAGAGAATACCATCAAGTCCACTCTAGTCCATAGTTCTTCCCCCAATCCAGAGGCGACTGGGATGGGGATGTCCACTCCAACTCCAAGTGAGAGAGGGCTTATATCCCATGGATATGGTGGGTGGGATGATCCTGCCTGCAGATGCAGGCCCTCTCCATTCCCTGGGATGGCCATTGCCCATCATTGTCTCCTCACCAGGTGACTTCAATGAGTCCATTGAGCTGTAGGGTAGGAGTTGCAGCTCCACCTAGATTTCATGCACACCTGGCACATAGGTAGGCGGGAGGCTCCAGTCTCTGGAAGTATACCTAAGAAACTCCAGCATCACATGTAGGTTTGAATAGAAGGGACTGGTGAGCCATGTGCAGGGAGGACTTATTTGAGTCTAATTCTGTCACTCTCAGGAGCACAGATTCCAAAATAGAACCCAATGATAAGGCATCAGTCTCTGGGGCTATCCCCCCTTATATAGGACCAGGGTGTCTCCGGAGCTCTCAGGAACCCCACTGAGTGGGGTGATAGGCACTTAGATGTTCTATGAGCTCCTACTGAGGTGTGCGTAAGAGTTACCTCTGGGATGACCTCCCAACTCTCTTTGAAGTCTCTTAGCCACTTGAACTCATTTGTCTTTACCATTTCCCCCTTTTATTCAAGGTCTTTTTCCAGTTGTGTTGCCAGTTGGCACTTGGGAAAAGTTTTCAATTAGCAATAATCGTGCCTCGGATAAACTTCATTGGCTGGGCCAACCTCTTTTGACAGACACTGTCCCTGCACTCAGAAGACTGTTGCTGCTCCCTTGGAGAATGTGGCAGAGCTCTCCAGGCTAGGAATTCAGATTCCCTCATTTATTGAGTGATTGTCCACCCACCGTGACCTTGCCCCATCCTGTTATCATTTGAACAATTTTGTATTATCTTTCATGTATATTCAGATTAATTTACTCCCATGAATCCCCCTCTCCCAGACACCCCCCACCAATAATCCCCTGCAGCATCCATTGTAACCCTTCTGTGATCTAAATCTTCCCTGAACATGTAGCCCATATAATAATCAAATACACTTAATAGGAAAAAGAAACAACAATGATAAGCTTAAATGCAAGAGACAAACACAAGTAAACTCAGGGAAAAAAACCAACCAAAAAACAAACAATCAAAAAAAACCAAAACAAAACGAAATATAATTAGCGGATTGGGACATTCAAAAATGGAGGAAAAAACAAAACAAAACAAAACAAAACAAAACAAAACACAAAAGAAATGCCTTTTTAAAAAAAAAAGAAAAAAATTATTCTTTTTTCCTTTTATCACTGTGTTATCTGATGTCCGGTGTGCTGTGACACATTCCCCCTCTCAATTCCCAGTGTCTCCCAAATTTTCATTTAATTTTCAAAGAAGTTTTAGGTCACAGCAAAGTCAC
>JAKSZT010001078.1:5246568-5274936 GCA_026826555.1 Tolypeutes matacus | reverse complement strand
CAGGCCCTCTCCATTCCCTGGGATGGCCATTGCCCATCATTGTCTCCTCACCAGGTGACTTCAATGAGTCCATTGAGCTGTAGGGTAGGAGTTGCAGCTCCACCTAGATTTCATGCACACCTGGCACATAGGTAGGCGGGAGGCTCCAGTCTCTGGAAGTATACCTAAGAAACTCCAGCATCACATGTAGGTTTGAATAGAAGGGACTGGTGAGCCATGTGCAGGGAGGACTTATTTGAGTCTAATTCTGTCACTCTCAGGAGCACAGATTCCAAAATAGAACCCAATGATAAGGCATCAGTCTCTGGGGCTATCCCCCCTTATATAGGACCAGGGTGTCTCCGGAGCTCTCAGGAACCCCACTGAGTGGGGTGATAGGCACTTAGATGTTCTATGAGCTCCTACTGAGGTGTGCGTAAGAGTTACCTCTGGGATGACCTCCCAACTCTCTTTGAAGTCTCTTAGCCACTTGAACTCATTTGTCTTTACCATTTCCCCCTTTTATTCAAGGTCTTTTTCCAGTTGTGTTGCCAGTTGGCACTTGGGAAAAGTTTTCAATTAGCAATAATCGTGCCTCGGATAAACTTCATTGGCTGGGCCAACCTCTTTTGACAGACACTGTCCCTGCACTCAGAAGACTGTTGCTGCTCCCTTGGAGAATGTGGCAGAGCTCTCCAGGCTAGGAATTCAGATTCCCTCATTTATTGAGTGATTGTCCACCCACCGTGACCTTGCCCCATCCTGTTATCATTTGAACAATTTTGTATTATCTTTCATGTATATTCAGATTAATTTACTCCCATGAATCCCCCTCTCCCAGACACCCCCCACCAATAATCCCCTGCAGCATCCATTGTAACCCTTCTGTGATCTAAATCTTCCCTGAACATGTAGCCCATATAATAATCAAATACACTTAATAGGAAAAAGAAACAACAATGATAAGCTTAAATGCAAGAGACAAACACAAGTAAACTCAGGGAAAAAAACCAACCAAAAAACAAACAATCAAAAAAAACCAAAACAAAACGAAATATAATTAGCGGATTGGGACATTCAAAAATGGAGGAAAAAACAAAACAAAACAAAACAAAACAAAACAAAACAAAACAAAACACAAAAGAAATGCCTTTTTAAAAAAAAAAGAAAAAAATTATTCTTTTTTCCTTTTATCACTGTGTTATCTGATGTCCGGTGTGCTGTGACACATTCCCCCTCTCAATTCCCAGTGTCTCCCAAATTTTCATTTAATTTTCAAAGAAGTTTTAGGTCACAGCAAAGTCACACACGAATACCAGAGACTCCAAGATACCAAACTACCCCTCTCTTCCCCACCCCATATTACCCCCCCCCTTTTTTTTGGATGTTACCATTGTTATAACTGTTATACAGATAGTAAAATATAGCAACTAAACATTGTCAATGATTTACAGTATAGTTTACAATTTAGATGATACAGTTTAATAAGTTTTGATGTTTACCATGTCCTGTGTCCATTACTGTAAGGTAATGAAAAACCTTTCCCATGACCACTAAAATACCCCGTTTGTTCTTTTCTGTTCCTACCTCCCCCTCCCCCTGGGGCATATGACACGCTCCTCTCTTGACTCATGGAATGACAAGATTCATAGTTACATACCTTGGGTATTCCAACCTGCCCTTCCTAATCTACCCACCTGTGAACCCTGCACCACCATACCCAGTAATATCACTACCCATCTGTCCTGTCCTTCAATATGCAACTATACTCTATCCCTTTACCATAGATTATGTCCATATAGGTGATAGCTCACAGCCTACTCTTCTTTTTCTCTCCATTGTTAACCTATCTTTCAGACAATGCTTCTCAGAGACTGCTCACTTTCCTCAGTTCAGATCAGTGAGGTCATATACTGTTCATCCTTCAGTGCCTGGCTTGCTTCACTCAACATAAGGTCTTCAAGATTCATCCACGTTATTCCATGTGTTAGCACTTTATTATACCTTTTTACAGCTGAATAATATTCCATTGTATGTATGTACCACATTTTGCTTATCCATTCTTCTGTTGATGGGCACCGGGGCTGATTCCAACTTTTGGCAATGGTGAACAATGCCGCTATGAACATTGGTGTGCATATATCTGTTTGTGTCTTTGCTTTCAGTTCTTCTGGGTATATACCCAGCAGTGGAATTGCTGGATCATACAGAAGATCTATTGCTAGTTTTCTGAGGAACCGCCAAACTGTCCTCCACAGTGACTGGACCATACCGCAGTCTCACCAGCAGTGGATGAGGGTTCCTATTCCTCCACATCCTCTCCAACATTTAGTGTCTGCTGTTTTTTTTAATAGCTGCCATTCTGATGAGTGTAAGATGGTATCTCATTGTAGTTTTGATTTGCATTTCCCTGATAGCAAGCAATGTTGGGCATTTTTTTCATGTGCTTTTTAGCCATTTGTATTTCTTCCTTGGAGAAGTGTCTTTTCAGGTCACTTGTCCATTTTTTAAATGGGTTGTTTGTCTTTTTATTTTCAAGGTGTAGGATTTCTTTATATATGCAGGATATTAGGCTCCTATCAGATATATGGTTGCCAAATATTTTCTCCCATTGCGTAGGCTGCCTTTTTATTTCCTTAATAACATCCTTTGAGGTGCAGAAGTTTTTAATTTTGATGAGATCCCATTTATCTATTTTTTCTCTTGCTGCTCGTGCTTTGGCTGTGAAGTTCATGAAACCATTTCCTATTACAAGGTCCTGTAGATGCTTCCCTACATTATCTTCGAAGGTCTTTATGGTTTTGGCTCTTATATTTAGATCTTTGATCCATCTTGAGTTGATTTTTGTATAAGGTGTGAGATGGTATTCTCTCATTCTTTTGGATATGGATATCCAGTTCACCAAGCACCACTTGTTAAAGAGGCCATTCTTTCCCAACTGAGTGGGCTTCATGGCCTTGTCAAATATCAGATAACTGTATATGCGAGGATGTATATCAGAACTCTCAATTCGGTTCCATTGGTCAGTAGGTCTATCCTTGTGCCAATACCACGCAGTTTTGATCACTGTGGCTTTGTAATATGTTTTAAAGTCAGGTAGTATGATACCTCCAACTTCATTTTTCTTTTTCAATATTTCTTTGGCAATTCAGGGCCTCTTGCCTCTCCAAATATATTTTGTGGTTAGTTTTTCCAATTCCTTAAAAAATACAGTGTTGACTTTTATTGGGATTCCATTAAATCTGTAGATTAATTTGAGCAGGATAGACATCTTGATGATGTTTAGTCTTTCTATCCATGGACAGGGATTATTTTCCCTTTTATTTAAGTCTTCTTTAATTTCATTTAACAGTGTTGTGTAGTTTTCTGTATATAAGTCCTTTACATCTTTAAATTTATTCCTAGGTATTTGATTCTTTTAGTTACTATTGTAAATGGTATTTTTTTCCTGATGTCCTCCTCAGTTTGCTCGTTATCAGTGTACAGAAATGCTACTGATTTTTGAGCATTAATCTTATAGCCTGCAACATTACTGAACTCCTTTATAAGATCTAGAAGCCTTGCTGTAGATTTCTCTTGGCTTTCTATGTATAGGATCATGTCATCTGCAAATAATGAAATTTTTACTTCTTCTTTTCGAATCTGGATGCCTTTTATGTCCTTTTCTTGCCTCAGTGCTCATGCAAGTACTTCTAAGACAATGTTAAATAGGAGTGGTGATAGTGGGCATCTTTGTCTAGTTCCCGATATCAGAGGGAAGGCTTTTAGGATTTCACCATTGAAAATGATGTTAGCTTTGGGTTTTTCATATATACCCTTTATCATATTCAGAAAGTTTCCATCTATTCCTATGTTTTGTAGAGTTTTTATGAGGAAAGAGTGCTGTATTTTGTCTAATGCTTTTTCTGCATCTATAGAGATGATCATGTGATTTTTTAAATTTCAATCTGTTTATGTGGTGTATTACTTTGATTGCTTTTCTTATATTGAACATCCTTGCATACCTGGAATGAAACCCAATTTGTCATGGTGTATAATTCTTTTGATATGTTGTTGAATGCAATTAGCAAGTATTTTGTTGAGGATTTTAGCATCTAGGTTCATTAGAGAAATTGGTCTGTAATTTTCCTTTCTTGTGGTATTTTTATTTGGTTTTGGTATTAGGGTAATGTTGGCATCATAGAATGAGTTAGGCAATATTCCTTCTACTTCTATTTTTTGGAAGAGCTTAAGTAGAATTGGTGTTAGCTCTTTCTGAAATGTTTGGTAGAATTCAGCTGTGAAGCCATCTGGTCCTGGGCTCTTCTTAGTTGGGAGGTTTTTGATGACTGAGTCTATCTCTTTACTTGTAATTGGACTGTTGAGTTCATCAATTTCTTCTTTCATCAATGTAGGTTGTTTGTGAGTTTCTAGAAACTTGTCCATATCCTCTAAATTATCATTCTTGTTGGCATATAATTTTTCAAACTATCCCTTTATGATACTCTTTATTTCTGTGGGGTCAGTAGTGATATGCCCTTGCTCATTCCTTATTTTATGTATTTACATCTGTTCTCTCTTTTTCTTTGTTAGTCTGGATAAGGGTTTGTCAATTTACTGATATTCTCGAAGAACCAGCTTTTGGTTTTGTTTATTGTTTCCCATGCTTTCTTATTCTCTATTTCATTTAGTTCTGCTCTAATCTTTGTTATTTCCTTCTTTCTACTTCCTTTAGGTTTGGTTTGTTGTTGTTTTTCCAATTCCTCCAAGTGTGCAGTTAGGTCTTCAATTTTAGCTCTTTCTTCTTTTTTAATATATGAATTTATGGCTATGAACTTCCCTCTCAGGACTGCTTTCACTGCATCACATAGGTTTTGATATGTTGTGTTGTCGTTTTCATTAGTTACAAGGTAGTTACTGATTTCTTTTGAGATTTCCTCTTTGACCCACTGTTTGTCTAAGAGTGTGTTGTTAACTTCCATATCCTTGTGCCTAACCTGTTTCTCTGGCCCTTAGTAATTTCCAATTTCATTCCGTTGTGGTCAATGAAATTACTTTGTATAATCTCAATCTTTCTGAATTCATTGAGAGTTGTTCTGTGGCCTAGCATGTTGTCTATTTTGGAATATGATCCGTGTGCATTCGAGAAGAATGTAAATCCTGTTTTATTTGGGTGCAGTGTTCTGTATATGTCTATTAAGTCCAGGTCTTCTAATGTACTGTTGAGTGCCTTAGTTTCTTTATTGATTCTCCATGTAGATGTTCTGTCTAATGATGATAGTGGTGTGTTGAAGTCCCCTGCTATAATTGTAGAGGCATTTATTTCTCCTCTTAGTTTTTCAAGAGTTTGCTGCACGTATTTTGAGGCACCCTGATTAGGTGCGTAAATGTTGATGATTGTTATCTCTTCTTGAGAGATTACTCCTTTTACTAATATGTAGTGTCCATCTTTGTCTCTTACAATACTTTTGCATTTAAAGTCTATTGTGTCTGATATTAGAATAGCTACTCCTGCCCTTTTTTGGCTATTGTTAGCTTGTAAAATGGTTTTCCAGCCATTCACTTTCAGCCTCCTTGAATCCCTGGGTTGAAGGTGGGTTTCTTGTAGACAGCATATAGATGGATCATATTTTCTTATCCATTCTGCCAATCTGTGTCTCTTGATTGGTGAATTAATCCATTAACATTCAGTGTTATTACTCATAACGAATTTCTTACTTCAGCCATTTTTTCTTTGGGTTAATGTATGTCATATGTTCTTTTGTTTCTCTTTTTGTCTTTTCAGTTTTGTTTTTAAACTCTCCTCCAACTCTCTCTCCCTTGTTTTTTCCTTTCAACTTGTAGAGATTCCTTTAGCATTTCTTGAAGTGCAGGTTTCTTATTGACATACTCTCTTAATTTCTGTTTATTTGTGAATATTTTGAACTCTCCATCATTTTTGAATGCCAGTTTTGCTGGACAGAGAATTCGTGGCTGGAAGTTTTTTTCTTTTAGTATTTTGACTGTAATATACCACTGTCTTCTTGCCTTCATGGTTTCAGCTGAGAAATCAGCACTTAATCTTATTGTGCTTCCCTTGTATGTGATGGTTCTCTTTTCTCTTGCTGCCTTGAGTATTTTCTCTTTTTCTTAAGCATTGGACATTTTGACAAGTATATATGTCTTGGAGTTGGCCTGTTGGGATTTATACTATTTGGGGTACGCTGTGCTTCCTGGATCTGCACATCCATCTTTGTCAATAGGCTTGGGAAGTTTTCAGCCATTATTTCCTCCTTCTGTTCCCTTTCCCTTCTCTTCTCCTTCTGGGATGCCGATAATGCATATGTTTGTGCGTTTTGTGTTATCGGTTAATTCCCTGAGCCCATGCTGGATTTTTTCTATCTTTTTGTCTATCTGCTCTACTACCTCTTTGATTTCAGCTGTATTGTCTTCCATATCACTAATTCTTTCCTCTGCCTGTTCAAAGCTGCTGTTATGTGAATCCAGCATCTTTTTGATTTCTTGGATTGTGCCATTGTTCACCATCATATCCATTACCTTTTTAGGCTTGTTTGCAATTTCTTCAGTATGTTCTCCCAGTGTCTTCTTTATATCCTTAATCTCTTCCTTCACTTCTTTAAGTTGGTCCATGATATTTGTTTGGATAGCTTTAATTAGTTGTTCGATGTTCTGCATCACTTCCTGGTTTTTAATTTGTTCATTGGACTGGTCCATGTTTTCCTGTTTCTCAGTTATTTGTATTTTTTTGTTTTGCCCTCTGGTCATCATATTATCTTGATGGGTTTGTTCAGTTGATTAGCCTTTCTCTATGCTCTAGAGTTTTATTTAGCTGGTGGTTCTGCGTGTGAGTTAAGTTTTCTCTTTGGCACTTTTTCTTTGTATTTTATTTCCTTGCTTTTTTCTATGTTCCCTTGAAGGCAAAAGATTAGGGCCAGAGGAATCAAAAGATGTAAGGAAGGCAGAAGGATAATAGTAATATTGATAAAAGTTAGAAGAGGGGCCAAATGAGACTTAATGAGATGAATATTTAACTTGTGTAGGCAGTGTAGAGTAATAGGGAAAAAAGTGGAATTCCTACAATGGACTGGGAAAACAAATGGAGGAATATTTATATAGTGATTTAGAAGGCTAGAATTATGAGGAGGGAGAGAATTAGTAAAGAAAGGGCTGAAAGGAAAAAGTTAATACTTAAAAAAAAAAAAAAAAGAAAACAAAATAGATGCAATAGAAATTGACACCCATAAGTTGTGGGCCTATGAAAAAATATTGTATCTAAGAGCCACAACAGAAAGCAGAAGGCAGAGAGATGAAGGAAGGATAATGCAATAGTTTGGAATACAAAATCAATATAGACAGCACGTGGGAAATTACTGAAGAAGAAGCACAAGAAAGAAGCGACAAGTTAGCAGCACCTAATTTTAAAAAGTGAAAGAAAAAAGAAAGGGGGGAGGAAAGAAGAAAGAAAAGCAAGAAATAAACAGAGAAAAACCAAAGAACCTCACAGGCAAGCAGTCAAACAGAGCTAAGGAGGATCAATGATTCCCCTGGGGTCCACCTGGATCCTCTCTGCCTGCTTGTGTTTATCAATCAATTTCTCTGCAGGGTTCTATATGCAGGTCCTGAAACAGCTTTTAGCTATTAAAGTAAATTAAAAAGAATTTATTTTTCATTTATTGAAGTGACCTTCTCACTTTTTTTTCTTTTGGTGAAATACAGAACCCAAAATAATTCCTCCTCTAGACCAACCCACTTACAGAGGGGGCCCCGTGGAAATTAATCAAGCACGTCCCACTTCCTGGACTCCCCAGGGTAGCTGTAGCTCTGATGTTAGTCAGTGCAGAGTGTTAAAGACAGCCGACTGCCCCTTCTGGAGCCGAGCCCCAGCGTCACGGGGTTGCTGTGTAAATCAGGTTGACTCAGCAGATTCGCCTCTCCTCTCAGCCTGGTGCTGCTTCAAGTCGGCTTATCTGCTCCCCAAAGCTATGAGGTGGTCCAGGCAGCCAATCGATGGCAAAAAATAAAATAAAATAAAAAAATAAAAATAAATAAAATCCCTTCCCTGTCCTCTAACAGAACCCTCCCTCTTTTGGAGAGTGCCCCCTCTTCCTGGCTCCGTGGCGGCCTGGGGCTTATCCCTGGGCAGCTAGGCAAATCAACTCCCTCCCCGAATAGAATCACCCCTCCCCTCCACCAGGTGCTGATTTGCTCCAGCTGTTGTGTTCACCCAAGGTCCAAGGGGCTCCAGGCAGCGAAATCCCTAGAAAATAAAACTCTCTCGCCCCTTTACCAGAGCCCCCCTCAGAGAATGCCCCCTCTCACTGGGCCCTGTCACCTGGTGCCAAGCCCTGGGGCTCGTGGCTCCAACCAGCCATTTTGCTTTTTTCCCCCTAACCGCGGGGCTCAGCCCTCCGTGCCAACCACCACCGGCAGGCTTAAAACTCACGAATCTCTGCGCCGTTGATCTGCGCAGATAGATGTCCCAAGCTTCTCATTCCACGCGCGCACAGCACAGATCTCCGGGCAGGACCCCGTCCACAATCCGCCTTGCTCTGGAAGCTTGCGGTGTGTGCCCTCCTACACTAACCTTATTTACTTTTAATTTCCTCACATGCACTTCCTTAGTCCACCAGCTGATGGTGCCCTTCAACAACCCTCTCAGATCAAAGCCTGGTCAGGATGTGTTAGCTGGCACACCTACTAGGTCAATGTGAGAAAGAATCCTGCCTGGAGGCTAAAGAGTCTAACAATTCAAACTTACTTAGGATCTGTTTTCCAGCCTTTGCTCACATTTCCCTCCCTTTTCCTGGGTAGGAAATAATTCCACTACCCTCAGTCAGTCCTGGTTAGTAGTGAGGGTGTATTAGTCAGCCAAAAGGGTGCTAATGTAAAATACCAAAAATGGGTTGGTCTTTATAAAGGGTATTTATTTGGGGTAGAAGTCCACAGAGACCAGGCCATAAAGCATTAAGTTTCTTCTCTCACCACAGTCCATTGCCACATGTTAGAGCAAGACAGCTGCCGGCGTTTGCCACGATTCAGGCTTCTGGGGTTCCTCTCTTCCCGGGGCTGCGTTTCTCTCTGGGCTTAGCTCCTGTTTCCTCCACAAGGTCAGCTGTAGACGATCAGGCGAACGGCTTGCTTCTCTTCTCCTGGGACCTTCTTTCCAACATCAAAACTGCTTCTCAAAAGACTGCTTCAACTGTCCTTTGCCTTGCCTTTTATATTCAATTCCCCACCCACCAAGGGGTGGGGCTCAACGCCCTAATCCTAACCTAATCATGCCCAGATTAACAGATCAGTTTACAAGAATGATTCAATTATATTTTTGGAATTCATAATTACATCAAACTGCCACAAAGGGTGATTGAGAGGGTCAGATCTCTTTAGTCCTGTGATGGCTCCCAGGGCAAACAATGGTGTGGCTCTGCCCTGCCTTGAAGTGCTCATGGCATACAGCAAATTTGTGGGCCAAAAGCCAAATCAGCCTTAGCCTGTGTCCCTCTATCTCACCTTTTCTTGGTTGGGTGGATCCCTGCAGGCCCCCTTTGTGTAGCTGCCAGAATTTCAAATTGTCTGCTTGCAGGGTGGTAAGCACTGGCAGCTGCAGCTGCAGCTTCCACTCATAGTCTTCCTGTTGAGATTCTTTTCTGTGTCCTTCTCTCTTCTAGGTGGTGTCCAGTATTCCCCTGGTGTCCTAAACCCTAGAACATTTTTTTTTTCCAGACCATTTCTGCCTGTCCTCTAGCTATTTTTCTGGGAGAGAAGGGAATTCCATGTCTTTCTAATCTGCCCTCTTCCCAGAAGTCCCATGTCATAATATTTAAATTATAGGATATCAAGTTTAAGAGTGACTATTACCCAAACACTTGCATCCTATTCTGGAGGGATTTCTTATGTTTCTGGTTTTACACAGCACAGTTGAGTATTGTTAGGCAAAAATATGTCTGTCATTGTTTTTATTTAGAGATTAAGTATGGTTTAATGTGATGAATAACTGTCAATTTGACAAGGGTTGGACTGTGATGTTTAGGCTCATATGTCAGCTTGGCCAGGTGATGGTGCCCAGTTGTTTGGTCAAGCAAGCACTGGCCTAATTGTTACTGTGAGGACATTTCATGGACTTAAAACATTAGTAAGTTGGTTGCGTCTATGGCTGATTACATCTACAATCAACTGAGGAGATTGCCTTCAGCAAGGAGAGACATCTAACCCAATCAGTTGAAGGCCTTAAAAGGAGAAGTGATCATCACAGCAGTCAGAAGAGAGAATTCCCATGTCTACTTCAGGCAGCCAGCTTCTCCTGGGAATTCATCAAGGACCTTCATTGGGGCTCCTGGCTTACAGCCGACTATATGGAATTTGGACTTGTGCTTCCCCACAGTTATGTGAGAAAATTTTATAAAATCTCATATTTACTGATATCTCCTGTCAGTTCTGTTTACCTAGAGAACCCTGACTAATGCACTTTCCTTCTTTGGAGATTGTAAACTCCTGCTTGCTTAGCCTTCAGTGCCTGGCACTCAGTAGGGTCCAATAAGTTTGTGTTGAGCTAAATTGATCCTCTTTAGCAATGTCCTCTCTCTTCTTTGCCCTAATCAAATGTTTCACATCTTTCTATTACCTTTCTAAGATTTGCAACTTCAATCAAGCCTCTGCCCAGCAGCTCCCTTATTATAGATGTTCTTTTAGGAAGTGTTCATCTACATTGCATCATACTCCTGCTGGCTTATGTACCAGAATGTAAGAATTCAAACCAAAGTGGGTGTGATACTCCCTGGAGGAATTTTCAAAATTAGTCAAGAACTTGTTTCCTGACTTTTAAACTCCTCACTCATTTCAAGAATACAGAACTGAGATAGTAGAAAAGGAGTGGAAGGGAATTTATGGGATTTCTTTTTTTTTTTTAAAGATTTTATTTATTTATTCATTCATTTATCCCCCACTTGCTGCTTGTGCTCGCTGGGTCAGCTAACCACGCCGTGCGGGTATGGGATTTCTTTGTAAAAACCACTTTGTTGACCTCAAATCTAGAAAGTGGGATCCAATGGTGTATTAGTTTGCCAAAGAGCTGCTAATGCAAAGTACAAGAAATGTGTTGGCTTTTATAAAGGGTTTTTTTTTTTTGGGGGGGGGGGTAAAAGCTAACAGTTCCAAGCTGTGTAAAGTCCAACCATAAGAAGTGATTTCTCACTAAAATCAGCAGCCACGCGTTGAAGCGAGATGGCCATCAATCTCTGCCCAGGTTTCAGCCTTCTCCTCCAGGCTCACCCTTTCCTCTTAAGCTTTGTTGGCCCAACTTCTTGAGGAGTCTTGCTTAAGTGATCCTGCAGTCCTCTCTCTCCTGGCATAGGGATTCCTTTTTTTAAAATCAGTTTTAGTGAGATATATTCACATACCATAGAATCTATCCAAAGTGTATGATCAATGGTTTTAGGGCTTGTTTCTTTCCAGGCCCCCTGTATCTGTCTCAGCTGTTTGCTTTCGTCCCAAATTCAGCCATCAGGCAAATAGCTCATCTCTTTGGGGCCTCAGCTGTTTGAGCCTTCCCTTTTCTGTCACGTGGCAGGATCAAAAATGACAGAGCTCTCTCTTCCTGTGTCTGTCTGTTTATATCAGACACAGCAAAGGGGTGGGGACTTAATCTGAACCACGACTCACTGATATAGCCCAATAAAAAGCCCTACAGCCATCTTATCAAGTAATCTAATCAAATGCCCCTCACTCAGCTGAATTAATGCAATCAAAGGGTACCAAACCCAGAGGAATAGATTAGTTTACACACATAATCTTTCTTTTTGGGATTCATTAAATAACTTCAAACTGCCACAAATGGGAAGGCTCTGAGAGGTTGACTTGCGCTTTCTGTGGAAAGTTTGAGAAAGTTAAAGGGGCCTGTGACAGGAGTGAAGGATAGTGGGGTCTGTAGGTGGCATGTACCTCAATTCCCATTGAGGATGGGACGAAGATCCTTAAGAGTGGCTGACCTGGAAAAATTTAGAGTCCTTTCGGGGGTGGAGGGGCTGCCTGGGAGAAAAAGGGTATTCCACTGATAAAAGTCAGTGGGGGGGGAGAGGCCTGTCAGAGAACTGGGGGCAGGGGGCAGCCCACTGGGGAAGAGGCACAGCAGCAATTGGGGGGACCCAGCAGAGGCCTTTGAAGGACCACTGAAAGTGCCCAAAAGATAGTCTGGTGTGCAAACCACCAAGCCCGGAGGCTGTGGAGTTAGCACATGGCAAAACCAGATTCCAGCCAAGTATGAACTTTCCTATCTACTCCCATTCCCTCTTCCCAACTTGCAAGGAGATGAGTGTATGAGAAGCCAACTATACTTCATCCCACAGGAAGGATCCATAAGTGTAGGTCTGGTGGGGTGTAGCAGTTTGATATTATTTATGAATTCCAAAAAGAGATATTATGTTTATAAACTGGTCTCTCTGGGCATGATACCCTTTGATTTAAATTCAAAGGCTTTATATTTACTCTATTAAATCAAGATTAGGGTTTGATTCTACCATGTCATTAGGGCATGCAGGGTTGAGTCCCTGCCCCCTTGGTGGGCCAATAAAACAGACTCTTACACAGTAGTAGATACACAGAGGAAGAGAGACAGCTCCATAGAAACAGCAGAGGCCCCAGGAAGAGACGAGCCATTCGCCTGATAGTTTACAGTTGACCTTGTGAAGAGAACAGAGCAGCTGAGCCCAGAAAAAAATGAGCCCCAGGAAGAGACCAGCCCTATGCCAGCCTAGAACTGAGATTGAAGAAGCTGGACCCACAGAGCCCTAATAGGAAAGAGGAAGGCTGAACCCTAGCAGACATTATCTGCCACCTTGCTTCAACATGTGGCAACAGAGTTGGTAAGGAAGTAACTTTGAGTTGGATTCTTTAGGGCCTTGTAATTGTAAGCATTTACCCCAAATACCCTTTATAAAAGCCAACAGATTTCTGGTACTTTGCATCAGCACCCCTTTTGCTGACTAATACACGGGGGCACAGAGTGCTGGGGAGGCCTACTCTAGAACAAAGATTGCAAAGTGGACTAGTATCTTGGGCCAGACACTTTACATGTTTGAATCAAGACTATATTTGTTACTTAAATTAATCATAGAACTTTTTAGTTTCATTGGCTGCCCAAATACCATGCAATGGGTTGGCTTTTACAATGGGAATTCACTAGCTCACAGTTTTGAGGCTAGGAAAAAGTCCAAATCAAGGTGTCATCAAGGCATTGCTTTCTTCCTAAAGACTGGCGTCCTAGGGCTGGCTGGCAGTGATCTGGATCCTGGTCCCTGTCACAGAAAAGGACATGGTAGCCCCTCCTGGCCTTTTCCTTCTCTTCTGGATTCTGCTGACCTTCAGCTTCTTGCTTCCTATGGCTTTCCTTCTCTTTTTTTTTTTTTTTTTTTTTTGGAGGTACTGGGGATTAAACCCAGGACCTTGTAAATGGGAAGCAGGCACTCAACCACTGAGCTATATCCACTCTCCTCTGTATGAGTTTTATTCTGCTTATAAAGGACTCCAGTAATAGAATTAAGACCCATCCTGATTAGGTTGGGCCACGTCTTAACTGAATTAACTTCATCAAAAGGTCCTACTTACATTGGGTTCACAGTCAGAGGAATGGATTGAGTTTAAGAACATATTTTTCTGAGGTACATAGTTCCAAACCATCACAACTCTTTCCAAGGAAGGAGCAGTAAAGGCTAGAGGGCTGCTTGGTTTTCATCCCTTGGCAAGGAAAAAGCCCTACCCCCCACCCCCACCCCCACCCCACTGAGTAGATGTGAAAGGAAAATAGGTGACAAAGACATTTCATTCTGACCATATCCAGGTGTCACCATTGCTCAACACATTGGTCAAACTCGTGCTTCCTGTTCATTCATTCTCTAGTTTTTTATATTTGACTGTCTGGTGTTCCAAACGTTTTTTTCCTAAATTAACCATTTTACTCCAAGTGTGACTAATAAAATCTGGAGACTATCTACCTGATGATCTGGAGAGAAAGGAACACTTTCTGGTTACAAGATGTCCAGTTTTGAGTCATTAATTATTAAGTTCAAAGTGAACCCTGAATTGGATACAGCAATTTGTGAAACACTGATGTATGTCTGAAAATGTGAAAAACATGAGATTTAATTCAAATGGGAACTCTAAGAAGGCTCACTCAAGTATTAAAATGGCACCCAGGAAATGGTTCATAATTTTCTATCAGTTTTCATCAGATGGGTGAAAATATTCAGTCATTAGAGAACAGACAGGGAGGATGCACAGTTAGCCTACATTGAGGCAAGTCTGCTCATAGGGATCCACAGAAGGAAAATGACATCTGGTGTTATGTGGCTTGTACTTATGCCAGCAAGACAATTGAGCCTCTTTCAACCCCATTGTGTCCCTGAGAAAAGAAAGTAAAATTACTTTCATAAGAGGTTAAGACTACCGGGAGGCTCACTGTGGAAAGATGTCAAAATGTCATGGAATAGCTGTTAAGTTTTCCAAAATAAATAAGCTGTTATTAACAGCTTATTTTACTGGAGGAATCTATTTGTCATGTACACACCACAAAAAAAGGGACACACACACACATAAAAAGGACATGCAGAAAAATGTAGTCATAATGGAGAAGAATACAAAATAGGTAAAAATATGGTTTATATGTTAAAGAGAAAAATATGCAAATTTAACTATGAAATATCTTGACTTGCATGTACCTTAGGACTTACTTCATATTAACTGATCCAGTTGCTCTGACAACTCTCTATTAAATGTATTTTAAAATATCTATTTAAAAAAACATACTATTTTTAAGACAAAACATTAAAGCATTAAAGCCTACATTTCTGCAGCTATCTGCAAGCTATCCTGCTTGGTATTTTTATGGAATGGAATGAAGATGCTAAATGTTTTAATGAAATTATTTTGAAAATCTCAAGTCACAGAGAAACAAAGAATATTTCAAGTTTTTTGAACTACATTAATAAAAGTAATTTATATTAATGCAATCTGGATTTTTAGATATAAATACCATTCAATGGTTGGTTGTCAAAACTTAAAAGCAAGAGAGTTTGGAGGACCCTCACAGTAATGGCCATCAAATCATACTTTCTTTAGTTCGAATCCTGTAATTTTACTCCAAAATTCTTTTAGGTACTTTAGGCTGACATACTCACTTTGGAGTCTATACTTTGTAAGACAGCAGGTAACTCTAACACAGAAGAAACTATATAATGGGGCACAGGGGATGACTTCTGTGGTGCTATTCCGATTTTGTTTATCCAGACTGTTGCTCTCAGCCCTGCGTTGAGGCCTCCTTGTATATCAGTTTCTAGAGTGTCACCAACCATCACACAGTCACCAGGCTGAACTCTGAGGAGATCACAGCAGTAATAAAATATGGAAGGTGCTGGTTTCTCCTCTTTCTGTTCCCCACCTACAACAATAGCATCAAAATAGGACTGACAGGCACAAGCCTCAATCTTCTCCCTCTGGGTCTGTCTGTCTCCATTCGTTAACAGAAGTAGGTGGACCTCCTTTCGAAGATCAGTGAGCATAGTTTTGACATCTTCTGCTAGTGTCATATGCTGTAAGCGTGTAGATTTCCACAGGAAATAACATTCTTCAGCCAATTTCCTATTGGCTGCACCACCTTTTGTTTCCTGAATCGCTTTTTCCCAATGCAAAATCCTTAGGTCAGTAATGCATGTCTTGGAGGGATCAAAGCATTCATTGCTGAGTTTAACTTGAACTTTATCACAGATGACTTCAGCGTCTTCTTTGTAATGGTATTTTGATTGTAAGAGCTTTATCACCTAAATAAAGGAAAATAACTCCATTAACACACTTTATGTCGAAACTGTGATCCTATAAACCTAGAGCAGAAGGTGGTTGAGAGATTCTAACTCCATTCCTCTGCCTTAAAGCAGCTCTATTATCACAGTTTTCCTGGTAGGAATTGGCCTCGTTTTTAAAGAACAGCAGAGTGAAGATCCCCTAATCTCTCTAGACAAGTCATTTTATCAATTTCTAGTTCAGAAGATTCTTTGTATATAGCTAACAAAAATCCTTCTTGTGGCAGTTTTAAGTCCACTATCTTTCATTCTGGTCATGAAGACGTGAAAATAAAACTTGTACTTATAGTTTGTAAAACAGTTTCAATTTCTGACAACCATTATTTAGATTCTTTCCAGAAAAAAAAAATAACACTAGTTCATTGAACCCTTTCTCACCTACCTCCATTTATAAATTGAAGGCCTAAATCGACCACCATATATAAAATGGGATGCAATTATATACAGAATGAAGCATGTATTATGGTTTCAGAGGCTTAATGATCTAGTGTTTCTTCCAAACCTAATTTTTCAGATAAAAAACCACCAGTAGTTCTGAGTCATCTTTGTTATATGGGTTCTAAATCCCTCAGCAGAATAAAGCATTCCCTCTTCCATGTTCCCACAGCTCTTTATTTATTTATTTATTTTTAACATTTGGTTTATCCATTTGGCCTGTTAACAAAGCACACTAATTAGGCCAATACTGGCCAAAAGCTCACACACATTTTTTCTTTAACCTTTTCTGCAACTCTGGAAGGGAGTTCCCTTTCAGAGATAAGGAAAGAGAAATTCAGAATTTTTAAGTAACTTGTCCAAAGCCAAATAAAAACTATGGAGAGCTGGGATTTGAATTTATTATCTGCCTACTTCTAAAGCTCACATTCTTGACTTTACATTACTGTATTAGGTGCTGGAGATCGATTCCCTTGTCCTTAGGGCAAAGTAGTAGGTATGCAATCACCAGAAAATTTTGAGTTGACTGCCCTGACAATTGTGTGAAGAAGGACTGTAGAAATAAAACGGAGTCATTCCATAGGGTAGGGAAGTTTCAAAGCAGCATAAAGAGATGAATTATTGTATTATATTGTTTGGTATGTAACTCCACTTCTTACTTCCTACAGGTGCTAAAATGCAAATGCATAAAAGTAATGATAAATCTTGGTTTTTGGACATAAAATGTACAAAAATATAAGTAGTAACAAGTACAAAAAATGGTGGGGGGACAGAGGAGTACAGGAAAAGTATATTTGCAAGATATTTAAGTTAAGTTGGTATCAAACCAAATATAATCGTTATATTAGTTAGGATGTTAAATTTTAACCCTATAGTAACCACAAGGAAAATAGATGAAAAATATATCCAGATAGAAATGAGAAGGCACTCAATATGGTACAACACAAGAAAGCAAATAAATATAAAAGTAGGCTTTAATGAAAAAGAGGGACAAAAATGGTATACGACTTAGAAAGGCTAAATAGCAAAATGGCAGAAGAACTGTATTATCAGTAGTGACTTTAAATGTAAATGGATTAAACTCTCCAGTCAAAAGGCAGAGATTGGCAGAATGGATAAAAAAGCATGACCCAACTATATGTTATACATTATATATTTAGGATTCTTCTCGATTGCACATGGATCATTCTCCGGGATAGACCATACGTTGGGTCACAAAACAAGTCTCAATAAATTAACAAAAGGGAGAAATGGCAAATTAACTAATATGTGCAAATTAAACAACATACTCTTAAACAACCAATGGATGAAAGAGGAAATTGGAAGCAAAATTAGGAAATATTTTGAGGTGAGTGAAAATGAAAATACAACATACCAAAACTAATGGGACACAGCAAAGACAGTTCTGAGAGGGAAACTTATAGCTCTAAATGCTTACATTAAAAAAGAAGCAAAACCTCAAACCAGAGACCTAACCTCAAAACTGGAAGAACTAGAATAAGAAGATCAAACTAAACCTAAAGCAAGCAGAAGGAAATAGATTAAAGTAGAGAATTGAAAGCAGTGGCTCAAACAGATATTTGCAAACCAATGTTCAGAGCAGCATTTTTCACAACTGCCAAACGATAGAAGCAACCCAAGTGTCCATCAACTGATGAATGGATAAATAAAATGAGGTATTTGAATATTTTTCAATCATAAAAAGGAAAAAAGTCCTGATATATGTGACAACATGGATGAACCTTGAAGATATGTTGAGTGAAATAAGCCAGACACAAAAGGACAAATATTGTACAAACTCACTGATTTGAAACAAGTAGAATAATCAAACTCATAGAGTGAGAATCTTGAATATAGGTTACCAGGGAACAGGGTGGGGATAGGGAATGGGAAGTTAAGGCTTAAAAGGTACAGGGTTCCTATTTGGAATGATAGAAATGTTGTGTTAATGGGTGGAGGTGATGGTAGCAAAACTTTGTGAACTCAGCAGCACTGAAATATCTGAATGTGACTAAAAGGGGAAATGTAAGACTCTATATATGGTAATAGAATAAAATTTTTTTAAAAAGTCCATGGACATACACTATGCAAACAGAGAATCCTAAGTCAAACCATAGACTTTAATTAATAGTACAATTTCAAAAATGTGCTATTATCAATGGTAACAAACGTTCCACACCAATGCAATATGTTGGTGGTAGGGTGGTGTATGGGAATCCGGTTATTTTATGCATGATTGTTCTGTAAAACCATCACGTCTCTAAAAAGAAAAAAAAAAAAAAAATACATGCTCAAAAAATACGAGGACTGCCTGCATACAATCTAATAATTCAAGCAGCCCTCCTGTTATCACCTTCTTAAGGAGATCTAGCCTGACCAACCTATTTAAATCTGCAATTCGTTCCCTCCACTTTTTCTACCACATTTATAAATACATTTATGTTCCAGTCATTACCACTTAGAAGGTAATCTCACAAATGCAGAGATCTTTTCTGCTTTGCCTAAATTTCTATAGAAGCCTTCTTCATGAGTAATGACTCTGAAAGACAGGCCTGACAAGGAAGGAAATAAGTAACTTTCCCAGATGGTTAAAAAAATAAATAAATAAAGCTGAACAGTAAATGATGCTGTCCCTCTAAGCACAGGGCAGTAGCTGTTCTTTTCCTTCTTCCTCCACACTCCCTTCAGAATGATTTAGGAAAACGGGCATGTCACTTCTGAATAGGCCACATCTAGGAGTGCTGTATTCTTCTGTGATAAAGTTCCTGCCCATATGCTAGGGTATGTATAAAAGAGGTAACAGCAGAATCAATATTGCACTGCAAGTCTGGAGACCACCATTTCTATGCACCCATTCAGCATTGCGATACCTTTTACTACATGTCAAATAAAGATAAGACAGCTTGTTCCCTCTCCAGAAGCTCACTATTTAGTTGCAGGCATCTGAGATGCACAAATTAATTTGACAGGTGCATTAAGAGACATTTGACAAAACCGTGCTGATATAAACGAGAGGGTAAATACTAGGGAGAAATACAATCTAATTTTTGTTTTAGAAACATCATTGTGGCAGGAATGTAGAGGATGAATTGGGAGTGCTAAGCCTGGAGACAAGACCATAGCAACAAACCAGATGACAGATGAGGCCAGCTTTAAGACAAGGGCAGTGGGTATGTGCAAGGAGGGATCAATATGACAGCTGTGCAGGAAAATACAATGAATTGGTGGTGCAACTCACGGAGTGAACAATGGGTACTTTCCATGCATTATATCAAACCTAACTGATAGAGTTTTTAAGGACTACTATCATTACTCAAATTTTATAAGGATTTGAGTAGTATACTTGCTCTGGTGCTTTCAGTTAAGTATTGGGAAAGCTGGGTTTTAAACTCAAATCTATCTGATTTATCTTTTAAAGTCTGAGCTCTTGGCCTACAGCATAAAAAAAACAAGATTTTAATTGCAAGATATAGGTCTTGGCCTGCCCAGGACAAGTATTGCAGGCAACTAGAGATATCGGAGGCACTACAGGATATGATGGTGCCACTGGGATCAAGGTCAAGAATATAGAAGGGGCAGTCAATAGGGTCAAATGCCTCATTAAATTCATTAAGTTGGACCTAAATGTCCACTGATTCTGGCAATTCAGGAGGTGCCAAATGACCTGACAAGTCCATTTGATTTTAGTCCATTTGAATTTAATTTGATTAAATTGCAATGGACTTAGGAATAAAAAAGAGGTAGAGATTTGGAGATAATAGTTTCTCCTGAAAAAAAAAAAAAAAAAAATGCTGTCCAGAGATAAGCAACACCTAGCGGAAGAAGAAGGGTCTAAGGAAAGCTTTCTTTTTATTCTTTAATTTTTAAAAAAAAGTATGGAACAGGCCTGAAGACGTAGCCCAAGGGTGGGGGGGGGAGGTGTACAAAGGGAGAGGATGAAAAGATCCAGGGAGACAAAAACTGGTAAAGCATGAAGAGGATGGGACACAAAACTGGGGTTGGAAGGATTAGCATTTAAAAAGTGTTTTTTTTTTTTTTTCCATATCTGATAATCCTCAGTTTTCTCCTTTTAGGTGACATCAGAAAGAAAGCAGGAGCATAGTAGGGGGGCTTGAGCAGTATGGGAAAGGTTTGAAGGTATCTGTGGGTAAAGAGAGGAGAGGATGTTGCTGGGCAATGCTTCATGAAGAACTGCCCTGAGCAGCATAGACTTTTGAGTGTCATCTCAGAAATCAACTGATGGCCTCATCTACAGCAGGGTGGTCAGGAGGACCTGTAAAGAAAATTCTCTGGAGTTGATTCTGATGCAGGGTGTATGTCCAGACTTGCCACTCATAGTTTAAAGTGAGCTGCTTTATCTGAATGTCCTCAAAGATCCACCAAAAATAACGGTGTGTGTGGGGACCCCCTACTGGGTCAATCGCACAGAACCTGGGCCCTCCTCCTGGCTGGTCCAAACTGGTCCTGACAATGAGCCAGACTAGTAGCACCTTGGGACATGGTATGTCTTTCTATGCTTGTGAGCAACTCTGCCACCATGGCGGTTTTGTTTTGGTTTTTATTTTTGAGGTACCAGGGATTGAACCCAGGACCTCATACATGGGAAGCAGGCACTCAATCACTTGAGCTGCAGCCACACTCCCCAACAATGGCAGTTTTAATTAAATCTTTCTGGGTCCCAATGCACAGGAACTAACTTTAAGAACTTATAAAAAGAGGGAGAATGGAACACAGAGACAGTTACCGAGGGAAGATGCCCAGGAGAAGAGGAAGGCAGAGACCAAGTGCTGCTGCCACAAGCCAAGGAATATCTAGGGTCTCCAGAAGCTGGAAGAGGCAAGCCTTCTGAGGGAGCAATGCTAAGCCTTCCCTAAGCCTTCTGAGGGAGCAATGCTCTGCTGACTCCTGGGTTTCGGAATTCTGGCCTTCTGAACTCTGACAGTATAAGTTTCTGTTGTTTAAAGCCACCCAGTTTGTGGTGGTCTGGTGTGGGCTTGGGGAAAGCATCCGCCCCAAGCCGGCTGCCCCACTCCTCTGGTTCCTCTCTCCCACTCCTTCCAGCGCGGGGATAGGTGTGGGCCTTTACCGCCTCCCCAGCTCTCAAAGCACGAGAGACCGGCGCCTTGGGCCCTTCAGGGTGACCCGGTGCGGTGTAGTGGCAACGAGTGGGCAAGGTGGGGGGTCCCGGGCCAGAGTGTGAACACGGGGACAAGAAAGTCTGGATCCGCCCGGGGCAGGGTGTCCAGAGCGCGACGTTACCTCCAACATGCCCTTCCGACTCGCCCCGGCGGTGTCGATGAGCGTGTTGTCCAGGTCAAAAAAAACCGCCCGCAACCTAGTCAGCCCCATCGCGCCGGCTGTCCGCGCCACGCGCCCACGCTCTTCACGCAAGCGACACTGGGGTGAAAGCGGGGCCCCAAGGTCACCTGACCCTCGCACGCCACCGGCGCCCTCAGGCGTCCCTAGCCCAAGCCTCCTGGAACTCCCGCGATATATGTCAGAGCCTGAGCGCCTGAGAAGGGCGAGATCCCGCGAGATTCTGGAATAATGGGCTGTGTAATTTGCAGGAGGCGCGTAGGGTCCTGGGGATGGGTGGCTGTAAGTAAATATCCGCTTTTTTCTTTCCCGTATTCTGTGCCAGCTAACACATTTTCCTTTTGCCCTCCGTATCCCTGAAGGACGACATAGCTGCCCGGGAAGAGAGGCCGAGAAGAAGCCGCCTTCCGATTGGACTTTGGGTATATCTTGGGGAGTAGCTGTCGGCGGAGACATACGTGGCTTGACCTGAGTTCTGTGTAAAGGTGTGTGCCCAGTGTCCCAAGTTTGTGGTGAAGGGGCGGGTCGCTACTGGTGGCAAGAGGGGGAACAAAGGCGTGAGGATCAATGTTTGTTGTTTTTTTTTAATTTTTAAACTTTATTTTGTACATTTGATAATTGAAAATATAAACAATTAAAAACTAAAAAGTAAACACAAATGAATAAATATATACATTTCTCAATTAAATGTAATGGATACATATAAAAATTTTTTTAATCCAACAATATATTACACAATATATTTGGTTCATAGTAATGCATTCATACAGTATTTGTCCTTTTTTTTTTTTTTTTTTTTTTAAATATATCCTTTTTTTTTAATAAGAAAAATTGTGGGTTTACAGAAAAATCATGTAAAAATTACAGTGTTCCCTGTTGTTGACACTTTGCATTATTGTGGCATCTTTGTTGCAATTCATGAAAGTTTATTAAAATAGTACTATTTATTTCCATAGTTTGTATTAGGTGAATTTTTCCTAATATACCACCCTATTCTTTTTTTTTCTTAATTTATTTTTATTGTGGGTAAAAATCAAAATTCTCACCCTATTCTTGACAGCTTGCATTAGTGTGGTACATTTGTTATAATTCCTGAGAGAACATTCTTATTGTACCATTACATATAGACTATCGTCTACTATAGGGTTCGCTATGTTATGCAGTCCTATGCTTTATCTTTTTTTGTTTTTATAATTTTTAATTTATTTTTATTGTGGGTAAAAATCAAAATTCTCACAATACATACAAACATTTGCAAAATGATATATAAATATATATGCATATATGTGTATTTGCTTACAAAAATGTTATTTATATATATATATATACACATATATTTTAAGAGGTGCTTAGATTACCCAAAAAATTACACGGAACCCACTGGGATTCCCATGTTGCCCACCTCCCACACCTCCCACCACATCCCACACAAACATCTCCCACAAGTGTGGCCCACCACCCTCAATGAACTTACACATCCTGGAGCCTTGCCACCAACCATAGACTACACTTCACACTGTAGAACACACTCTCTCCCACTCAGTTCTGAGTGGTGTTTGCTGATTTAAAATGGCCTACGTCCGTTACCACAACAGTACTCAGGACAACCTTGAAATCCCAAAGAAGCCCCTGTATTTCAACTGCTCATCCCCTCCATATCCCAAAAGTGTCAAGTGGCCACTGGCTCCACCTCATTGTTATAATTTCTTGCATTTCACCATATGTGAACAAGAGAATACAATCAAGTCCACTCTAGTCCATAGTTCTTCCCCCAATCCTGAGGGGACTGGGATGGTGATGTCCACTCCAGCTCCAAGTGAGAGACAGTTTATATCCCATGGATATGGTGGGTGGGATGATCCTGCCTGCAGATGCAGGCCCTCTCCATTCCCTGGGATGGTCATTGCCCATCGTTGTCTCCTCACCAGGTGACTTGGATGAGTCCATTGAGCTGTAGGGTAGGAGTTGCAGCTCCACCGAGATTTCATGCACACCTGGCACATAGGTAGGCGGGTGGCTCCAGTCTCTGGAAGTATACCTAAAAACTCCAGCATCACATATAGGTTTGAACAGAAGGGACGGGTGAACCGTGTGCAGGGAGGACTTATTTGAGTCTAATTCTGTCACTCTCAGGAGCACAGATTCCAAAATAGAACCCACTGATAAGGCATCAGTCTCTGGGGCTATCCCCCCTTATATAGGACCTGGGTGTCTCCGGAGCTCTCAGGAACCCCTCTGTGTGGGGTGATAGGCACTTAGATGTTCTATGAGCTCCTACTGAGGTGTGCATAAGAGTTACCTCTGGGATGACCTCCCGACTCTCTTTGAAGTCTCTTAGCCACTTGAACTCATTTGTTTTTACCATTTCCCCCTTTTATTCAAGGTCTTTTTCCAGTTGTGTTGCCAGTTGGCACTTGGTATTAATCCCTCGTTGCCAGGGAGGCTCATCCCCGGGAGTCATGTCCCACGTTGGGGGGAAGGTAATGCAGTCATATGCTGAGTTTGGCTTAGAGAGAGGCCACATTTGAGCAACAAGGAGGCTCTCAGGTGGCAACCCTTAGGCACCCCACAACTGCAGGCTAAGTCTCATTTACAAGAGCAAAGACTCACAAGGGTAGTCATCAATAAAAAAAAACATATCAGTGGGTCATCCTATTTTGACAGGCACTGTCCCTACACTCAGAGGACTATTGCTGCTCCCTTGGAGACTGTGGCAGAGCTCTCCAGGCTAGGAATTCAGATTCCCTCATTTATTGTGTGATTATCTACCCATCGTGACCATGCCCCATCCCCCGATCCTTTGAATGATTTTGTATATCTTTCATGTATATTCAGATGAACCAACCCCCACGAAACCCCCCCCAGACACCCCTCCCAATAATCCCCCACAGTACCTATTGTAACCCTTCTGTGATCCAAATCCTCCATGAACATTTAGTCCATAAAATAATCAAGTACACTTACTAGGAAAAAGAAACAAGTGTGATAAGCTTACATGCAAGAGAAAAACATAAGGAAACTCAGGGGGAAAAAAAAAGAAAAAAAGAAAAAAAAAAAAAAAGAGAAGGAAAAAAAACAAATAATCAAACAAAGAACAAAACAAAATAAAATATAATTAGTGGATTGGGACATTCAAAAAATGGGCAAAAAAGCAAAGGAAATGCCTTTAAAAAAAAAATATATATATATATATTCATTTTTTTTTCCTTTCTCTTTTCTTTTTTTTTTTTTCCTTCCTTTTATCACTCTGTTATCGGATGTCTGGTGTGCCATGACACCTTCCTCCTCTCAATCCCCATTGTCTCCCAATTTTTCATTTAATTTTCAAAGAAGTTTTAGGTCACAGCAAAGTCACACACGGAGTGCCGTAGACTCCCAGATACCAAACCACCCCCGCCTTCCCCACCCCATATTTACTCCCCCCCCTTCTTTTTGGTTGTTAGCATTGTTATAACTGTTATACAGATACCAAATATAGCAACTAAACATTGTCAGTGATTTACAGTATAGTTTACAATTTAGATGATACAGTTTAATAATTTTGATGATATTTACCATGTCCTGTGTCCATTACTGTAAGGTAATGAAAAACCTTCCCCATGACCACCAAACAACCCATTAGATCTTGACTGTTCCCTTCCCCCCAGCCCCCCAGTGCCCGTGATACCCCCCTCTCCCAACCCATGGAATGTCAAGATTCACAGTTACATGCCCTGGGGATTTGAACCGGCCCTTCCTAATCCACCCACCCCCTAGTGCTGCACCACCAATCCCAGGAACACCACCACTCATCTGCCCCATCCCCCAACATGCAACCACACTCTATCCCTTTACCATAGATTATGTCCATATGGGTGATGGCTCAAAGCCTGCTCTTCTCTTACTCTCCTTTTTTAACCTATCTTTCAGACAATGGTTCTCAGAGACTGCTCACTTTCCTCAGTTCAGATCAGTGAGGTCACATACTGTTCATCCTTCAGTGCCTGGCTTGCTTCACTCAACATAAGGTCTTCAAGATTCATCCACGTTATTCCATGTGTTAGCACTTTGTTCCTTCTTACAGCTGAGTAATACTCCATTGTATGTATGTACCACATTTTGCTTATCCTTTCATCTGTTGATGGGCACCGGGGCTGATTCCAACTTTTGGCAATGGTGAACAATGCCGCTCAGAACATTGGTGTGCATATATCTGTTTGTATTTTTGTTTTCAGTTCTTCTGGGTATATACCCAGCAGTGGAATTGCTGGATCATACGGAAGATCTATTGCTAGCTGTATTAGTCAGGGTTCTCTCGGGAACCAGAATCAGCAGGAGATATCTGTGAATAATATGGAACTCTAAAAGAGTCTCTCACGCGACTGTGGGGACTCACAAGTTCAGGTTCCTCAGGCAAGCTGCAAACCAGGGATTCCGATGAAAGCCCGATGAAAGGTCGTTGATGAGTCTCTGGGAGAAGTTGCCTGTCCAACGACGAGCTGGGAAATTCTCTCTGAATGTTGAAATCACCTCCACTCTTAAGTCATTCAACTGATTGGATAAAAGCACCACCCATCGATAATGCAATCTCCCTGATTGATGCAGATATAATCAGCCATCCACGCAGGAAGTCCACAAATGCTCCCGTATTACAATTAGCCCAGTGCTTGCTGGAACAAACACCTGGACACAACTACCTGGCCGAGTTGACACATTAGCCTAACCATCACACTAGTTTTCTGAGGAACCGCCAAACTGTCCTCCACAGTGGCTGGACCATACTGCAGTCCCACCAGCAGTGGATGAGGGTTCCTATTCCTCCACATCCTCTCCAACATTTAGTGTCTGCTGTTTTTTTAATAGCTGCCATTCTGATGGGTGTAAGATGGTATCTCATTGTAGTTTTGATTTGCATTTCCCTGATAGCAAGCGATGTTGAGCATTTTTTCATGTGCTTTTTAGCCATTTGTATTTCTTCCTTGGAGAAGTGTCTTTTCAGATCACTTGCCCATTTTTTAAATGGGTTGTTTATCCTTTTATTTTCGAGGTGTAGGATTTCTTTATATATGCAGGATATTAGGCTCCTATCAGATATATGGTTGCCGAATATTTTTTCCCATTGGGTAGGCTGCCTTTTTATTTTCTTAATAACATCCTTTGAGGTGCAGAAGTTTTTAATTTTGAGGAGATCCCATTTATCAATTTTTTCTCTTGCTGCTCGTGCTTTGGCTGTGAAGTTCATGAAACCATTTCCTATTACAAGGTCCTGTAGATACTTCCCTACATTATCTTCCAAGGTTTTTATGGTTTTGGCTCTTATATTTAGATCTTTGATCCATCTTGAGTTGATTTTTGTATAAGGTGTGAGATGGTATTCTTCTCTCATTCTTTTGGATATGGATATCCAGTTCTCCAAGCACCACTTGTTAAAGAGGCCACTCTCTCCCAACTGAGTGGGCTTCGTGGCCTTGTCAAATATCAGATGACTGTATATGCAAGGATCTATATCAGAACTCTCAATCCGGTTCCATTGGTCAGTAGGTCTATCCTTGTGCCAATACCACGCAGTTTTGATCACTGTAGCTTTGTAGTATGTTTTAAAGTCAGGTAATGTGATACCTCTAACTTCATTTTTCTTTTTCAATATATCTTTGGCAATTCGGGGCCTCTTGCCTCTCCAAATATATTTTGTGGTTAGTTTTTCCAGTTCCTTAAAAAATATAGTGTTGACTTTTATTGGGATTGCATTAAATCTGTAGATTAGTTTGGGTAGGATAGACATCTTGTTGTTTAGTCTTCCCATCCATGAACAGGGAATATTTTTCCATTTATTTAAGTCTTCTTTGATTTCCTTTAACAGTGTTGTGTAGTTTTCTGTATATAAGTCCTTTACATCTTTAGTTAAATTTATTCCTAGGTATTTGATTCTTTTACTTACTATTGTAAATGGTATTTTTTTTCCTGATTTCCTCCTCAGTTTGCTGGTTATTGGTGTACAGAAATGCTACTGATTTTGAGCGTTGATCTTATAGCCTGCAACATTACTGAACTCCTTTATAAGTTCTAGAAGCCTTGTTGTAGATTTCTCAGGGCTTTCTATGTATAGGATCACGTCATCTGCAAATAATGAAATTTTTGCTTCTTCTTTTCCAATCTGGATGCCTTTTATGTCCTTTTCTTGTCTCAGTGCTCGTGCAAGGACTTCTAAGACAATGTTAAATAGGAGTGGGGATAGTGGGCATCCTTGTCTTGTTCCCGATCTCAGAGGGAAGGCTTTTAGGATTTCACCATTGAAAATGATGTTAGCTTTGGGTTTTTCATATATACCCTTTATCATTTTCAGAAAGTTTCCATCTATTCCTATCTTTTGTAGTGTTTTTATGAGGAAAGAGTGCTGTATTTTGTCGAATGCTTTTTCTGCATCTATAGAGATGATCATGTGATTTTTTTCTTTCAGTTTGTTTATGTAGTGTATTACATTGATTGATTTTCTTATATTGAACCATCCTTGCATACCTGGGATGAAACCCACTTGGTCATGGTGTATAATCCTTTTGATATGTTGTTGAATGCGATTAGCAAGTATTTTGTTAAGGATTTTAGCATCTAGATTCATTAGAGAAATTGGTCTGTAATTTTCCTTTCTTGTGGTATCTTTATTTGGTTTTGGTATTAGGGTAATGTCGGCATCATAGAATGAGTTAGGTAATATTCCTTCTACTTCTATTTTTTGGAAGAGCTTAAGTAGAATTGGTGTTAGCTCTTTCCGGAATGTTTGGTAGAATTCAGCTGTGAAGCCATCTGGTCCTGGACTCTTCTTAGTTGGGAGGTTTTT
>JAKSZT010001078.1:5228211-5241568 GCA_026826555.1 Tolypeutes matacus | reverse complement strand
TTTTTTTTTTTTGAGTTACTGGGGCTGGGGATAGAATCCAGAACCTCATATGTGGGAAGCCAATGCTCAACCACTGAGTCACGTTGGCGCCCCTGTGTTGGTTTTTTCATTTGTTTGCTTGTTTTTTGTTTTGTTTTGTTTTGTTTAGGAAGCACTGGGGACGGAACCCAGGACCTCCCATGTGGGAAGCTGGTGCTCAACCACTTGAGCCACATCCACTCCCACGGTATACTTTTGAAGTTGGGGGATGCTAGATTCCTCTAGGTTCTTGGCTATGTTACATAAAAGAATTTAAGAGCATACTGGTTTAGACTAGTAAAAATAGTTTATTGAGAAATGGGAGAAAAGCACTGAAATAAGCACCCAAGATATGGATGTGGGCTCCTCTAGGCAAGAGAGAGCATTTGGGGTCGGGGGCTACCTTTGTTAAAGCCATTATTCACTCCTCCCCTTTCCTAATGCTGGAGGAGGAACCCCAGCTGTTTGCTATTCTGATTCGTTACCCCACCTGTTAGCTCTCAGGTGGTCAATGTTTTTTGAGGTTACCCAGGACCAATAGGGAGGCCTATTTGGTGTTATCTGGGGCCTCACCTTGCCCTGGGAAAGAGTTCCAAGTGGGACCTTGTGGCCAGGGTGTCTGCACGGTCTTTCCACCTTTTTTCTTAGTAACAGCCTTTCCTTCTGGGGGTTTCCAGTTGGGGCTTCATGGCTATGGTTTCTGCTGGGTCTCAGCTGTGACTTGTTTTCCCTTTTGCCTATACTAATGTATCTGACTTTCTGTATAGATACATAAAGTGTCCTGCTTCAATCTCTCAGGCCACGACCTGATATATTGGGACATACATAGATGCTCCAGTATGTGCATGAGGGTTACTCCTCTCCCCCTCTGGAACTGACTCCAGGGACCCACACTGAGCGTGGGCCAGCTCTGCATGGAGCAGGCCAGAAGATGGGGGAGAGGCCAGATAGGGTGCCATGGGGAAGATTTCCTATCTTTTTTTTTTTTTAAAAGGTACAGGGGCCAGGGAGTGAACCCAGCACCTCATGTGGGATGCTGGCGCCCAATCACTGAGCCATATTGGCTCCCCTCCTATCAATTTTAAGTTGGTGTTTTTCTTGATTCAGTACCTGCCTGTTTCTGCAACCCTTCAAATGTTTTCCAGATCTTTGTAAAGGAAATTTCTGCCAGTTCTTGCTAGTTTTTCAAAGTTTCTATGAAGGGATGGAGACCTGAAGTTACTCACTCTGCCATCTTGATTGGGACAGTGTATCACCAGTGGGTTTTTTTTTTTTTAAATAGAACATTTGTGGGTTTACAGAAAAATCAGCTGAATATATTAATCCCCTTCTCACACTCACAGTTTTCCTTATAATTAACTTTTTTTTTTTTTTTTTTTTTTTTTTTTTTTTACCGGGAGGTCCCAGGGATCGAACCCGGGTCCCTCCATATGGGAGACGGACGCCCAACCAGTTGAGCTACATCTGACCCCCATATAATTAACATTTTACATTAGGATGGTACCTTTGTTAAAATTGATTTAAACAATATTATTATAATCATACTATTTATTTCTTTTTTTTAAGATTTTATTTATTTATTCATTTATCCCCCCCTTGCTGCTTGTGCTCGCTGGGCCAGCCAACCACGCCACGCGGGCAGGCCTGCCCTCACCAGGAGGCCCCGGGAACCGAACCCAGGGCCCCCCACATGGTAAACGGGAGCCCCATTGATTGAGCCACAGCCTCTTCCCACTATTTATTTCTTGACAAAATCCTTTGATACACAAAAGTTTTTTTTATTTTGAAGTCCAAGTTATCTATTTATTCTTTTGTTGCTTATGTTTTTGGTGTAAAGTCTAGGAAACCATTGCCTAATGCAAGTTCCTGAAGATATTACCCTATGTTTTCTCCTAGGAGTTTTATAGTTTTGGTTCCTATATTTAGGTCTTTGATCCATTATGTGTTAATTATTGATTTAGTTTGCTAAAAACTGCTGGGAGCAATATACCAGAAATGGGCTGGCTTTTATAATGGGATTTACTACTTTAAAAGCTTACAGTTCTAAGGCTGTGAAAATGTCCAAATCAAGGCATCATCAGAGATGTTGTTTCACTGAAGGTTGGCTTGCTGGTGATCCTGGTCTCCTACCAGGTGGCAAGGCACATGAAGGCATCTGCTTATCTGGGTCTCTGCCTTCTCAGGGCTTACTTTCTCCCTGAGCTTAGCTGTGGGTGCTCATGCATATAGCTCATCTCTCCCCTCTCCTCCAGGCCCCTCTATCAGCCACTCTGGGGTGTCTTTCTGTGCCTCTGGCCTCCAGGATCTCTCTCTCATCCTCTCAGGGTTTCTCTGTCTCTGCTACATTTTTCTCTGTGTCTGTGGCTTTTTCTCTCTCCAATTTATGAGAGACCTCAGCAAGATGACCAAGACCTGCTCTGGGACAGGCCTCACTGAAGTCATCCAATGAAAGACCCCAACTGAAGCTAATACAATCAAAGGAATGGATTAGCTTCAAGAACATGATCTTTTCTGAGATCCACAGAAAGTTTCAGGGAGCAGGTGTAGCTCAGTGGTTGAGCATGTGCTTCACAAGTACAAAGTCCTGAGTTCAATCCCTAGTACCTCCTAAAAAAAAAAAAAAAAAAAAAGCTTCAAACTGTCATAATTACTTAAATGGTGAGGTAGGTGTTCACTTTCATTCTTTTTTTTTTTTTTAAGATTTATTTTATTTATGTATTTCTCCCCCCCTTGTTATTTGTGCTCGCTGTCTGTTCTTTGTGTCTGTTTGTTGTGTGCTCTCTGTGTATGCTTGTTGTCTTTTTTTATTTTAGGAGACGCTGGGAACTGAACCTGGAACCTTCCATGTGGGAGGGAGGTGCCCATTCGCTCGAGCCACATCCGCTCCCTGCTTGTGTGTCTCATTGTGTTTCCTCATTGTGTCTCCTCGTTGCATCATCTTTGTTGCATCAGCTTGCTGTGCCAGCCTTTTGCATCAGCTCGCTGTCTTGCTCGTTGTTTTTAGGAGGCACCAGGAACCAAACTGGGACCTCCCATGTGGTAGGGAAGTGCCCAACTGCTTGAGCCACATCTACTTCCCTCATTATTTTATTATATGGCTATCCATTTCTCCCAGTACCATTTTTTGTAGAGACCATTCTTTTTTTTTTTTTTTTATATATAATATATTTTTATTTATTTTTAAAAGATACTTAGATTACATGAAATGTTCCATAAAAAAATATAAAGGATTCCCATATGCCATACTCCCCACACCTCCCACTTCTCCCCACATTAACAACTTCTTTCATTAGTGTGGTGCACTAATTGGTGCATTGCAATTGATGAACACATTTTAGATCATTGCCACTAAGCATGGATTATAGTTTACATTGTAGTTTACACTCTCTCTCACTCAATTCTGTACCATTCTTAACTGAGTGGAATTGGCACCTTTGTCAAAGATTAATTGGCCATAAGTGTGTGTCAGGGTTTATTTCTGAACTCTTGTTTGAGTCCAGTGGTCTCTATGTCCTTGTGCAAGTACCATGGCTGTTTTGTTTACTGTAGCTTTATAATAAGTTTTAAAATCAGAATATGTGAAAAAGAACAGTTTTTTTATTTTTCAAGATGGTTTTGGTTATTTGGGACCTCTTACCCTTCCACATGGATTTTATGATTGTTTTTTCCATTTCTTCAAAGAAGGCTTTTGGAATTTTAATTGGAATTGCATTGAATCTGTAAGTCACTTTGGGTAGAATTGACACCTTAATAATATTTAGTCTTTCAGTCACCTGTAGATTTTTGAAAGGCATAACCAAGATTTCCTAGAGGCCTTGTTTGACAGCTATGTCTGAAGACTTAGGGTGTCTGATGTTTGACTACCTTTATTGCTTTTTCTGAAACCCTGCATTTCTTGGTCTTTGGGTATGTTCCACCAAAATGCTTGTCAGGTGTAGCAAGAGGCCATGAAAAGACAATAGCCTCAGAAAGGTAATAGCAACAAAGTGTTTGCCTTCTACTGTTAGAAAAACAAGGACCTTGAAACTTAGCTGTAATCTTCTGCCTAAATCATCTCTATTGGGTAACTTTATGTAAATAAGGGTTAAGAATGAACAAATAGCAACAAAGAAAAAAAAAAAAAGAATGAACAAATAATTATGATTACTAAATCATTTTATAGATGGCTTTATATTATAAAATAACAAAGGTTAATAACTAAAATTACTGAAACTGGCTAGACTGACTTCACCCTTTGTATGTGGCCATTTCTAACTAAAATCTTGCCAGTGTAATGATTATTCCGATGGAGCTTATCTTTGTATATGAACATTTCTTTGGAAAGGGTGACCACTCCATCTTCTGTTTGATATTCATTTGAAAAGCCTTGTGGCTGACCTTTGTTTTCTGTGTCCCCCTCTCCCTGATGCCTTGCTCTCTGATAATAGTTGTAACTTTGTAACTCACCCCTGGTTGGTACCCACCCCTATCCTAGTTCAGCCCCTAAATGTTTATTAATAAAGAACCTCTGCAAACTCCACCCTTATTACTTATTTGCATCCTGATGTTATAAAATACTAGAATTTCTGCAGATCCAGGAGGCAGTTTTGGGCCATGAGGCCTACTGCGCTCCTTTGCTTGTGCAACTAAATAAACTTTTTCTCTCTTTGAAACCCCAGTGTCTCAGGAATTAACTCTAAAGATGCATCGGGAGAAAAGAACCCACTTTTGCTTGGCATCAACCTGGTGACCTAGCAGGGACTAAATACAAAGGGGTTCCTGAAGGAGTCTAACTGCCAGAGTTTCTGGGATCCCAGTGAGTGAGGTAAACATGGCAATAGAACTTTCTCCAGCCACTAGATTTTCTTTTTCTGAAAGCCAGATAATCAGGTTTTTCCTACCTTACTGGCACTCCAGACCCTAAAGGTACTTTAAAGCTTCAAAGAGAAACGGTTCCAACCCAGAGTCCATACATTTGAGTGGATGAATGGATCACCAAGGTAGAAGTGAATCAGGAAGTTTGGCGGTTTGAATTCCCTTAAACTCTTTCTAGAATGATTCCCCTTGCTCTGATCCCACCACCCTTTTCCTGTTTTTTTTTTTTTTTTTTTTGGTGGGGGATGTGGTGGGGTGGGGGGGTACCCTTCTTTTTTTAAAAATTTTTAAATCAATTTTATTGATACATATTAATATAGCATACAGTTTATCCAGAATGTACAATCACATTGTTGTGCATCATCACTTCAATCATTATTAAAGCATTTTCATTATTTCAATAATAATAAAGAAAAACAGACAAAATTCTCCACCTCTCAGTCTCTCTGTGAGAGATTTTCTGGGGTTCAAGGCCCCACCTTAAGTCTGTCAGTTCAGTATACTCCAGAACCTTGAGTCTTTCTGTTGGATATACTCCTGTGGGTACCCAGGGCCTCGGCTCTCCTTTAGCCCACAGCATGTAGCCACTTTTGTGACCCAGACATAAGTTAAGGGTTAACAACCCTACTCAAAGGGGAATGAATGTATAGATGATATTGTAAACCATAATCTCCTCAGAGCAGTAAAACTTCATTCCTGCATACAAAGTGGTAACATCACCAAGCGCCACATGTGCATGTCACAGGACCCTAGCAGAAACTGTTCTCATACCCTATGGAATGTCTTTGTTCTGAAACCCCTTATATCACTCCTCATTTTTCTGCCTCTTTGTGGAGCACTAATTCCATTCTCTGGACTGCCACTACCGGAGACTACTCTATTCCTTTTTTTTTTTTTTTTACCGGGAGGTCCTGGGGATCGAACCCGGGTCCCTCCATATGGGAGACGGACACCCAACCAGTTGAGCCACATCCGACCCCCTATTCTATTCCTAAGTACAAATAAAGCTTATGTCTGACTCAGTGCCTGTTGCGTTCTTTGGTCTTGTGGCTGCCCCAACACATGCCTTTCAGGAGTTGGGTTGGAACAATTGGCGAGCCAGCCAGGAAACTGAAGGACTGCTGGCAGTAGTAGGCATGAGCTCAGGGAAAGGAGAATCAGTGGGGGAGATTCTGGGTTGGCCTATAATGCCCATGTGGGGAGGGGTGACTGCCTCCTGGATGAGTGGGGACTGCCAAGAGAGTATGGGACACCCTAGAAACTCTGGCAGGTATACTGACTGTGCTACAACAGGTAGCAGAGCAATTGCACTTAAGAAAAAGGGAGACTGCCAGATAGTGGCGGCTATAGCGTGGCCCCTGTGAGGAGCCTTGTGGGTGGCTACCTAGGTAGAACAAGTGGCAAAGGCCTCTGTGTGCGATTTAGAAGAAGAGTTAAAATTAGAAAGGGATATGTACCTATCACAGGCAGAAATGAAAGATTGCTTAACTGATCACATGTACTGAGATGTTGATCAGTTAGAAACCCTGGCTTGCAGATTGCTCAAGCTAGGGGCCACAGACTGCATTGAGTCCAGCTCTGGAGGATATTAACCACCCCTGGGTGGGACCCTAAGGCAGGGGATCCTATGGATTCCTTCTCAGATGAGGAAAATGAGGAATGGGAAGTGGAAGAAGATGAGGAGCCCCCGAGTGTGCGCTGTATAATACAACAGAAGTGGAAGGCATTACAGGACCAACCCCCTGAACGAAATTTACATGTAACCATGAGGGACAATAGTATTGCTGAGTTGGGCGATTTGGGGCAAAGATACAGGCAGAAATCTAGAGTCCCTGCCTAACTGGCTTCTAAGATTATGGGACACTGGAGCGGAAGGAGATGTACTATCTGGGGTTGAAATGAATAAATTGGCATCCATTACCACTCACCGTTCTTCACATCAGCATTTATATACCACCTCTAGCAAAACAAAAACGGCATCATTATTGGTATGGCCGGTTGCTGGATGCAGGGCTGCATGGCCTAATGAAGGGGATATACCCCATGCTACCCCTCATTGGCAATCTATGGAAGAGTTAGAGGATGTTTTATGGGGATTGGGGATGCTATTTATGCCACCAATTTTGTGGGGCCTGACACATAAGCTTTTACTGCAGTAATGAAAGCTACTGTATTACATACAAACCTGGGTCTGGCAGTACGCAATTAAGTATCTTAACAAAGTGGAAAGCTTACCTGCTGAAGCACACTGTCAACACTAGCTCTTTAAGTACTGAAATGCATGAGATCCTAGGCCTATCATCTTGCTTGGAAGCCTCTTTAGCCCAAATTACAACCCCCAAGGTGGCTGTTGAAGGGCCCACCAAAGAAGGCATAAGAACAGTTTCAGAGATTGCATAGTACACTGATGGTTCAGTTAGTGGACAGCCTCCTGTGTAGGCAGCTGTGACTGTGCAGCCCTGCACTGACACTATTTAGTGGGAAACATGCACCATGCAAAGCAGTCAATGGGCTGAATTAAGAACCCTGTGGATGGTTATAGTACACAAGTCCAGGGATGCATTAACAATCTGTACCAATAGTTGGGCAGTCTACAAGGGCTTCACCACCTGGATGGCAACTTGGGAACAAAAACAATGGACTGTCATGGGCCACCCTCTGTGTGGGGAAAGACCTATGGAAGGACATCTGGGATGTATGCCAGTAATAACAGGTAACTATCATGTTCCTGCCCACTCCTCTAACTCCCCCTTCAGATATGTTGAGGTAGATGCCCTCAAGAAGGTCCGGAGCCATATCACTGAGACCTAAGAAGTGGCAGGATGGCTCCACAGGAAAAGTGGACATCATGGTTACCAGACCCTGTGGCGCTTAGCCCAGCAGTTCCAGCTGCCTGTCACTTGCCAGCAGCTTGCAGATATCACTCATGAGTGTCCCTCATGCTCACTCTGGTGACCATGGCAACTACCTCACCAGATAGGACATATCAGCCAAGTGCAGACCCCAGTTACATGACAACAAGTGGATTATATTGGTCCCCTCCCACTCTCAGAAGGGGCAAAGTATGCTTTCACTGCTGCAGACATTGCCATGGGACTCTTGGCCTTCCCAGTAGGAAAGGCCAACCAACAGGCCACTATTCACTGCTTAGAGAAGTTATGTGCCCTATACGGGGTGCCAGTGATGGAGGAACTCCATTTACCCACCATATCACACAGTCTTGGGCAATGGGCCAAGATATTGCTTGGAATTTCCATTTACCCTATAACTCCACCAGTGCAAGTCTTATAGAAGGGATGAATGGCTTTAAAAGGAATAAATTAACTGAATCTTTACAACAATGAACTAAAAAGCTGTATCCAGCCCTCACCTGTTTAAATTCAGGACCATGGGCTGCAACTCCGGCTCCAGTTGAAATGCTAACAACAGGGCCAATGCAGACATTGAGAATACAAGTTAAAAGGTCAGCTGTCCAGCAGCCCAAAAGGGGAAGTAATAATAATCTGTTGCCTATGCCTCAAACTATACAGACTGGGGAAAATGAGGTCCTTTGGCCATGGCACTGGCCTATGCAGCCTTGCTGGTTGGGAATCTTAAGCCCATGGGGAATAGGAGTCACCCAAAACATTGTTATAAGACCACAATTTATTAAAAAAAAAAAAAAAAAAAAAAAAAAAAGCCAGTAAAGGTCTTTATTAATAATCCGGGGTCTCCTATTCCCATTAGGGTCCTATATGTGACTATGTGGACTCTCCTTATGCCTAAACCAGTTTTTTTTTTTATTTTATTTTTTAAGATACTTAGATTACATAAATGTTACACAAAAAATATAGGGATTCCCATATGCCACAGCCCCTACAACCTCTCACATAAACATCCTTCATTAGTGTGGCACATTAATTGCGATTGATAAACACATCCTGGGGCTTTGCCATTAAGCATGGACCATAGTTCACATTGTAGACCACACTCTCTTCCACACAGTTCTGCATGTTACATGATGACATAAAATGGCCTATATCCGTCATTGCAATGTCACTCAGGACAATTCCCAAGTCCTGAAAAAGCCCCTGTATTACAACTGCTTTTTCCTCTCCCTGCCCTCAGAGCCTCCAGTGGCCCCTGGCTCCACATCAATGTTGTAATTTCTTCCATTGCTTGGATCACAATATGTCTATAGTAGAATACCAGTAAGTCCACTCTAATCCATAGCTCTTCCCCCCATCCTGAGGAGTCTGGGATGGTGATGTCTACTCCACCTCCATTTGAGAGGGGGCTTATATCCCATGGGGAAGGTGGATGGGATTATCCTGCTTACAGCTGCAGACTCTCTCCATTCCTTGGGATGGCCGTTGTCCATCATCATCTCCCCGCCAGTTGTCCTGGGTGAGTCCAGTGAATAGGAGTTGCTGCCCCAACAAGGTTCCAGGCCCAGCTGGCACATGGATAGCCCAAAGACTCAAGTCTCTGGTCGTACACCTACAAACTCCAGCACCAAGTATAGGTTTGAATAGAAGGGACAGATGAGCCATGTGGAGGGAACTTATAGTTGAGTACAACTCTGCCACTCTCAGAACAAACTCCAAAGTAGGGCCCACTGGCAAGGCACCAAACTCCGGAGCTATCTGCCCTGACATAGGACCTGGGTGTCTCCAGAGCCCTCAGAGCCCCACTATTTGGGGTGATATCCACTTTGGAATTCTATGAGATCCTACTGAGATGTGCCTAAGTATTACCTCTGGGATGATCTCCCGACTCATTTTGAAGTCTCTTAGCCATATAAACTCATTTGTCTTTACCTTTCCCCCCTTTTATTCAAGGTCTTTTTCCAGTCGCACTAAACCAGTTTTTGATGTCATTGTAGAAAACTCAGGGAATTTAGAAGGGGAAAATGAATGGTATTGGAAACCTCCTCCTAAGACTCCCCTATGTTGTACTTTGTTATCTACTAATGGAAATGTCATTTGTATATTGTTAGACCAGCATGATCTGCTCCTTATTTTTTTTTTAAATTTATTTATTTTTAATTAATTTATTTTTTATTGTGGGTAAAAATGAAAATTTTCACAATAGATACCAATATTTGTAAAATGATATATAAATATATATGCATATATGTGCATTTGCTTACAAAAATGTTATTTATATATATATAAATATATTTTAAGAGGTACTTAGATTACCTAAGATACTACACGGAACCTACTGGGATTCCCATGTTGCCCACCTCCCACACCTCCCACCACATCCCACACAAACATCTCCCACAAGTGTGACCCATCACCCTCAATGGACTTACACATCCTGGGGCCTTGCCACCAACCATAGACCACAGTTCACATCGTAGACCACACTCTCTCCCACACAGTTCTGAGTGGTGTGTGCTGATTTAAAATGGCCTACATCCGTTGCCACAATGGTACTCAGCACAACCTCCAAATCCCAAAGAAGCCCCTGTATTTCAACTGCTCGTCCCCTCCCTGCCCCAAAAGTGTCCAGGGGCCACTGGCTCCACCTCATTGTTATAATTTCTTCCATTGCTAGAATCACCATATGTGTACAACAGAATACCATCAAGTCCACTCTAGTCCATAGTTCTTCCCCTGATACTGAGGGGACTGGGATGGTGATGTCCACTCCACCTCCAAGTGAGAGAGGGCTTATATCCCATGGATATGATGGGTGGGATGATCCTGCCTGCAGATGCAGGCCCTCTCCATTCCCTGGGATGGCCGTTGCCTATCGTTGTCTCCTCGCCAGGTGACTTGGATGAGTCCATTGAGCTGTAGGGTAGGAGTTGCAGCTCCACTGGATCTGCTCCTTATTGTTCCCCATAAACATCTTTTTTTTCTCCCATAGTGCCTTAGCCAATACCTTTCCACAGTGGGCTTAACCCATACCTACAATTGAACACAATGTTGAGTTTGCACAGACTTACCATCCTTGGGTGCTACTGGCTTTCCTTGGACTGTAACTCCTGCAATTTGGACAATGTGGAACAACTTGCTGGCATGGCAGAATATGACCCATTGACAAATTTGGAAAAAGACCTTTTCATTTAAGACTGAAATCCAGCTGCTGTCTTTCAATGAGATTCATAATTATATTTTTCCCTTGTAAGGGAACAGGTGAATAAGCCCATGCTTTTATTAGGATATGCTGTATTTGATAGTTTAGGATGGTTAATGGCTGAGGCTATCACCCTAGATCATTTTGCCCCTGTTGTACAAGAGGGAATCCATGATGTGGGGTGGTTACCCCCTGAGTTGTGTAATTTTATTATTAAACTAGAAAGTGATAGTCTTTTCCAGTGGCAGACCTCTTACCACTCATTTGCTGGGGCCTACCCATCCCCTAAAGGATGGCTATGGACTTGCAGGCAAAAACAGATGGCTGTATTTACCCTATAACTGGACCAGATGATGCACGTGTGGACAGCCATATGTTCCTGCCACCCTATATGACTAATTACCCCATACTCCTAGAAATTAGGAAATGGCCAAGGCTAGATATAGAGTAAAGTGCACCCCCTGGTGGTTCTACCCTTTGGCCATTTTTATGGCAGGTGGTGCTGCAATTGTCACTGAAAAACACAACTGCTTTAGCCAATCACACTGCTCAAGCCCTTAATGACTCCAAAGTAGCAAATTCCTTACTAAAGGAAGAAACTACCCAATTATGAAAAGTAGTTTATAAATAGGATGGCTTTAGATATTCTTACAGTGGCACAATGTTGGACCTGTGCCCTCATTAATGTTCAATGTTGTGTATATATTCTGGATCACTCCCATATTTCACAAGCTCTAAATATATGCAGGAGCACATGCAGCACAATGATAAATTAGCTATTCATTCCCTACCTAATTGGTTTAATTTCCTTTCTTGGCCCTGGTGACATATTTTTGTTGGCCTACTAGCTTTTGTTGGAGGAATTCCATTATTCTGTTGTCTTTTATACGTTGCTGTGGAATGTGGATGCAATGTTTGTCTTATGGTCAATGTAGGTTGCTGTGTGGGGGTAGATTGTGGGGACCAATGGCCCAGGCTCCTCCTAAGCCCATAGCACATAGTCGCCTATGTGACTCAGACATAAGTTAAAAGTTAACAACCCTCCCCGGAGGGGAAAGAATGTATAGATGGTATCATAAATCATAATCTCCTCAGAGCAGTAAAACTTGATTCCTGCATACATAGTATTAACATCACCAGACCCCATATGTACATGTCATGGGGCCCTAGCAGAAACTCTGCTCTCATATCCTATGGAATATCTTTGTTTTGAAACCCTTATATCACCCTTCATTTTTCTGCTTCTTTGCAGAATGCTAATTCCATTCTCCAAACTGCCGCCACTGGAGACTCTCTCCTGTTCATAAGTCCAAATAAAGCTTATGTCTGAATCAGTGCCTGTTGTGTTCTTTGGTCTTGCAGCTGACCCAACTTGTGCCCTTCAGGAATTGGGTTAGAACAACATCTGAATCTTGAGTCTCTCTGTTAAGTATACTCCTCAAAAGTAGTCCAGAATATAAGAAGTGCTAAGTGTCTGTTTGTTAAATGGTGTGTGTTACTTAGATATGGTAATTGTTCAATGCCTGTCTAAACTGCTAAATAATAGCATTTATATTACTCAAGGATTCCTAATTCATTACTGGTTACTGAAATTCTTTAAAATGGGAAATTCTAATTTTTACTAGTATTCCTAAATGTAGCCCCTTAAGGCTGTATTTTGAAAGACAAGAAAATTTTAGCCACAAGCCTGTGAAAAGGCAGGAAATAGTTTTTCCTGTAGCAAAAGTAAGTCTCAATATAAATTAGAATCAGGAGGAAAATGGATCTTTAGAGAAGAATCTTGTATTTCAATTTGTCCAGGATAAACTGGCAAAAACTCTACTTCTCTGGGAAACATCTCCAGGATAAAAATCTTAATTGTTCCAAGGTATAATTGAAATTTTAGTGAAGTAGTGAAGAAACTGAGCTTTCCTTAAAGGCCAACTTGAGAATAGCCAGATGCTACTCTAGTGAACAAGGTCAATTAGAGCAAGGTTAGAAGAAAAGGTAAAACTCTTTCATACCCATCAAGGGATGTGAGACATTCTTTTTTTTTTTTTTTTTTTTTTTCCTTTTTTTTTTGTCAGTGATTTACAGTATAGTTTACAATTTAGATGATACAGTTTAATAATTTTGATGATATTTACCATGTCCTGTGTCCATTACTGTAAGGTAATGAAAAACCTTCCCCATGACCACCAAACAACCCATTAGATCTTGAATGTTCCCTTCTCCCCAGCCCCCCAGGGCCCGTGATACCCCCTCTCCCAACCCATGGAATGTCAAGATTCACAGTTACATGCCCTGGGGATTTGAACCAGCCCTTCCTAATCCACCCCTCCCCCCAGTGCTGCACCACCAAACCCAGGAACACCACCACTCATCTGCCCCATCTCCCAACATGCAACCACACTCTATCCCTTTTTTTTTTTTTTTT
>JAKSZT010001078.1:5032861-5121210 GCA_026826555.1 Tolypeutes matacus | reverse complement strand
ATTCATGAGCCAAATTAGTGAGTTATGTTTCTGTTTGTGTGTGTGTCTATTTGTGTCTGTTTGTTTAATGTATATTTTCATACCTCTGGATGGTACTATCAAATTAACAAATATTCTTAAAAGACCTCTATTCAAATTACTAAAAATTATATAAGTGCTTATATATATGTAAATGAATACTCCTGGAGCCCTAATTAGAAAAGACAAACAGGATGAAAAAGTCATTTTAAAAAATTGACTAAAGAAACTGTTTAAAAGAAAAACACTAAAAAATTGTCCTGAATTCCTCTACAATCTTTCTATAGCCTATCCTACCCCCAGGCTCTTCTAACCTTGACTGAATTTGAGTGACTCATTAAAACCGGTCTAGGAAAGTATGGGAGATGGGCTGAGTGTGGAAAGATAGGGGAGATGTGAATTTCGTTTAGAATTCTGTCTGCTAGAAATTAAAAATGATAGGGACAAAAGGGATATTATGGTATAAACCTTGGTTTGCATAGTTTGTCCTGTAATTCCCTGATTAAAAAATTTTAATAGCCTTCAGATGAGAGTAATTAATAACCCAATGGCAAAATTTCAGTAAGTCAGTCCTTGAAAGCTATTAAGATTTTTCTAAATTATAATTAAAACAAATAAAACAATTATAATATATTCTTCAGAGTCTCATAGTCAGTATGCTTTTGAGGTAATTTAAAGGTATTATGGGGAAGCAGAGGTGGCTCAAGTGGTTGGGCATCCATCTACCATATGGAAGGACCCGGGTTTGATTCCCAGTATCTCTTGGTAAAATAAAAAGGCAAGCAGGTGAGCCATGCAGCAAGATGATGATGCAACAAAAGAGAGACATGGGAGAGCCAAGGTGAGATGCACCAGAAACCAGGAACTGTGGTGGCACAAGTGACAGCCTCTCTCCCACATCAGAGGTCCCTAGGATTAAATCCCGGTGAAGCCAGGAGGAGAAAAATGAGAAGGCAAGAAACAGACACAGAAGATAACTCAGCGAATGGACACAGACAGCAAGTTGGGGGCAGGGGGAATAGAACTGTACACCAAAAAAAGGAAAAATAAAGTCAATTAAAAAAAGGTATTATGAAAACAGAGGTTTTAACCTATGGAAGAAAATAAAACATTTCTTATGTAAACTATCATTTTAATTTTATTCTACTTGGGTGTAATCTCCCTAGGTTTATCTGGATACTAATGAGTTAAAAATAAGTCTCAAATTTTTAAGATGATAAAATTGTAAGTTTTTTTTTTTTTTTAATATGGAATGCTTCACAAATTTGCATGTTATCTTTGTGTGAGGGCCATGTTAATCTTCTCTGTATTGTTCCAATTTTAGTATATGTGCTGCCAAAGCAAGCACAAAATTGTAAGTTTAATTGATGAAATTATTATTATTTTTTAAATGTCTTTTAAAATAATTGTTTTGTGTAAAGTGGAATGACCAGTTTTTCGCAGAACAGAATGAGGGATATAAGATAAGACATAAACGGATTTGAAAAGGAGTAGAAGGTTTGTGAAAGCTTGTTTAAGGGAGTGTATTAGTCAGCTAAAGGGGTGCTGATGCAAAGTACCAGAAATCTGTTGGCTTTTATAAAGAGTATTTGGGGTAAAATCATACAGTTACAAGGACCTAAAGAGTCCAACTCAAGGTACCATAAGAAGTAATTTCTCCTCAAAGTCTGTTGCCATGTGTTGAAGCAAGATGGCTGCTGATCTCTGTGAGGGTTCTGTTCCTCTCTCAGCTACAGACTGGCATAGGGCTTGTTTCTTTCTGACCTTTCTCAGTGCTATAAACTACCAAGTGAATGGCTCATCTCTCTTCCTGGGGCCACAGGATCAAATTTCTCTCCTCTGCCATGTCTATGGTGCTCTCTCTCCTATCCTCTGTGTATCTTCTTCTTTGTCTTCTTGAGTGAGTGCTCATTTATTTCAGCCCATCAAGGAGGGGGAGACTTTACCTGAGTTACACCCTACTGACATGGTGAAATCAAAGCCCTAATCTTAACTTAATTTAATCAAAGACATCTCAGTTGAATCTAATACAATCAAAAGGGATCACACCCAGAGGAACAGACTAGTTTACAAACATAATCTTTCTTTTTGGAATTCATAAATAATATCAAAATACCACAGGGAGTGTGTTTTTGTCCCAAGATCCATGGCTGGTATTCATAAAATAAGGGTGGAAATATGTAGGACAAGACTTGAATGGATATGGAAAGTTGTAGAAGGGTTAGTGGAAGTAAATTTTGCTTGTTGCTGACTTTAATTTAATTAGCTTATTTAAAGGTGAAACTTGTATTAAGGTAAAGTAACTAGTCTATATGGTTATAAATCATTATAAAGGATCATAGGAACTTATAGGTTGTAGGAAGACTATAAAAGCATTTTCTAAACTGAGAGATTTCAATGTAAAGAGCTGATTCCAAAGTAACTTTATAGAAGATGGTGGTGGAGGGAAGATGGCATCAGTTTAAGTGGGTGCTCACCATCTCTCTCACAAAAGATGGCTGAGTGGGGACAAGATCTTGCCTGAGTGAGCTGTTCTGGAGCCCACAGAGTGGGAAACTTTGGAGCATCAATCTGGAGGGAGCTGGACAGGGAGATAGATTGCTCAAGTTAAAACCATGAGTTTTTATCCTCATGGCTGGAAACTGCAGATGGCTAAGCCCTATCCTCAGGGTAAAGGGCCAGGGTGAGCCCAGACTCTGCTGGCCACCCAGCAAGAGGGAGCATTCCCCAAGACTGGGAGGGTTCTGGCAAAGGGTGGAGAGGATTTTCCTTTCTGTGGATTTGGTTGCCTGGACCCCTTTTGAGTTTTGGAAAGCATACCAGCTGGCTTGAGGTGGCACCAGGCAAGGGGGAGAGACAAATCTCCTGAGAAAAACTGATTTACCTAACCACCCTGGGATAGAGAAACTTGGCCTGTGAGAGGGTGGAGTCAGGCAACTGACTAATTCCATGCTGAAAATTATTAAAATTTCAACTCCCCTAGGGATCCAGGTAGTAGGAAGTGCTTAATAAGCTTCCAAGAACTATTTAGGGTCCTCTGGGAGGAGGGGGTGGTTTAGAAGAGGATAGAGAATCATTTCTGTGTGGTGAATTCCAGGGTCCATTTAAATTTCAAAAGGGTACTCAACCTGACCAGGAGAGGGGAGGAGGGATCTGCTCACACAGCCTGTTGAATCCTGATGCGCTAGGAGAGTCAAACCTGCCTGAGGGAAAGTGACTGGATAGCTTTCTGAAGAGCTAACTGACCCAATTAGAAAGGTAGCTCACTGGAGGAGTTTCTGCCTTGAATGTATGAGTTCCCTAGTTCAATTCCTGGCTCATTTTAGAGTAGTGATCCACCAGGATATCAAACATCAAGCTGATACTTTAGGAAAGGGAAAACATGGACATTATTTTTGTATTAGCTTTTCTTGGGTCCCTTATTTTTCCAAAAAAAAAAAAAAAAAAAAAAAAGAAAAAGAAAAGTTACTTAAAAGAATTAATTAACTTAGTTTACTTGTTAAAACCTGCTTCAAAACCTTTAGAGAGAAGGCTGCAGGGTAACTGATGAACACCGGCAGCCTGAGATGCTCCACAGGGGCCTTAGAAGGAACACTGTTCTTCCTTAGTTTTTGTTTGCTTACTTGTATGTTTGTTTCTTTCTTGTTTTCTTTCCTCTTTCCTCCCCACCCTTGTTTTAATTAGGTGCTGCTGGCTTGTTTCCTCTTTGCTGTGATTCTTCTTCCTTGATTTCCCATTTTCTGTGTATATTGATTTTGTCTACCAATGCTATCTCTTTTCCTTTCTTCATATTTCTATCTTCTGCTTTCCATTGCAGTTCTTACATTCCACCTTTATTTATTTAGTCTTCAATATTTCTGGTTTCTATTTCAATCTTGTCTATTCTGTTTTCTTTTTTTATTAACTTTTTTCTTTTTTTCCTTTCTTTTCTCTTTTTCTCTCTCCTCATCATTCTGGCCTTTTAAGTCATACTATATATTTTTCTCTATTCAGTTTCCCACTACATTGTAGGTACTCCACTTTTTTATTCCTATTACTCTACACTGCTTCTATGAGTTAAATATTCATTTTACTAAGTCTTATATGGCCCCTCTTCTAACTTTTATTATTATTACTATTATCCTTTTTCTTTTCTTACCTTTTTTGATTTCTCTGGCCCTAAACTTTTTCCTTCAAGGGAACATAGAAAACAGCAAGAAAATAGAACAAGAAGAACAAAGTGTCAAAGAGAAAACTTAACACACACACAAAACCAGCAGCTAAACAAAACTCTAGAGTAGAGAGAGAAGCAAATCGACTGAATAAACCCATCAAGATAAATGATGACCAGAGGGCAACAAAAAATTACAAACCATACTAAGAAACAGGAAGACATGGACCAGTCCAACGAACAAACTGAAAACCAGGAAGAGAAGCAGAATATTGAACAACTAAACAAAGCTGTCCAAATAACATGGATGAATTTAATGAAGTGAAGGAAGTGATTAAGGATATTAAGAAGACACTGGGAGAACATACTGAAGAAATTGTAAACATACATAAAAAGATAATGGATATGATGGTGATCAATGGCACAATCCAAGAAATAAAAAAGACACTGGAATCACAAAACAGCAGATTTGAATAGGCAGATGAAAGAATTAGTGATGTGGAAGACAGTATACCTGAAATCAAACAGATAGTAGAACAGATAGATAAAAACAAAAAATCCAACAGGAACTTAGGGATTTAAACAACACAAAAGGCACAAACATACACATTATAGGCATCCCAGAAGAAGAAGAGTAGGGAAAGGGAACAGAAGGAGTGTTGAAGGAAATAATGGCTGAAAACTTCCCAACCCTACTGAAGGAGATGGATGTACATGACCAGGAAGCACAGTGCAGCCCAAGCAGTATAAATCCTAACAGGCCTACTCCAAGACATATATTTGTCAAAATGTCCAATGCTCTAGACAAAGAAAAAATACTCAAGCAGCAAGAGAAAAGAGAACCATCACATATAAGGGAAGCTCAATAAGATTAAGTGCTGATTTCTCATCTGAAACCATGGAGGCAAGAAGACCATGGTATGACATAGTCAAGGTACTCAAAGAAAAAAACTTTCAGCATGAATTCTCTATCCAGCAAAGTTGACCTTCAAAAATGATAGAGAGTTCAAAATATTCACAGATAAACAGAAATTAAGAGAGTATGCCAATAAGAAACCTGCCCTTCAAGAAATACAAAACGAAGTTCTACAGGTTGAAAGGAAAAAACAGGAGAGAGAGAGTTGGAGGAGAGTGTAAGAACAACTAAAAAGACAAAAAACAACATATGACATGCATAAACCCAAAGAAAATATGGCTGATGTAAGAAATTCCTTGAGAGTAATAACACTAATGTTAATGGATTCAACTCACCAGGCAACAGACACAGATTGGCAGAATGGATCAGGAAATATGATCCATCTATATCTTGTCTACAAGAAACCCACCTTAGACTCATAGATTCAAGGAGGCTGAAAGTGAATGGCTGGAAAACAATTTTACAAGCAAACAGCAACCAAAAAAGGGCATGAGTAGCTATACTAATATCAGACAAAATAGACTTTAAATGCAAACCTACTGTTAGAGACAAAGATGGACAATATATATTAGTAAATGGGGCAATGTTTCAAGAAAAAAGAACAATCATAAACATTTGTGCACTTAATCAGGGCACCTCAAAATACATAAGGCAAACACTGGAAAGACTAAGTGGAGACATAAATGCCTCTACAATTACAGTGGGGGACTTTAATACACCATTAGACAGAATATTTCAACAAAGAATCAATAAAGAAACAAAGACTCTGAATAATACATTAGAGGATCTGGAGCTAATAGATATATACAGAATGCTACACCCAAATACAGTGGATATACATTTTTCTCGAGTGCACATGGATCATACTCCAAGATAGACCACATGCTAGGTCACAGAACAACTCTCAATGAATTCAGAAAGATTGAGATTAAAAAAAAAAAAATTTCTCTGACCATAATGGGATGAAATTGGAAATCACAAAAGGCCAGAGAACCAGATTAGGCACAAAGATATGGAAGTTAAACAACATGCTCTTAGACAAACAGTGGGTCAAGGAGGAAATCTCAAAAGATATCAATAACTACTTTGAAACGAATAATAATGATAACACAACTTATCAAAACCTATGGGATGCAGCCAAAGCTCTACTGAGAGGAAAATTCATAGCCACAAATGCATATATCAAAAAAGAAGAAGGAGCTAAAACTGAAGACCTAACTGCACACCTGGAGGAATTGGAAAAACAACCACAAACTAACCCCAAAGGAAGTAGAAAGAAGGAAACAATAAAGATTAGAGCAGAACTAAATGCAGTAGAATATAAGAAATCACTAGATAAAATAAACAAAATCAAAGCTAGTTCTTTGATAAGATCAATAAAATAGACAAACCCTTAGCCAGACTAACAAAGAAAAAGAAAGAGCAGATGCAAATATACAAAATAAGAAATGAGGAAGGGGATATCACCACTGACCCCACAGAAATAAAGATTATCATAAGAGGATACTTTGAAAAATTATATGCCAAAAAGAATGATAATTTAGAGGAAACGGACAAATTCCTAGAAACTCACAAGCAGCCTACATTGATGAAAGAAGATATTGATGAACTCAACAGTCCAATTACAAGTAAAGAGATAAAATCAGTCATCAAAAAACCTCCCAACTAAGAAGAGCCCAGGACCAGATGGCTTCACAGCTGAATTCTACCAAACATTCTGGAAAGAGCTAACACCAATCCTCTTAAGCTCTTCCAAAAAATAGAAGTAGAAGGAACATTGTCTAACTCATTCTATGATGTCAACATTACCCTAATACCAAAGCCAAACAAAGATACCACAAGAAAGGAAAATTACAGACCAATCTCTCCAATGAACCTAGATGCTAAAATCCTCAACAAAATACTTGCTAATCGCATTCAACAACATATCAAACAAATTATACACCATGACCAAGTGGGTTTCATCCCAGATATGCAAGGATGGTTCATCATAAGAAAATATTCAATGTAATACACCACATAAATAGACTGAAAGAAAAAAAAGTCACATTATCATCTCTATAGATGCAGAAAAAGCATTCCACAAAACACAGCACTCTTTCATGATAAAAACACTGCAAAAGATAGGAATAGAAGTAAACTTTCTGAACATGATAAAGGGTATATATGAAAAACCCACAGCTAACATCATCTTCAATGGTGAAATCCTAAAAGCTTTACATCTAAGATTGGGAACAAGATGCCCACTATCACCACTCCTATTTAACATTGTCTTAGAAGTACTTGCTTGAACACTGAGGAAAGAAAAAGATATAAAAGGCATCCAGATTGGAAAGGAAGAAGTAAAAATTTCAGTATTTGCAGATGACATGATCCTATATATATAAAGCCCTGAGAAATCTATAACAAAGCTTCTAGAACGTATAAAGGAGTTCAGTAATGTCTCAGGCTATAACATCAATGCTCAAAAATCAGTAGCATTTCTGTACACCAATAATGAGCAATCTGAGGAGGAAATCAAGAAAAAAATACCATTTACAATAGTAACTAAAATTATCAAATACATAGGAATAAATTTAACTAAAGATATAAAGGATTTATATACAGAAAACTACACAACACTGTTAAAGGAAATCAAACAAGACCTAAATAAATGGAAGAATATTCCCTGTTCATGGATAGGAAGACTAAATATCATCAAGATGTCTATCCTACACAAACTAATCTATAGATTTAATGCAATCCCAATAAAAATCAGCACTGTTTTTTTTTTTTTTTTAATGAATTGGAAAAACTAACTACAAAATTTATTTAGAAGGGTAAGAGGCCCTGAATCACCAAAGACATATTGAAAAAGAAAAATGAAGTTGGAGGTATTACACTACCTGACTTTAAAACATACTACAAAGCTACATTGGTCAAAACTGCATGGTATTGGCACAAGGATAGACATCCTGACCAATGGAACTGAATTGAGAGTTCTGATATAGATCCTTGCATATACAGTCATCTGATATTCAACAAGGCCACCAAGCCCACTCAGTTGCGAGAGAAAGGCCTCTTCAACAAATGGTGCTTGGAGAACTGGATATCCATATCCAAAAGAATGAGAGATAAACACCATTTCACATCTTATACAAAAATCAAATCATGATGGATCAAAGATATAAATATAAGAGCCAAGACCATAAAGATCTTGAATGATAATGTAGGGAAGAATTTACAGGACCTTGTAATAGGAAATGGTTTCAGTAACTTCACACCCAAAGCATGAGCAGCAAAAGAAAAAATAGATTTATGGGATCTCCTCAAAATTAAAAACTTCTGTACCTCAAAGTATGTTATCAAGAAAGCAAAAAGGCAGTCTACCCAAAAGGAGAAAATATTTGGCAACTATATCTCTGATAGGAGCCTAATATCCTGCATATATGAAGAAATCCTACACCTCAAAAATAAAAAGACAAATAACCCATTTAAAAAATGGGCAAGTGATGTGAAACAACACTTCTCCAAGGAAGAAATGGCTAAAAAGCACATGAAAAGATGCTCGACATCACTAGCTATTAGGGAAATGCAAATCAAAACTACAATGAGATACCATCTTACACCCATTAGAATGGTGGCTATTAAAAAAACAGCAGACTATAAGTGTTGGAGAGAATGTGGAGGAATGGGAACCCTCATCCACTGCTGGTGGGATTGTAGAATGGCCTAGCCACTATGGAGGACAGTTTTGCGGTTCCTCAAAAAACTAACTATAAAACTTCCATATGATCCAGCAATTCCACTGCCAGGTATATACCCTGAAGAATTGAAAGCAAAGACATGAACTTATATATGCAAACCAATGTTCATAGTGGCATTGTTCGCTATTGCCAAAAGTTGGAATCAACCCAAGTGCCCATCAACAAATGAATGGATAAACAAAATGTGGTACATACATACAATAGAATATTACTCAGCTGTAAGATGGAATAAAGTGCTAATGCATGGGATAACATGGATGAATCTTGAAGACCTTATGTTGCATGAAGCAATCATGCATGGAAGGATGAACAGTAGATGACCTCACTGATATGAATTAAGGAAATTGAGCAGTCTCAGAGAGCTATTGTCTGTAAGATAGGTTTACAAGAAATAGAAAGAGAAGAGAAGGTTGTGAGCCATCACCCATACGGGCGTAATCTATGGTAAAGTGATAGAGTGTAGTTCATATTGAAGGGATAGGACAGGAGGGTAGTGATATTATTGGGTTGGGTGGTGTACGGTTGACAGGTGGGTAGATTCAGAAGGGTGGGTTAGAAGGGCCAGGATACTGGGGGGAGGGTTGGGAGAGGGACCAGGTGAACACTGGGGTTTTGTGGGTATGAGGTTGAAAGTACAGAGGTGGGAATGCTCTTATGGAAATATGACAAGGAAGAGTCACTGGTTTAGGGTGTTGGTTGGGGGGGGGGCATTTGGGACAGGGTGCACCTGGAGCAGGCTTCTAGGGAGTGTGAGTGTTCATTCTGTCATAATGTGCTGTATCAGTGGGTGGAGATCCACATAATGAGCAGGAAGGAGTTGGAGGACCGATTTGTTCAGAAATAGACAGGCGGGAGTATCTCAAGAGCAAGGGTGGTGCCTAATCGGGAGGGACAAATCAATGTGTCAAGGCCTCTTTTGGCATGTAACTATGAATCTTGTCATCCAATGAGTCAAGCCAGGGGGTCGTCATGGGCCTCGGAGGGGTGGGGTGGGAGGAATAGAATAGATCAACTGGGGTATTTAGTCGTCAGTGGAAATATTCTTCATTACCATATAGTGATGGACACAGGACATGATAAATATTATCAAAATTTATAAAAGTGTACAGTCTAAAATGTAAACCACAGTGTAAACCATTGACAATGTTTAGTAGCTATGTTTCACTATTTGTATATCACTTATAACAATGCTAACATCCGCATATAAAAAGGTATTAATATGGGGGGGAGGAAAGGGGGAGGATATTGGGTATATGAGAGTCTCCTGTATTTTGTGTGTGACTGCTGTGACCTAAACTTCTTTGAAAACAAAATGAAAAATAGTGAGACACTGGGGAATGAGAGGGGGAAGGTGCTATGGTATAGACTAGACACCGGATATTGCAGTGATGAAAGCCAAAAGTCAAAACTTTTTTTTTTTTTTAATATTTTTCATTTTTTTAATATCTCAATTTCTAAATTTAATTTTATTTTTAGTTTTTTTTAAAAATTTAATGTATTTATCTCCTACATTTAAACTTACCATTATTATTTCATTTTCCTATTAATTGTATTCAGTTATTGTAATGGCTTCATCTTTGAAGAAGCTTTGGATCACAGAAGGGTTACAACTGGGTGGGGGAGGATTGTTTGTGTGGGGTGTCAGGGATGGGGGATGCATGGGAGGAAGTTCACCTGAGCATAAATATAAGGTGTATAAAAATGTTCAAATGTTCACAGGGCATTGTCGCAGTAGGTGGAGAATCACTCAATAAATGAGAGAATACTGAATTCCCATCCTGGAGAGCTCTGCCACATTCTCTAAGGGAGCAGCAACAGTCCCCCAAGTTCAGGGGCAGTGACTGGTGGAGGAGGATGATCCACTGATGGGCCCTTGATATTGATGACTAGCCATGTGAGTCTTTGCTCTTGAAATTGAAACTTAGCCTATTGTTATGGGGTGCCTAAGGGTAGCCTCCTGAGAGCCTTCTTGTTGCTCAAATGTGGCCTCTCTCTAAGCCAAATTCAGCATATGAATGCATTACCTTCCTCCCAGCATGGGACATGATTCCCGGGGATGAGTGTCCCTGGCACCAAGGGATTGCTACCAAGTGCCAACTGGCACTGTGACTGGAAAAAGACCTTGAATAAAAGGGGGGAAAATGTAAAAACAAGTGAGTTTATATGGCTAAGAGACTTCACAATGAGTTGGGAGGTCATCCCAGAGGTGACGCTTATGCACATCTTAGTAGGATCTCATAGAATTCCAAAGCGGATATCACCCCAAATAGTGGGGCTCCTGAGGACTCTGGAGACACCCAGGTCCTATGTCAGGGTGGATAGCTCCAGAGTTTGGTGCCTTGCCAGTGGGCTCTACTTTGGAGTTTGTTCTGAGAGTGACAGAGTTGGACTCAAATATGTCTTCCCTGCACATGGCTCACCTGTCCCTTCTATTCAAACCTATACTTGGTGCTGGAATTTGTACGTGTACATCCAGAGACTTGAATCTTTGAGGTGTCAAAGTCGCAGCTGGGTCCGGAACCTTGGTGGAGCAGCCACTCCTACTCTACAGCTCACTGGACTCACTCAGGACAACTGGTGGGGAGATGATGATGGACAATGGCCATCCCAAGGAATGGAGAGAGTCTGCAGCTGCAGGCAGGATAATTCCATCCATCTTCCCCATGGGATATAAGCCCTCTCTCAATTGGAGGTGGAGTGGACATCACCATCCCAGAGTCCTCAGGATGGGGGGAAGAGCTATGGTCTAGAGTGGACTTACTGGTATTCTGCTATAGACATATTGATCTAAGCAATGGAAGAAATTACAACATTGATGTGGAACCAGTGGCCACTGGAGGCTCTGGGGGCAGGGAGAGGGAAAAGCAGTTGTAATACAAGGGCTTTTTCAGGACTTGGGAATTGTCCTGAGTGACATTGCAATGGCAGATATAGGCCATTTTATATCATCATATAACATGCAGAACTGTGTGGGAGAGAGTGTGGTCTACAATGTGAATTATGGTCCATGCTTAATGGCAAAGCCCCATGATGTTTTTATCAATTACAATTAATGTGCCACACTAATGAAGGATGTTTATGTGGGAGGTTGTGGGAGGTGTGGGAGGTGAGGAATATGTGAATCCCTATATTTTTTGTGTAACATTTATGTAATCTAAGTATCTTTTTAAAAAAATTAAAAAATAAAATAAAATTTAAAAAAAGATGAAAATAAGATACGACATATGAAAGCTAAATAATAAAATGGTGGAAGTAAATAATGCATCTATACTAATATCATTGAATGTGAATGGATTAAACTCCTCAATGAAAAATATAGGCTGGCAGTATGGATGAAAAATCTGAGCCATCCATATGCTGCCTACAAGAGCCTCACTTTATTATTTTTATTTTTTTATTTTTTAATAATTATTTTTTTAAAAGATACTTAGATCTTTCATTGCTGGAATCACAATACATCTATAGTAGAATACCAGTAAGTCCCCTGTATTCCATAGTTCTTTCCCCAATCCTGAGGATACTGGGATGGTGATGTTCACTCAACCTCTAATTGAGTGGGGGCTTATATCTCATGGGGAGGATGGATGGGACTATCCTGCTTGCAGTTTCAGACTCTTTCTGTTCCCTCAGATGGTCATTGTCCATCACCGTCTCCTTGTTAGTTGTCCTGGGTGAGTTCAAGGAACTGTAGAGTAGGTGTTGCAACTCTGCTGAGGCTTTGGGCCCAGATGGCACTTGGACAGCCCAAAGACTTGAGTCTCTTGGATGTACACCTACAAACTCCAGCACCAAGTTTAGGTTTAAATAGAAGGGAGAGATGAGCCATGTGTAGGGAAGACACAGTTGAGTCCAACTCTGTCACTCAGGAGCACAAGCTCCAAAGTAGGGCCCATTGGCAAGGCACCAAACTCCAGAGCCATCTGCCCTGACCATAGGACCTGGGTATTTCCAGAGCCCCCAGGGGCCTAACTATTTGGGGATATAAGAGACTCACTTTAGACCCAGGAATATAAACAAGCTGAAAGTGAAAGGTTGGAAAATGATACTCCAAGCAAACAGTAAACAAAAAAGAGCAGGAGAAGCTATACTAATATCAGACAAGTAGTCCTTAAGTGCAAAAAAGTTATAAGAGATACAGAAGGCCATTATATATTAATAAAAGGGACAATCCACCTGGAATAAATAACAGTCGTAAATATCTATACATCTAACCGGGGTGCACCAAAATACATTAGGCAAATTCTGGCAAAACTAAAGGGAGAAATAGACATTTCTACTATAATCATTGGAGACTTCAACACAAAACTCACATAATTAGATAGAAGAAATAGATGATCAACAAAGAAACAGAGAACTGAACAATATGATAAATGAGCTAGACCTAACAGACATAGAGAATATTGCATCTCAACTCAGCAGGATGTACACTCTTCTCAAGTGCTTATGGACTTTTCTCCAGGAGAGACCACATGCTGGGTCATAAGGTAGGTCTCAATAAATATAAAAAGATTAAAGTTATACAAAGCACCTTCTCAAATAATAATGGAATGAAACTGGAAATCAATAGTAGATGATCAAGGGTAAATTTTTCAAAGGTGTGAAGGCTAAACAACACTCTCCTAAACAATCCATGGGTCAAAGGAGAATTTGTAAGAGAAATTAATAAATATATTGGGATGTATGAAAGTGAAAAAACAACTTATCAAAAGTTATGGGAAACAGCAAATGCAGTGCTGAGAGGGAAACTTATAGTCCTAAACAGGTATACTAAAAAAGAAGAAAAAGTAAAATCAAAGATCTAACTGAACACCTGGAAGAACTAGAAAAAGATCAGCAAACCATCCCCAAAGTAAGTAGAAGGAAAGAAATATAAAGATTAGAGCAGAAATAAATGAAATTGAGAACAAAAAAAGTAGAGAAAATCAACAAAACCAGAAGCTGGTTCTTTGAAATATTAGTAAAATTGAAAAACCCTTAGCTAGACTAACAAAGAAAAAAAAAAGAGAGAAGATGCAAATAAATAAAATCAGAAAGGAAAAGGGGGAAGTTATGACTGACCCAACAGGAAAAAAAAAATCATAAGTGGATATTATGAGAAACTGCATGCCAAAAAAAACAGGACAAGGTATATGAAAAGGACAAATTACTAAAAACACACAACTTACATTGACTCTACCAGAAATACAAGAACTCAACAAAATAACTACTTTTAAAGAGATTGAATCAGTCATCAAAAATCTCCCAACAAAGAAATGTACAGGATCAAATGTCTTCACAGGTGAATTCTACCAAGCATTTTGAGAAGAATTATCATCAATCCTGTTTAAACTCTTCCAAAATATTATAGAGGAGGGAAAATTGGTCAACACATTTAATGAAGCCAACATCACTCGAATACCAAAGCAAGAAAAAGATACTACAAGAAAAGAAAATCACATTCCAATCTCTAATGAACATAGATGAAAAAATTCTCAACAAAATATTCATGAATGGACTCCAATAGTGTATCAAAAGAATTATACACCATGACCAAGTGGGATTTATGCCTGGCGTGCAAGGGTGGTTCAACACAAGAAAGTCAATTAAAGTAATATACTACATTACCAATTGAATGAAAAAAAAAAAAAAACCCACATGATCATCTCAATCAATACAGAAAAGGCCTTTGACAAAATCCAGCATCCTTTCTTTTTTTAACTTTATTTTGTACATTTAATAATTGAATATATAAACAGTTAAAAACTAAAAACTAAACACAGATGAATAAATATGTACATTTCTCAATGAAATGTACTGGATACATGTAAATTTTTTTGAATCAAACAATATATTACACAATATATTTGGTCCATAGTAACACAATCATACCGTATTTTTCCTTTTGTGTCGGGCTTGCTTTGCTCAACATAATGTCCTCCAGGTTCATCCATGTTGTCATATACTTTATGGCTTCATTTCTTCTTATAGCTGCATAATATTCCATCATTTGAATAGACCACAGTTTGTTTATCCATTCGTCTGTTGATGGACACCTGGGTTGTTTCCAACTTTTGACAATTGTGAATAACGTTGCTATGAACATCGGTGTGTAGATGTCCATTCATGTCACTGCTCTCAGTTCTTCTGGGTATATATCCAGTAGTGATATTGCCAGGTCATATTGCAAGTCTATATTCAACTTCTTGAGGAACTGCCAAACAGTCCTCCACAGTGGCTGTACCATTCTGTATTCCCACCAACAGTGAATAAGTGTTCCTATCTCTTCACATCCTCTCCAACACTTGTAGTTCTGTCTTTTTAATTGTGGCCATTCTGATTGGTGTGAAATGATATCTCATTGTAGTTTTGATTTGCATTTCCTGAATCATGAGTGATGTTGAATATTCTTCATGTGTTTTTTTTGCCATTTGTATTTCTTCTTTGGAGAAATGTCTATTCAAGTATTTCACCCATTTTTAAATTGGGTCATTTGTCTTTTTACTCTTGAGTTGTAACATCTCTTTATATATCCTGGATATTAAATCCTTATCAGATATGTGATTTCCAAATATTTTTTCCCATTGAGTTGGCTGCCTTTTCACCCTTTTGACAAAGTCCTGTGAGGTGCAAAAGTGTTTAATTTTGAGGAGGTCTCATTTATCTATTTTTTCTTTTGTTGCACGTGTTTTGGGTGTAAGGTTCAAGAAACCACCACCTACTACAAGGTCTTGAAGATGTTTCCCTACATTTTCTTCTAGTAGTTTTATGTCCTGGCTTTTATATTTAGATCTTTGATCCATTTTGAGTTGATTCTTATATAGGGTGTGAAATAGGGGTCCTCTTTTATTCTTTTGGTTATAGATATCCAGTTCTTCCAACACCATTTGTTGAAGAGACTGTTTTGCCCCATTAACATTGACTTGGTAGGTTTGTCAAAGACCAGTTGACTGTATAGGTGAGTATTTATTTCTGGGTTCTCAGTTCTATTCCACTGATCAATGTGGGTATCTTTATGCCAGTACCATGCTGTTTTAACCATTGTAGCTTTGTAATAGGTTTCAAGATCAGGCAGTGAAATTCTTCCCATATCGCTCTTCTTTTTTAGAATGCTTTTGGCTATTCGGGTGCATTTAATTTTCCAAATAAATTTGGTAATTGCCTTCTCTAATTCTACAAAGTAAGCTGTTGGGATTATGTTTTGCATTGCACTGAATCTATAAATCAGTTTAGGTAAGATTGACATCTTCACAATATTTATTCTTCCAATCCATGAACATGGAATGTCTTTCCATTGTTTAGGTCTTTTTAAATTTCTTTTAGCATTGTTTTGTAGTTTTCTGCATTTAGGTCCTGTACTTCTTTGGTTAAATTAATTCCTAGGCATTTGAGTCTCTTTGTTGCTATTGAAAATGGAATTTTCCCCCTGATTTCCTCCTCAGTTTGTTCAGTAATGGTGTAAAAAAAACATTACTGATTTTTGTGTGTTGATGTTGTATACTGCCACTTTGCTGAACTCATTTATTAGCTCAAGTAACTTTGTCATAGATACTTTAGGATTTCCTAAGTACAGGATCATGTCATCTGCAAACAGTGAGAGTTTTACTTCCTCTTTTCCTATTTGAATGCCTTTAATTTTTTTTCTTGTCTAATTGCCCTAGCTAGAACTTCTAGTACAATATTGAATAACAATGGTGACATTGGGCATCCTTGTCTTGTTTCTGATCTTAGAGGGAAAGCTTTCAACCTTTCCCCGTTGAGTATGAGATTGGCTGTGGGTTTTTCATATATGCCTTTTATCATATTGAGGAATTTTCCTTCTATTCCTATCTTTTGAAGTGTTTTTATCAAAAAAGGATGTTGGAGTTTGTCAAATGCATTTTCTGCATCAATTGAGATGATCATGTGTTTTTTTTCCTTCAGTTTGTTAATGTAGTGTATTACATTGATTGATTTTCTTATGTTGATCCAGCCTTGCCTACCAGGAATAAATCCCAGTTGGTCATGATGTATAAGTCTTTTGATATTCTGTTGGATTCAATTTGCAATTATTTTATTGAGAATTTTTGCATCTATTTTCATTAGAGAGATTTGTCTGTAATTATCTTTTCTTGTAGAATCTTTATCTGGCTTTGGTATTAGGGTGATGTTGGCTTCATAAAATGTGCTGGATAATTTTCCCTCTTCTTCAATTTTTTTAGAAGAGTTAAACAGGATTGGTGTTAGTTCTTTTCTAAATGCTTGGTAGAATTCACCTGTGAAGCCATCTGGACTTTTCTTTGCTAGGAGATTTCTGATGACAGATTCAATCTCCTTAAATATGATTGGTTTGTTAAGTTCTTGTATTTCTTGTACTGTCAGTGTAGGTTGGTTGTGTGTTTCTAAGAATTTGTCCATTTCATCTCGGTTGTCTAGTTTGTTGGTGTATAGTTTCTCATAATATCCTCTTATGATTCTTTTTATTTCTGTAGGGTAATTTGTAATTTCCCCCCTTTCATTTCTGATTGTTTTTATTTGCATCTTCTCCTTTTTCCTTTGTTAGTCTATCTAGGGGTTTGTCAATTTTATTGATCTCAAAGAACCAGCCTTTGGTTTTGATTTTCTCTATTGTTTTTTTTTTTTTTTTTTTTTTGTTCTCATTTTCATTTATTTCTGCTCTAATCTTTTTATTTCTTTCCTTCTGCTTGCTTTGAGATTATTTGCTGTTCTTTTTCTAGTTTCTCTAGGTGTTAAGTTAAGTCTTTGAGTTTAGCTCTTTCTTCTTTTTTAATATAGGCATTCAGGGCTTAAAATTTCCCTCTCAAGACTGCCTTTACTGTATCCCATAAATTTTGATATGTTGTGTTCTCATTTTCATTTTTCTCAATATATTTACTAATTTCATTTGCAATTTCCTCTTTGACCCACTAATTATGTGGTAGTGTGTTGTTCAGTCTCCACACATTTATGAATTTACTTTTTCCATGCCTATTATTGATTTCCAGTTTCATTCCATTATAATGTGAGAAAGTGCTTTGTATAATTTCAATCTTTTTATATTTATTGATAGCTGTATTGTGACCCAATATGTGGTCTATCCTGGAGAAAGATCCATGGGCACCTGAGTAGAATGTACAACCCACTGAGATTGGATGCATTGTTCTTTATATGTCTGTTAGGTCTAGCTTGTTTATCATATTGTTCAAGTTCTCTCTTTCCCTGTTGACCTTCTGTCTAGTTGTTCTATCTAATGATGTGAGTGGGGTGTTGAAGTCTCCAATGATTATTGTAGAAATGTCTATTTCTCCCTTCAGTTTTGCCAGAGTTTGTCTCATGTATTTTGGGGCACACTGGTTAGGTGCATAGATATTTATGACTATTATATCTTCCTGGTAGATTGTCCCTTTTATTAATGTATAATGGCCTTCTGTATCTCTTATAACTTTTTTTAATTTAAAGTCTGTTTTGTCTGATATTTGTATAGCTATGTCTGCTCTTTTCTGGTTACCATTTACGTGGAGTATTTTTTTCCAACCTTTCAATTTCAGCCAGTTTGTATCTCCGGGTCTAAGTTGAGTTTCTTGTAAGCAGCATATGGATGACTGATCTTTTTTTATCCATTTTATCAGCTTGTGTCATTTGATTGGGGAATTTAATCCATTCACATTCAAGGGATGTTATTGTAAATGCACTATTAACTTCCTCCATTTCATTCTTTGCTTTTCATATGTAATCTTATTTTTGTCTGTATTTTTACTCTTTTTGGTTATCCCTTCTGCTATTCTTTCTTCTATACTTTCCTCCAACCCTCTCTTTCAGGTTCTAAGGCTTCCTTTAGTATTTCCTGCAAAGTTGGACTCTTTTTTGCACCTTTAGTTTCTGTTTAGTTTCTGTTTGCTTGTGAATATTTTATACTCACCTTCATATTTGAAGGACAGTTTTGCTGGATAATGAATTCTCAGCTAGCAGTTTTCCTCTTTCAGTTTCCTGATTGTATCATACCACTGTCTTCTCACCTCCATGGTTTCTGAAGAGAAATATGCACTAAGTCTTACTGAATGTCCCTTGTGTGTGATGGGTTGCTTCTCCCTTGCTGCTCTGAGAATTTTCTTTTTATCTTTGACATTTGACATTCTGAGTAGTATGTGTCTATTTGGATTTATTCTGATTGGAGTACGGTGTGCTTCTTGGACATGTAAGTTCATTTCTTTCATGAGAGTTGGGAATTTTTCAGCTATTATTTCCTCAAATACTCTTTCTGTCCGTTTTCCCTTCTCTTCTCCTTCTGGAACTCCCATAACACATATAGTGTTGTGTTTTGTGTTGACATTCAACTATCTGAGCCCCTGCTCATTTTTTCCCCCTTCTTTCCTCTCTCTGTTCTTTTCTCTCTTCAATTTTAACTGTTCTGTCTTTGGTATCACTTATTCTTTCTTCTATCATTTCGAGTCTGCTGTTGTATGCCTCAAATGTGTTTTTGATCACACCTATTGTGTCTTTCATTTCCATGAGTTCTGTTACTTTTCTGTTCAGGGTTTCAAATTCTTTTCATTAACTCAATGTTTTCTTGATGTTATCTATCTCTTTAAGTATATTGTCTTTCAACTCATTAATTTGATTTTGGAAATTTGTGCTCATCTTGCTGATTAGTTCTCTCAAATTCTGCATCTCATCTGGGGCTTTGATGTATTCATTTTCTTGGACCATGTCTTCTATTTTCTTAATATGGCTCATAATTTTTTGCTGATATCTAGGCATCTGATTAGGATGTAGTTTACTCAGATGCTCAATTTCTTTCTCTTTTGTAGGGATTTAGAGGCAGGAGGCTGTGAGTTACCATTGCTCTTTGATTTTTTGCTTGACCTGAATTGTTAGGATTGTCCTGCTGCTTGCTCAAAACTGGGCACTGGACCCAGTAATTTGTTGTAGAGTTGCTTCCTAGGGCCTTAGGCAGGGAGGGTATAGAGGCTGGAAAAAGCCTCTCCCACTAATTTTTAATTTTCTTGGGTGCACCTCCTTGATCTGCCAGGAGATGGCTCTCTTTGGCAGCTCTCAGTTCAATGCCTGGTCAGAGTGTATTTATTGCAACACAGACAAGGTCAATGTGATAGAGCTTCCTTTCTGGAGGCTAGGAGTCTTGTAATTCAAACTTTCTCTGAGGCAGTTCTCCAGCCTTCTCTGGCAGCCCTCTCCCTTTTCCTTGGCTAGGAAATAGTTCCACTCCCCTCTGAGTCCTCAAAAATCAGTCCCTGTTAATAGAGGAGGATCTTGGGAGGGTTGAATATCTTTAACCCCTTGCAGGCTCCAAGGCAAACAATGATACAGCCCCACCCCACCTGGAAGAGCTCTTGGAATACAGCAGACCAAATTTGTGAGTCAAAAGCTGAGTCAGCCTTAGGCTGTGTCCCTGTCTCTCCCCTTTCCTGGGGCATCCTCAACAATTAGTCCCAGTTAGAAGAGAGGGAGATTGTGAGGGTCAGATTTCTCCAGTCCTTCACAGTCTCCCAGGGCAAACAACTGTGTGGTCTCACCTGGCCTGGAAGGGCTCATGGGACACAGCACACCAAATTTGTGGGTCAGAAGCTGAGTCCACCTTAGGCTATGTCCCTCTGTCTCCCCTTTCCTGGGGTGGTAGATCCCTGGAGATCCCTGTGTCTGTAGTGACAGACCCAGAGGCCTGAGTATTCTAAAGTGTCTTTAGTGTGGGGGAGGGTGGCATCAGCAGCAGCAGCAGCAGCTGGTTTCAACTCATGGTTCTGTCATTGCAATTTCCCTCCTTTGTCTCTCTCTTCTCTGGGCAGTGTCCGCCCTTTGCCTGTTGTCCTAAACCTTAGAAGATCTTTTTCAGGGCTGTTTCAGCCTGTCCTCTAGCTATTTTTCTGGAGGAAAAGAGATTTCCATGTCTTACTAGTCTACCATCTTCCTGGATGTCCCCAGCATCCTTTCTTGATCAAAACACTTCGAAAGATAGGAATAGAATGAAAATTCCTCAACATAATAAAGGGCATATATGAAAAAACCCACAGCCGTCATCATACTGAATAGGAAAAGGTTGAAAGCTTTCCCTCTAAGATTGGGAACAAGAGAAGCATGGCCAGTGTCACCATTGTTATTAAATATTTTGCCAGAAATTCTAGCTAAAACAATCAGGCAATTAAAAAAAAATAAAAGACATCCAAATAGGAGAAGGGGAAGTTAAAGTCTCACAATTCACAGATGACATGACCCTATATCTAGAAAATTCTTAATTATCTACCCCAAAGCTGCTTGAGCTAATAAATGAGTTCAGCCAAGTGACAGATACAAGATCAACATGCAAAATTCAGTACTGTGTCTGTACACTAATATTGGAGAATGTGAGGAGGAAATCAGGGGGAAAATCCATTTATAATAGCAACAAAAAGGCTCAAATACTTAGGAATCAATTTAACCAAAGGAGTATATGACCTTTATCCAGAAAACTACAAAAGAATACTAAAGGAAATCAGTGAAGTCCTAAGCAAATGGAAAGACATTCCATGTTCATGGAATGGAAGTCTAAATATAGTGAAGATGTCAATCCCCCCCCCAAACTGATTTATAGATTCATTGCAGTACAATCAAAAGTCCAAAAGTTTACTTTCAGAAAGAGAAAATGCAATTACCAAATTTATTTGGAAGGAAAACTGCAACCAAATAGCCAAAAGCATACTAAAAAAGAAGCGTGACATGGGAATACTTTCACTGCTTGACCTTGAAACATATTACAAAGCTACAGTGGTTAAAACAGCACGATATTGGCATAAAGATAGACACATTGATCAGTGAAATAGAATTGAGAGTCCAAAAATAAATCCTAACCTCTACAACCAACTGGTTTTTGACAAACCTACCAAGTCCATGTAACAAGACAAAAGTCTTTTCAGCAAATGGTGCTGAGTGAACAAGATATCCATAACTGAAAGAACGAAAGAGGACCCCTATCTCACTCCCTATACAAGAATCAACTCAAAATGGATCAAAGACCTAAATATAAAAACCAGGACCAAAAAAAAAAAAAAAAAAGTACTAGAAGAAAATGTAGGGAAACATCTTCAAGATTGTGTAGGTAGTGTTTCTTGGATCTTATGTCTAAAGCATGAGCAACAAAAGAGAAAATACATAAATGGGACCTCCTCAATATTAAACACTTTTGCACTTCAAATGACTTTGTCAAAAGGATGAAAAAGCAGCCAACTCAATGGGAGAAAACATTTGGCAATCACATATCTGATAAGGGTTTAATATCCATGATATTAAAAGAGATGCTACAACTCAAAAATAAAGACAAGTGACCTGATTAAAAAGTGGGCAAAGGACTTGAATAGACATTTGTCCAAAGAAGAAATGCAACTGGTTAAAAAAAAATATGAAAAAATATTCAGCCTTACTAGCGATTAGGGAAATGCAAACTAAACCTGCAATGAGATATCATTTCACACCTACTAGAATGGCCATTATTACTAAGACAGAAAGCAACAAGTGTTGGAGAGGATGTGGAGACATAGGAATTATTATTCACTGTTGGTGGGAATGTAGAATGGTACAGCCACTGTGGAGGACTGTTTGGCCATTCCTAAGGAAGTTGAATATATACTTGCCATGTGACCTGGAAATACTATTACTTGGTATATACCCAGAAGTACTGAGAGCAGTGACACAAACAGACATCTGCACCCTGAAGTTCATAGTGGCATTATTCATGATTGCCAAAAGATGGAAACAACGCAGGTGTCCATCAACTGAAAAATGGATAAACAAATTAGGTGTTTATACATGATGGAATATTATGCAGGTATAAGAAGAAATGTAGTCATGAAGCATGTGATAACATGGATGAACCTGAAGGACATTATGCTGAGTGAAGTAAACAAGGCACAAAAGGAGAAATACTGTATGCTTGCACTATTATGAAAAAATATATTATGTAAACTCATGAAATTAATAATTAGAATATAGGTCACCAGAAAATAGAATGAGGTTAGAGAATGGAAAGCTGAGCGTTAATCTGTGTTGAATTGGTTAAAAAAGGTTGTTTGTTAATCTTTGGAAATGAATAGAAAGTGAAAGCACATCACAATGTTTGTAACTAGCAGTGCTATTATATGGGTATGACAGTGGTTGAAACGTCTAAGGTCATGCATATTACTAGAAGGAAAGCTAAAAAATGTAACATGGGACTGTATAGCATAGTGAAACATTATGTGAAATATAAATGAGTAATATCAAATATGTAAATCTGGTTTGCTTTGAAAGTGAACAAATGTATCTCAGTGTTACAAGATGCTAATATCAAGCAAAAATATAACCAAAGCATGGGAAGTGGATGTGGCTCAAGCGATTGAACACCTGTCTACCACATGGGAGGTCCATGGTTCAGTTCCTGGTGCCTCCTAAAGAAGACAGTGAGCTGGTGTGATGGGCAGGTGCAACAAGCTGATACAGCAAGATGATGCAACAAGAGACACAAGAAGAAAAACATAATGAGAGACACAACAAAAGCAGGGAACGGAGGTGGCTTAAGTGATTAGGCACATCCCTCCCACATTGGAAGTTCTGAGTTCAGTTTCTGGTGCCTCCTAAAGAAACAAAGAAGATGAACAGAAACAGCAAGTGTAAACAATGAGGGGGTGGGGAGAAATAAATAAAATAAATCTTAAAATAATATATTTAACCAAAGCAAAGTATGAACAGTAGTATATAGTAATATATTAATAATCTTCCAGTAAAAAAAAAAATAGGAAATATACTAAGGGTAAAAAACTAGACACAAAGTATTACTTATTGCTTGACTCCATCTATACAAAATATAAATACAAATACAGAAACAGAATGGCAACTGTGTACAGCAGGAGAAACAGTGTTTGAGAGGTGATGAGTTTTTGTTTTTTCTTTCTTTCTTTCCTTCTTTCTTTCTTCCTCCCTCCCTCCCTCCCTCCCTCCCTCCCTCCCTTCCTTCCTTCCTTCTCTTCTTCCTCCTCTTCTTCCTCTTCTTCTCCTTCTCCTTGGAATAATTAAACTGCTTTAATAATGATGGAATTGATGAATGCACAACTATGCTCTAATAATGATGGAATTGATGGATGCACAACTGTGTGATTATACCAAATAATACTGATTGTCCACTTTGAATATATTGTATGATTTATTAATATGTATCAATAAAATTGATTTGTTTTTTTAAAAGTAACTTTATAGTTGCTTTTTTTTCCTCTTTTTTTTTTTCCAGGGGAGAGCGCACACTCAGTCCCCCATTACCACAAATTATGCAGTTGATTTTCCCACATTTGGGGAAATCGCAGGGGTCAGCACATCCAGAGTGCAATGGATAAGCCTCGCCCTGGGAAAACCACCTTCATGATCATGGTATCTCCCCTGCCAGGTAAGTATATATAGCTGCTTTTAAATACTCTCAGACACCCCACCTCAACCTGTCATGATCTATGCTAAGATTTGTTTACCAAATGGTGTACTGATGCAAAACTAAAATTTGACCTTCTCTTTCCGTTAAAGTAACACAGTTTTCTTAACTGGTTGGTCTGTTTTTCCTACCTCACTGGCACTCCAGACCCTAAAGGCTCTTTAAAGTTTCAAAAATAGAAACAGTTCTTGTCTTGAATTCGGACATCTGTCTGGGTGAGTGAATCATCAAGGTAAAAGTGAATTGGGAAGTTCATTTGGCAGTTTGAGTCCCCTTAAAGGATTATTTCCTTTACTACTAAGGGAAAAATTATTTATAAAATCATAATAAGGAGATAATCATGATTCCATAGGGAATCTTAGGTTATTGTAAAATTTACTAGAAAAATAGTTTTCTTCTGGTATTGCAGAAGTTTTTGTGTGTGTGATAAATAGTATCATTCTAAAGGAGAAAACACGAAGGAGAAATTAAATATGTAATTTACTTATATATTTGGGGATTGTATAAAAATTCTTAAAGACTTTTAAAGTTTTCAGCATTGTATCCTAATACTGATATGCATGATATTGTTGGTTATAATTTTAGTTATCTTTAGAAAAATGTCATGTTATGAAAACAACAAAAATCTCTTATCATTTACACTGTTTTGCTCTGATGCTTCTCTAAAAGAGCATGCAGTCACCCCATCATCAACAAAAATTGACTTTAAAGGAAAAGCAAGACAAGAGTTTATGTTATATTTTTTTGTTAATTAGAAACGGCTTTATTCAAAATCCTCAAGGAAATTAGGGTCTAGATTCTAAGCTCTTGAAGCAGTCACATTTATTCCTGACCTCTGATCTCTAATTGTTATTTCTAAGTCCTAAGATGCTTTACTCTTTATGTATGACCTAATAGATACCTAGAATTTTTAAGGGACTCTATAACACCCAGAACTAAAAAGTAAATGGGGCCAATCTATAGAATAAGGAGAATCAGGATACAAGAAAAACAAAGTAGTATTATAGGTATTTTAAAGCTTTAAGTACTATGAGGGCCAGAATAATTTATTTTGTCAAGAAAATTCTTTAAATTTCTGTAGAATGCTATCTAATTTAGCCTGACTAGTCTACTTAAATAGCATAACTAACATGGAAACAAGAATGAGATTGTAATATTCTCTACAGAATTATTGTAATGCCCTGATGTATTTCAAAGTGTTTTGGGCATAAAATAGGAAGGTATTTGCAAAGTCCCTTAAGGACTGGGAAAAACATAGATATATTAAAGTTCTTTACCTGGGAAATTGCTACTTCTCTGTCAAACAATAGGAGCTTCCAATTAATTGGAACAGTAGAACTCTGCAAGGTAAACCTGAGGAAAGAATACATGCTAGTAAGCTGTGGCTTGTACTCATGAAACTTATTTATGTAATGATGAAGCTAAACCTGTCTAATGCTTAAGAGCCACCTCTGGAGAACCTCTTTGTTACTCAAATGTGGCCTGCCTTTCTAAGCCAAACTCTTACTACCTTCCCTCCTACTTGGGACAGGACATCCAGGGATAAAATTTTCCCTGGCAATTGCAGGACTTAACTCCCAGGAATGGGCCTCCCTGACAACATGGGATTAGACCAAAAGGGGGAAAGAAATAGAACAAAATAAACTTTTAATGGCTAAGAGATTTCAAATAGAGTCGAGAGGTCATTTTGGAACTTACTCTTATGCAGGTCTCAGCCAGCAGGTAAAGCCCAAAGAATATTCTGGGCTTTATCTAAGAAAGGCAATAAAATTATTTCCCCAATATAAAATGGTTATTTAAACATATATTTTCAAATTACATATTAAGTTTATTTTTCAGGAAGTATCTGAATTATTGCTATGCCAGGAAAGCCCTGGAACTCAAAGGTCAATCAGCTATATTCCTTTCCCATAATGTTTATGCCCTTTTAAGAATGAAGAAGCCAGAAAGATCAGATTCAGATTATTCCCAAGATTGGGAATTTTACAAAACAGGGAGGAGTAGTAACTGAGGGTTAAGAATTAACAAATGATTATGTTTACTAGATCTTTATATAGAAGACTTTATATTATAAAATAGCAAAGGTTAACATAATATGTGAAATTACTGGAACTGGTTAGACTGACTTCACCCTTTGTATGTGGCCATTTCCAACTAAAATCTTCCCATTGTAATGATTACTCCAGATGGATTTTACTTTGGTATATGAACATTTCTATTGAAAGGGTGATCACTCCATCTTATTCTGTTTGATATTCATATGAAAAACCTTGTAGCTGACTTTTGTTTTCAGTATCCCCCTCTCCCTGATGCCTTTGCTCTTTTAACTTTGTAACTCACCCCTGGTTGATACCCACCCCTATCCTGGTTCAGCCCCTTAGTGTTTATTAATGAAAGAACCTGTGCAAAATCCACCCCAATTACACATTTGCATCCTGATGTTATAAGATACGAAAATACTAGAATTTCTGCAGATCCAGCAGGCAGTTTTGACATGAGGCCTACTGTGCTCCTTTGCTTGTGCAACCAAATAAACTTTTTCTCTCTTTGAAAACCCAGTGTCTCAGAAATTGGCTTTAAATTTGCATCATGAGAAAAGAACCCGCTTTTGCTTGTTATCATTTACAGAAATTAGTATATGTGGTCACCATCAGGGACCAAACATCATCTCTCAGACAGATTAGGGCCCTAAGGCTAAATCACCTGCCATTTGATTTTGTACAGCATGTAAGCAAAGAATGGTTTTCACATTTAAAATTTTGTTTGACTTGTTCACAGTTTTATTTGGTACACTTGGCATATATACTTTAAATTTGTTTTTTTAAAAAATACCCACTCTTAATAAGGTTACATAGGTTTTCATTATTTACCCATTCCATCATGAGCCACTTTTTTATAATTAATTTTTTTTAAAGAAGGCTTAGATTACATAAATGTTACATTAAAAATATAAGAGATTCTGATGTGACCCACTCCCTCCTCCTCCCACACTTTCCCACATTAACAACATCCTTCATTAGTGTGGTACATTTGTTACAATTGATGAACCCATATTGAAGCATTGCTACTAACCATGGACTACAGTTTACATTATAGTTTACACTTTGTCCCACAAAATTTTGTAAGTTATGACAAAATATACAATGGCCTGTATCTATCACTGCAATGTCATGCAGGACAAATCGAATGTCCCCAAAATGCCCCCATATTACACCTATTCTTCCCTCTCCCATTCCTCAGAAGCTCTGTTGACCACTGCCTTTACATAAACGATAAGAGTTCTTCCATTGGTAGAATAAAAAGTCTATAGTAGAATAATAGTAAGTCTACTTTAATCCATTGTTCATTTCCCAATCTTGAGGATTTTGGGATGGTGATGCTCACTCTGACTCTAATTGAGAAGGGGTTTAGATCCCATGGGGAAGATGGATGGAACTCTCTTACTTGCAGTTGCAGATACTCTCTGTTCCTTTGGATGGGTGTTGTCCATCATCATCTCCTTGTTGGTTGTCCTGGGTGAGTCCAATGAACTGGAGAGTAGGTGTTGCAACTCTGCCGAGATTCACGGCCCAACTGGCATATGAATGGACCAAAGTCTCTTGGACATACACCTATCAAGTCTAGTACTAACTATAGGTTCAAATAGAAGGGACAGAAGAGCCATTTGTAGAGAACTTATAAATGAGTCTAGCTCTCTTACACTTGGGAGAATAAATTCCAAAGTAAAGCCCACTGACAGGGTACCAAATTCTTGAGCTGGCTACCCTGCTTATAGTTTCTGGATATCTCTAGAGCCCTCAGGAGCCCCACTATCTGAGGCATTGTTTACTGTGGCAGTCAATGAGATCCTGCTCTGACTTGAATAAGTGTAACCTCTGGAATGACATCCCAACTCACTTTGAAATCTCTTAGCCATAAAAATTGAATTGTATTTACCATTTCCCCCTTTTGATCAAGATCTTTTTCCAGATGCATTGCTAGTTGGTGCTTGATAATAATCCCTTGGTACCAGAGAGGCTCATCCTTGGGAGTCATGTCCCATGCTTGGGGGAAGGTAGTGTGTTTATATGCTGAGTTTGGCTTAGAGAGAGGTCACATTTCAGCAACAAGGAGACTTTCAGGAGATAACTCTTAGGCAGTATATAATACTAGGTGAAGTTTCAATTTCATAAGAAAATGTTCATAAGTACAATCATCAATATCAAGGTCCTGGGATAATGGTCTGTCTTCCTTCACTAGACATTGCCCTTGCACTTGGGATATTCTTGTTGTTCTTTTAGAGACTGTATCACAACTCCCCAGGATGGGAATTCAATATTCTTTTGGCTATTGTGTGGATCCACACCCACTGAGACAATGTCCCATGAACAATTGAACATATTCCTATGTCTTAGAGGCATGCCCAAGTTGAACCCCTTCCCATGTGTCCTCACATCACTGACACCCTGCACCAACGATCCTCCCCCACCACTCTTGCGACCCTTCTGTGATCCAAAACCTCTCCAAAAATGAAGCCAACAAAATAACCAAATAAAAATTAATAAGAAAATGAAATAATTAAAAAAATGAATAAAATACAAAAAATTAAAAAAATTAAAAAAAATTTTTAGACATTGTGCCTTTCATCACTGTAAGATCTGTTGTCTTGTATGTACAGTGACATTTTCTTCCATATATTCTTATTTTTTCATTTTTTCTTCAAAGAAATTTAGGATACAGAAAAGTCATGTGGGGGGGGGTAGATGTGGCTCAAATGGTTGGGCATCCGTCTGCCATATGGCGGGACCTGGGTTTGATTCCCGGGACCTCCTGGTAAAATAAAAAAAAATATATATAGAAGGCACATGGGCTGCCAGACTCTGTGCTGGTGAGCCACCAGGCCCTGGGAGCCATGCAGCAAGATGATGATGTAACAGGAGAGAGACACAGGGGAGAGACAAGATGAGATGCTCCAAAAGCCAGGAACCGAGGTGGCGCAGGTGGCAGAACACCTCTCTCCTACATCGCAGGTCTCCAGGGTCAAATCCTGGTGAAGACTGGAGGAGGATGAGAAGAGATGGCAGGAAACAGATACAGAGAATTGCCCAGCGAATGGACACAAAACAGCAAATGGGGAAGGGGTTTTTTAAAATGGTTAAAGTAAATAAATAAATCTTAAAAAAAAAAGTCACATAGGGAATATAAGTGATTCCCATAAACCCAATGCTCTCCCCCTTTCCCCCTCTCCCTTATTAATAACATTTTACATGCAGATGATACATTTGTTAAAATTGATGTACAAATATTAAAGCATTGCTACTAACCATGGTCAATGGTTTACATTATGCTTTACATTTTGGATAATACACTTTTATAGGTTTTGACAAAATTTGATGTAACCCATATCCATTATTGCAAGATTATACTGAACAATTCTGATGCCCTAAAAATGCCCTATGTTCTATCTAATTTATTCTTCCCTCCACCCCTCAGAACCTATGATAATCGCTAACATTTTTGTAAGCAAATACACATATATGCATATATATTTATATATCATTTTGCAAATGTTTGTATGTATTGTGAGAATTTTTATTTTTACCCACAATAAAAATAAATAAAAAATAAAAAAACAAAAAAAACAAAAAAAAACTAAGTTTCAATTTTGGAAGATTAATAGTTACTTGCAATAATATTGAGGGCTTGACATATTGGTCTGTTTTCTTTTATTTGGCACTGCCTATGTTCCAGAGGGATTCTTGTCCCTCTAATTGAGAACATAGCAGAAGTTCCCAGGATGGGAGTTTTAATATTTTCTTGTTTATTGTGTGGGTCTCCACCCACTGATATAGCATACTATGACAACATGAACACTTAGATATTATTAGAAGCTCACCCCAGGTGCACCCTATATTGTACAGCCCCCACCTTACACCATACACCAGTAACCTTCCCCTGACATATTTGCCAAAGAACATTTCCAGCATTATAGGTTTAACAACAGACCTGCAAATCCCCAGAGTTCATTGGCTTCTTCCCTCAACACTCTCCCCAGTCCCATGGTAGTCCAACCCAACACCCACACCCTACTATCCCTCACAGACAAGCACCACTGAACTCAATCATGTCACTACACCACTGTCACACCCATTCACTGCCAAACCGCACCCTTCCACCTTATCATAGATTTTGCCCTTATGAGTGTTGGCTCACCACCCTCTACTCTTTTTCTGTCTCATGTAAACTTATCTTCCAGACTCTAACACTGTGAGTCTGCTCAATTTGCTTAATTCACATCAGTGAGGTCATGTAATATTTGTTGTTCAGTGCCTGGCTTACTTTACTCAACATAAGGTCTTCAAGATTCATTAATGCTATCACATGTGTTAATACTGCATTCCTTCTTACAGTTGAGTAATATTCCATTGTATGTATATACCACAACCTGCTTATCCATTCATCTGCTGATGGACATTTGGGTTGCTTTCAACTTTTGGCAATAATGAATAATGCCACTATGAACATTGGTGCACATATATCTGTTTGTCTCCCTGCTTTCAGTTCTTCTGGGTATATAGCCAGCAGTGGGACTGCTGGATCATATGGCAGTTCTATAGTTAGTTTCCTGAGGAATGATCAAACTGTCCTACACAATGGTTGCACCATTCTACATTCCCACCACCAATGGATAAGGATTCCTTTTCCTCCATATCCTCTCCAACACTTGTAGTCCTGATTTTTGATGGCCGCCAGTCTACTGGGTGTAGGGTGATATCTCATTGTAGTTTTGATTTGCATTTCCCTAATAGGTAGTGATGTTGAGCATCTTTTCATGTGCTTTTTAACCATTTGTATTTCTTCTTTGGAGAAGTGTCTATTCAAATATCTTGCCCATTTTTAAAATGGGTTGTTTGTCTTTTTATTTTTGAAGTGTAGGATTTTTTTATATATGCTTGATATTAAGGCCTTAATGGATAGCTGGTTACCAAAATATATTCTCCCATTAAATAGCTTGCCTTTTCACTTTCTTTACAAACTCTTTTGAAGTGGAAAAATTTTTAATTCTGAGGAGGTGCCATTTATCTATTTTTCTTTCATTGCTTGTGCTTTGGGTGTAAAGTTTATGAAACAATTTCTTACCACAAGATCTTATAGATTCTTCCCTACTTTATCTTCTAGGAGCTTTATGGACTTGGCTTTCATATTTAGATCTTTGATCCATCTTGAGTTAATTTTTGTATAGAATGTGAGATGGTGCTCCTTTCTCATTCTTTTGGATAGGGATATCCAGTTCTTCAAGCACCCTTTGTTGAAGAGGCCATTCTCTCCCAGTTGAGTGGGCTTGTGGCCTTGTCAAATATCACTTGCCTGTATATATAAGGATCTATATCAGAACTCTCAATTTGGTTCCATTGGTCAGTATGTCTATCCTTGTGCCAATACCATGCAGTTTTGACCACTGTAGCTTTGTAGTATATTTTTAAATCAGGTAGTGTGATCCCTCCAATTTCATTTTCTTTTTCAATATGTCTTTTGCTAATGGGATCCCTTGCCTTTCCAAATAAATTTCATAGCTAGTTTTCCCAATTCAGTAAAAAATGCTGTTGTAATTTTTATTGAGATTGTGTTAAATCTGTAAATCAATTTAGGTAGCAGACATCTTAATGATGTTTAGTCTTCCAATCCATGATCAGGGAATATTCTTCCATTTACTTAGGTTTTCTTTGATTTCCCTTAACAATGTTGTGTAGATTTCTGCATACAGGTCCTTTACATCTTTACTTAATTTTATTCATAGGTATTTGATTCTTTTGGTTGCTATTTTAAATGGAACTTTTTTCTTGATTTCTTCCTCAGATTCCTCATTATTAGTGTACAGAAAACCTACTGATTTTTGAACACTGAACTTATATGCTGCCACTTTACTTAACTCATTTATCAGCTCTAGAAGCTTTGTTGAAAAATCTACAACAAAGCTTCTAGAGGTTTTTTAAAATTTTAAATGTTTGAAAATTTCAAAAGAAAAATAATATTTCATGACCCTTGAAGATTTTGTGCAATTCCAAATTATTTATTTATTTATTCTTTTATTTTAAAGAAACTTTAGATTAAATAAATGTTACATAAAAATATAGGGGATTCCCATATTCTCCCATCCCCCCCCCACTTACCCACATTAGCAACATCCTTCATTAGTGTGGTATATTTGTTACAACTGATGAACACATATTGAAGCAATGCCACTAACCATGGATTATTGTTTACATTATAGTTTACACTCCGTCCTGTGCAGTTTTGTAAGTTATAACAAAATATATAATGGCCTGTATCCATCATTGCAACATCATGCAGGACAATTCCAATATCTGAAAATGTCCCAATATTATGCCTATTTTTCCCTTTCCCTCCTCTCAGAACCTCCAGTGGCCACTGCCTCCACATCAAGGATAAAAGTTCTTCCATTGCTAGAATAACAATAAGTCTATAGTAGAATAATAGTAAGTCTACTTTAGTTCATTGCCCATCCCCCAATCTTGAGAATTTTAGAATGGTGATGCCCACTCTGCCTCTAATTGAGAGGGGGTTTAGACCCCATGAGGCAGATGAATGGAACTCTCTTGCTTGCAGTTGAAGACTCTCTCTGTTCCTTGGGATGGGTCTTGCCCATCATTATCACCTTGTTAGTTGTACTGGGTGAGTCCAATGAACTGGAAAGTAGATGTTGCAACTCTGCTGAGAGTCAGGCACATGAATGGACCAAAGATTTAAGTCTTTTGGACATACACCTATCAAGTCTAGTACTAACTGTAGGTTCAAATAGAAGGGACAGAAGAGCCATGTGTAGGGAAATCACAAATGAGTCCAACTTTGTCACACTGGGGAGCATAAGTTCCAAGGTAAGGCCCACTGGTAGGGTGCCAAACACCTGAGCTGTCTGCCCTGTCCATAGTGTCTGGATGTCTCTAGAGCCCTCAGGAACCTCACTATTTGAGGCACTGTTTACTGTTGCAGTCAATGAGATGCTGCTGAGATATGCATAAGCATAACCTCTGGAATGACCTTCTGACTCATTTTAAAATCTCTTAGCCATAAGAATTCATTTGTATTTACAATTTCCCCCTTATAGTCAAGGTCTTTTTCCAGGTGCTTTGCTAGTTGGTGTTTGGTAATCATCCCTCAATGCCAGGGAGGCTCATCCCTGGGAGTCATGTCCATGTAGGAGGATAGGTAGTGCATTTTTATGCTGAGTTTGGCTTAGAGATAGGCCACATTTGAGCAACAAGAAGGCCCTCAGGAGGTAATTCTTAGGGAACATATAGTACTAGGCTAAGTTTCAATTTCAAAAGAAAAGGTTCATAAGTACAATCATCAATATGAAGGGCCTGGTGCAATGGTCTGTCCTTCTTCACCAGGCACTTCTCCTGTACTTGGGGGATTCTTTCTGTCCCATTAAAGAATGTATCAGAACTCCACAGGATGGGAATTTGATATTCTTTCGGTTATTGTGTGGACCTCTACCCACTGTGACAATGTCCCATGAGCACTTGAAGACGTTCATATGCCTTAGAGGCATGCCTCAGATGAAGCACCTCCCATGTATCCCCATCACTGCCAACTCAAACCAGTGTTCCTGTCCTGCTACAGTTGTGACCTTTCTCTGATCCAAAACCTCTCCAAAGATAAAGCCAATAAAATAACCAAATAAAAATATTAAGAAAATGAAATAATGATAGTTTTAAACATATCATATAAAACACAAAAAGGTAAAAACATAAAAAATTTAAATAATAAAAAAGCTTTTTAAGATAATATGACTTTCATATTAAGATCTGTTGTCTTGTATGTGCAGTGAGATTTTTCTTCTGTACATTCCCCCAGTGTCTTATTTTTCTTTTTGTTTTATCTTCAAAGAAGTTTTAGGTTATGGAAAAGTTATGTAGAAAATATAGGGGATTCCTGTATAGCCAATGCCCTCCCCCTTTCCCCTCTCCCCTATTAATACTGATGGTACATTTATTACAATTGATGTACAAATATTGAAGCATTGCTACTGACCACAGTCAATGGTTTACATTATGCTTTACATTTGGGACCATACAATTTTATAAATTTTGATGAATTATAAAATGACTTGTATCCATTATTGTGAGATCATGCAGAATAATTCTAATGCTGTAAAAATGACCTATGTTCCATCTATTCTACTCTTCCCTGTCCCTCACCTCAGGACCTATGGTAATCACTAAGTTTCAATTTTGGAAGAATAAGATTCATAGTTACTTGCAATAATATTGAGGGCTTGACATATTGGTCTGTTTTCTTTTATTAGGCACTGTCTATGTTCTCAAGGGATTCTTGTCACTCTAATTGAGCACATAGCAGGACTCTTGAGGATGGGAGTTTAATATTTGTTTATTGTGTGGGAATCCAAACAATGATATAACACACTATGACAAGATGAACACTTACATATTCCATAGAAGCCTACTCCAGGTGCCCCTGTCATATATGTATTCCCCCACATCCAACACCCTACACCGGTAATGCTCCCATAGTTGCCAGAAGAACATCCCTAACATTGTAGTTTTACCACAGACCTGAAAATCCCCAGAGTTCACCTGCTCCTTCCCCGACCCTCGTCCCAGCTCTATGGATAGTCCAACCCAACCCCCCACCATACTCCCTCACTGACCATCACCACCCAACCAAACAGCATCACTGCACCACTGTCATGCCTATCCCCTGCACAACTACACCCTTATCGTAGATTTTGCACATATGGGCATTGGCTCACAACCCTGTACTCTTTCTCAGTCTCCTGTAAACCTATCTTCCAGACTCTAGCTCTGTAATTCTGCTCAATTTGCTTAATTCATATCAGTGAGGTCATTATCTTCTAGGAGCTTTATGGACTTGGTTCTTATATTTAGATCTTTGATCCATCTTGAGTTAATTTTTGTATAGGGTGTGAGATGGTGGTCCTCTGACATTCTTTTGGATATGGATATCTAGTTCTGCAAGCACCATTTGTTGAAGAGGCCATTCTCTCCCAGTTGAGTGGGCCTGGTGGCCTTGTTGAACATCAGCTGACTGTATACACAAGGCTCTATATCAGAGCTCTCAGTTTGGTTCCAGTGTTCAGTATGTCTATCCTTGTGCCAATACCATGCACTTTTGACCACTGTAGCTTTGTAGTATGTTTTAGTCAGGTAGTGTGATTCCTCCAACTTCATCTTTCTTTTTCAATATATCCTTTGCTATTTGGGGTCCCTTGCCCTTCCAAATAAATTTCATAGTTAGTGCTTCCAATACAGTAAAAAATGTTGTGGTAATTTGATTGAGATTGTGTTAAATCTGTAAATCAGTGTGGGTAGGATAGGCCTCTTAATGATGTTTAGTCTTCCTATCCATGAGCAGGGAATATTCTTCCATTTATTTAGGTCTTCTTTGATTTCCTTTAACCATATTTTGTAGTTTTCTGCTTGCAAATCCTTTACATCTTTAGTTAATTTTATTCCTAGGTATTTGATTCTTTTAGTTGTTATTATAAATGGAATTTTTTTCTTGATTTCCTACTCAGATTGCTCATTATTGGTATACATAAATGCTACCGATTTTTGCACATTGATCTTATAACCTGCCACTTTACTGAACTCATTTATAAGCTTTAGAAACTTTGTTATAGATTTTTCAGGGCTTTCTATGTGGAGGATCATGTCATCTGCAAATAGTGGAAATTTGCTTCTTCCTTTCCAATTTGAATGCCTTTTATATCTTTTTCTTGCCTAAGTACTCAAGCAAGTACTTCTAACACAATGTTCAATAAAAGTGGTGACAGGGAGCATCCTTGTCTTATTCCAGATCTTAGATGGAAAGCTTTTAGCATTTAACCATTGAATATGATGTTAACTGTGGGTTTTTCATATATAGCCTTTATCATGTTGAGGAAGTTTCCTTCTATTCCTGTCTTTTGAAGAAATTTTTATCAGGAAAGGGTGCTGTATTTTGTTGAATGCTTTTTCTGCAACAATAGAGACAATTATGTGATTTTTTTCTTTCGATCCATTAATGTGGTGTATTACATTGATTGGTTTTCTTATGTTGAACCATCCTTCCATACTAGGGATGAAACCCACTTGGTCATGTTGTATAATTCATTTGATGTGTTGTTGAATATGACTAGCAAGTATTTTGTTGAGGATTTTAGCATCTAGCTTCATTAGAGAGATTGGTCTATAGTTTTCCTTTCTTGTGGCATCTTTGTGTGGCTTTGGTATTAGGGTGATGTTGGCTCCATAGACCGAATTAGGCAATGTTCCCTCCTCTTCTATTTTTTGGAAGAATTTAAGCAGGATTGGTGTCAGTTCTTTCTGGAATGTTTGGTAGAATTCACCTGTGATGCCATCTGGTCCTGAGCACTTCTTAGTTGGGAGGTTTTTGATGACTAATTTAATCCCCTTACTTGTGATTGGTATGTTGAGTTTATCAGTTGCTTTTTTCTCCAATATAGGCTGCTTTTGTGTTTCTAGGAATTTGCCCATTTCCTCTCAGTTATCCATCTTTTTGGCATACAAATTTTCAAAGTATCATCTTATGATACTCTTTATTTCTGTGGGATCAGTAGTGATATCCCTTTCCTCATTTCTCATTTAATGTATTTGCATCTTCTCTCTTTTTTTCTTTGTTAGTCTATTTGTTTGTCAATTTTATTAATCTTCTCAAAGAACCAGCTTTTGGCTTTTAATTTTTTTTCTAGTGTTTTCTTATTTCCAATTTCATTTAGTTCTGCTCTAATCTTTCTTATTTCTTTCTTTCAATTTGCTTTTGGGTTAGTTTGTTGTTCTTTTTCTAATTCTTTCAGGTGTGCCGCTAAGCCTTTGATTTTAGCTCTTTCTTTTTTTTAAATATGGTATTTATGGCTATGGACTTCCCTCTCAGAAGTCCATACATTTTCATCCCATAGATTTTACTACATCCCATAGATTTTGATATACTGTGTTGTCATTTTCATTCATTTCAAGGTAGTTACTGATTTCTTTTGCAATTTCCTCCTTGACCCACTGATTATCTAAGAATGTGTTGCTTAACTTCCATATATTGTACCTAATCTGCCTCTCTGTACCTTACTGATTTCCAGCTTCATTCCATTGTGGTCAGAGAAATCACGTTTTTATCATTTCAACCTTTCTGAATTCATTGAGAGTTGTTCTGTGGCCTTAGAATGTGTTTTATCCTCAAGAATCATCCATGTGCACTTGAGAAGAATATATATCCCACTGTATTTGGGTGTAATGTTCTGTATATATCTTTTAGGTCCTGATTCTCTAATGTATTAATCAAGGTCTTTGTTTATTTATTGATTTTCTGTTTAGATGTTCTGCCTAATGCTGATAATGGTGTACTAAAGTCCCCCACTATAATTGGAGAGGTATCTTTTTCTCCACTTAGTTTTTTCAATGTTTGCCTCATGTATTTTGAGGTGCCCTGGTTAGGGGCATAATTGTTTATGTTTGTTCTTTCTTATTGGTAGATTACCCCTTTTATTAATATATGGTGACCTTCTTTGTCTCTTACAATAGTTTTGCATTTAAAGTCTATTTTTTCAAATATTAGTATAACTATTCCCATGCTTTTTAAGTTATTGTTTGCTTTTAAGATTGTTTTCCAACCATTCATTTTCAGCCTTCTTTTGTTCCTCGGTCTAAGGTGGGTTTCTTGTGGACAGCATATAGGTGGGTCATATTTCCTTATCCATTCTGCCAATATGTGTCTCTTGATTGCAGAATTTAAGCCATTAACATTCAATGTTATTTCTGTCAAGGAATAACTTATATTAGCCATATTTTCTTTAGGTTTATGTGTGCCATATTTTGCTTTTATTTCTCTTTTTATCTTTTTTATTGTTCTTACACTTTCCTCCAATTCTCTGTCTCCTGTTTTTCCCTTTCAACCTGCAGAACTCTCTTTAATATTTCTTGAAGGGGAAGATTTTTGTTTAAAAAAACTCTCTTAATTTCTTTTTTCCTGTAAATATTTTGAACTCTCCCTCATTTTGAATGCCACTTTTGCTGGGTAGGGATTCTTGGCTGGAAGTTTTTTCTTTTAGCACCTTAATTATATCATGCCATTGCCTTCTTGCCTTCATGGTTTCAGATGAGAAATCAGCACTTAATCTTATCAAGCTTCCCTTGTATGTAATGGATCTCTTTTCTCTTCCAGCTTTCAGTATTCTCTTTTTCTTGCACATTCAACAATTTGACAAGTATATGTCTTGGGGTAGGCCTGTTATGATTTATACTGTTTGGGGTGCATTGTGCTTCCTGGAAATATACATCCATGTCCCTCAATAGCATTGGAAAATTTTCGGCCATTATTTCCTCCAACACTCCTTCTGCCCACTTTCCCTCTCTTTTCCCTCTAGGATGCCTATAATGGATATGTTCGTGTGTTTCATGTTGTCATTTAAATCCTTAAGTCCCTGCTGGATTTTTTCTATCTGTTCTATTATCTGTCTGACTTTAGATGTACTGTCTTCCACTTCACTGATTCTTTCCTCTGCCTGTTCAAATCTGCTGTTATGTACTTCCAAGATATTTTTAGATTTCTTGCATTGTGACATTCATAATCATCATATCTGTTATCTTTTATATATATGTTTACAATTTCTTCAGTATGTTCTCCCAGTGTCTTATTGATATCCTTAATATCTTCCTTCACTTCATAAAGTTGATTCATGATATATATTTGGACATCTCTGATTAGTTGTTACATGTTCTGCATCTCCTTTTGTTTTTCAGTTTGTTAAACTGGGCCATGCATCCTGTTTCTCAGTATGGCTTGTAATTTTTTGTTGGTGTCTAGGCATCTGTTTATCTTGATGGGTTTATTTGGTTGGTTAGCTTCTCTTTCTACTCTAGGGTTTTATTTATTTTTTGCTGTTTTTGTGTGTGTGGTAAGGTTTCTTTTTAACACTTAGTTCCTCTTATTTTATTTCCTTGCTGTTGTCTGTGTTCCCTAAAAAAATTAGAACCATAGAAAAAGAAAGTGATATGAAGAGAAAAAGAATAATCATAATAATAATTTAAAAGGGTAGAAGAGGAACAGTTCAAGACTTTGGAAAATAAATAATTAACATGAGTAAGAAACCATAAGTACAGAGGAATAAGAATAATATAGTGGAATAGAAACAATGAAATGATAAACAAAAGAGAAAAATATATCAAATGAATTAAAAGGCTGGAATGATGAGAAGAGAGGAAGAGGGAAAAGAAAGTAGAAAAAAGCAAAAGAAAGAGAACAGAGAAAAAGAGAGACAGAAATCAAAACAAGAAAATTTGAGACCAAACAAAAAGAGGTGGAATGAAAGAAAAACAGAAAACAGAATATAGTAAAATGAAGGAAAGAAAAGAAATACCATAGGTAGAAAAAATCAGTAAATGAAAAAAAGGGAAAGAAAGAAAGGGGAAACACAACGAACAAGAAACAAAACAGCAGCATCTAAAAACAACAACAACAACAACAACAACAATAAAAACACAACCAAGGAAAAACAGCCTTCCTTCTTAGGCCCATAAGGAGCCCCTCAGGCTGCTGGTGTTCATCAATCTATCTCTGCAGCCTGCCCTCTATAGGTTATGTTCCAGGCTTTAGCGAGTGAAATAAGAAACAAAGAAAGAAAGAAAAAAAAAAAAAGGAACCTTAAAAAAAATAACAGATCCAAGAAAACCTAAAACAAAATAAATATCTATATGTTCCTTCTCATAAGGTATCAATTGGATACCTGATAACCCCATGAATGACTCCTCTAAAGAGTCTCTGGAATCAAACCAGGGACTTATACAAGGTGGGAATTCCTCCACTGAGCTAAACTGTCTCCTTGGATTAATTAGCCTTCAGAAACCTATCTGCCACCCTTCCCTCAGGAATTCCAGACCTCTTCAGCATGCTATTGTCCTGATTAGGTGCCTGTTCCTGCCCCCTCTTTAATTTAGTTTCTTTCTCTCCCTGGGTGGCTGGGCATGACAGCCTGCCTGAGTGGATCTCCCCTCTCCCTTAGGGTCCCTTCTGAGATTCAAAGGGGGCTCAGCTGGCCAAACTCACCATAATGAAATCACTCTCCACCCTCACTGACCCCTCTTCCTCTCAAGGAATGCCCCCTACCGCTCTGATGGGAGCAGCATGAGGCTACTTGCCCTGAGGGTGGGGTATATGTGCCATTTCCAGCCACAGAGGACAACTCATGGTTTTCCTTTGGCTTTCTTATCTTTCCAGTATCCTCGTAGATGACTCAGAGCACCTTCCTGTTCTCTCTCTCTATATATATCTAAAGCAGCTCCTTTAGATAGGTCCCTGCTTTCTCCCTGTTCTTTTTTTGTGAGAGGATCAGACTCTGCCTACCTACATCAGCACCATTTTCCCAGAACTCCTCTTGGCAAAGTCTTTTGAAGAACAAAAGTGTTTAATTTTGAGGAGGTTCTATTTATCTATATATTCTGTCAGTCATGCTTTGGGTGTAAGGTTTAAGAAACTATAGCCTACAAAATGATCTTGAAGACATTTTCTACATTTTCTTCTAGGAGTTTTATGGTTCTAGCTTTTATATATAGGTCCTTGATTCATTTTGAATTAATTTTTGTATAAGGTGTGAGATAGGGGTACTCTTTCTTTCTTTTGGATATGGATATCTAGTTCTCCCAGCACCATACACTGTTCTGGTCCAGATGGGTAGCCTTGACAGCCTTGTCAAAAATCACTTGAACATAGATGTCAGGATCTATTTCTGAGTCCTTAATTTTGTTCCACTTGTCAATCTGTCTGTTTTTATGCTAGTACTAAGTTGCTTTGTATCACTATAGCTAAGTAGTATGCTTTAAAGTCAGGAAGTAAGGGTCATCTAACTTGGTTTTTCTTTTTCTAAGACATTTTTGGCTATTTGGGGTTACCTTACCCTTCCAAAGAAATTTGATAATAGGCTTATCCATTTCTGAAAAAAAGGATGTTGGGATTTTTATTGACAGTATGTTGAATCTGTATATCAGTTTTGGTAGAATTGATATCTTAATGATATTTAGTCTTTCAGTCCATGAACAGGGACTATTTTTCCAATTTCTTAAGTCTTCTTTGGTTTCTTTTAACCATGTTTTGTACTTTTCTGAATACAGATCCTTTTTGTCCTGGTTAAGTTTATTCCTAAATATTTGATTCTTTTATTTGCTATCATAAATGGAATTTTTTTCTGATTTCCTCCTCAGATTGCACATCAGTAGTGTTTAGAAATGCTATTGATTTTTGCATATTAATCTTGTATCCTACCTCTTCGCTGAACTTGTATATTTGTTCTAGTAGCTTTGTTGTGTATTTTTCAGGAATTTCTAGATATAAGATTATGTCATTAGTGAATAGTGAAAGTTTTACTTCTTCCTTTGATATTTGGGTGCCTTTTATTTCTTTACCTAGCCTAATTGCTGAAGCTATAGCTTCTAGCAGAATATTGAATAACAGTGGTGACAGTGGGCATCTTTGTCTTGTTACTGATCTCAGTGGGAAAGCTTTCAGTCTTTTACTATTTTGTACAATGCTAGCTGTAGGTTTTTCACATATGCACTTTACCATATCCTATCTTTTGGAATGTTTTTAGCAAGAATCAGTGCTGTATTTTGCAAGTGCTTTTTCTGCATCAATTGAGGGGATCATGGAAGCTTTCTTCTTCAATTTATCAATATGGTGTATTAGACTAATTGATTTTCTTGTGTTGAGCCACCCTTGCATACCTGGGATAAAAAACCAACTTGATCATGGTGTATAATTCTTTTAATGTGCTTTTAGATTCAGTTTTCAAGTATTTCATTCAAGATTTTGGCATCTATATTCATTAGAGATATTGGTCTGTAATTTTTTTTTTTTTTTTTTTTGTAGTATCTTTAACTAATATTGGTATCAGGGTGATGTTGGTTTCATAGAATGAGTTTGTTAGCATTCTTTCCTGTTCAATTTTTTTGGAATAGCTTGAGCAAAATGGTATTAGGTCATCTTTTAATGATTGGTAGAAATCACCTGTTAAGCCATCTGGTCTTTGGGAGATTTTTAATGACTGTTTCAATCTATTCACTTGTGATTGGTTTGTTGAGGTCTTCTATTTCTTTTAGGGTCAGTGTAGATATTTCAAGGAAATGTCCATCTCATCTACATTGTCTAGATTTTTGGCACAAAGTCATTCATACTATCCTCTTATTGATCTTTCTTATTTCTCCAGAGTCAGTGGTAATGTCCTTTTTCTCATTTTTGATTATTTTTTTTGCATCTTTTTTTTTTTGTTGTTGTTATTCTAGCTAAGAGTTTTTTGATTTTGTTGATCTTCTGAAAGAATCAACTTTTGATTTTGTTGATTCTCTCTCTCTCTCTTTCTTTTTTTTTTTTTGTTCTCTTTTCATTTATTTCTGCTCTGGTCTTTAGTATTTCTTTTCTTTGGCTTGGTTTGGGATTAGTTTGCTGTTCTTTTTCTAGTTCCTCCTGGTGTGCAGTTACATCTTCAATTTTAGCTCTTTTTTCTTTTTTTTAAAAAAGATTTATTTTATTTATTTCTCCCCACCCCCTCTTTGTTTGCATTTGCTGTGTCTGTTTGTTGTGTGCTGGTCTTCTTTTTTTAGGAGGCACAGAGAACCGAACCTGGAGCTCCCATGTGGGAGGGAGGCACCTAATAATTTCAGCCACCTTCACTCCCTGCTTTGTTGTGTCTCTCATTATGTTTTCCTCCATGTGTCTCTTGTTGTGCCATCTTGTTACATCAGCTCACCACGCCAACCCGTCATGTCAGCTTGCTGTTGTACTCATCTTCTTTAGGAGGCACAGGGACCCGAATCTGGACCTCCCATGTGGTAGGCATGATCTCAATCACTTAAGCCACATCTGCTTCCCCCTCCTTTTTAAATGTAAGCCTTGTGGGCTATAAATTTCCCTCTCAGCACTGCCTTTGCAGTGTCCCATAGGTTTTTTTTTTTTTTTTTTTTTTTTTTTACCAGGAGGTACCGGGGATCGAACCCTGGTCTCTCCATATGGTAGACGGACGCCGAACCTCTTGAGCCACATCCGTTTCCCCCATAGGTTTTGATATGTTGTGTTCTCATTTTTGTTCATGTCAAGATATTTAATGAATGCTCTTGCAATTTCTTTTTTGGCCCACTGATTATTTAAGAGTCTTTTCATATAATCTCCATATATTTATGAATGTTCCCTTTTTCTGTCCATTATTGATTTCCAGCTTCATTCCATTATGATCAGAGAAAGTGTTTTGTATAATTCCAATCTTTTTAAATTTATTGAGTCTTGTCTTGTGACCCAATATATAATCTATCCTGGAGAAGGATCCATGAGTGCTTCAAAAGAATGTATAACCTACTGTTTTGGGGTGCAATGTTTATAGATGTCTGTTAGGTCTAGTTCATTTATCATTTTATTCAACTCTCTCTTTCTTTATTTATCCTGTCTAGATGTTTTATCCAGTACTGAGAGTGGTGTACTGAAGTCTCCAACTCTTATTGTAGACACATCTATTTTTCCCTTCAGTTTTGCCAGTGTGTGTTCATGTATCTTGAGGCACTCAGGATAGGTGAATAAATATTTAGTATAGTTATTTCTTCTTGGTGAATTGTCCTTTTTAATAATATATAATGACCTTATTATAACTTATAATAGTTTTACATTTAAAATATTTATTTTATCTAATATTATTATCACTACTCCATTTCCTTTTTGGTTACTATTTGCATGGAATATCTTTTTCCAACCTTACACTTTTAATCTGCTTGTGTTCCTATGCCTGAGTCTCTTGTAGACAGCATATGGGTGACTCATAATTCTTTATCCATTCTATCAGTCTTTATCTTTTGATTGGGGAGTTCAAGTCATTAACATTCAATGTTATTACTGTAAAGGCGTTACTTACTTCATCCATTTTGTCCTTTGGCTTTCTGTTATCATATCTTACTATGGTCTGCCTTTTTACCCTTTAATTTTCCCTTCTTAATAATCTTCATTTCTACATTCATCTCAAAGTCTCTCATCCTTGTTTCTTTTTTTTTTTTTTTTTTTTCCTTTCAGGCTGCAGCACTCCTTTTAATATCTCTTGTGATTCTGGCCTTTTGGTAACATATTCTATCAGTTTTTGTTTGTCTTTGAAGACTTTGAACTCACCCTCATTTTTGAAGGACAGTTTTGCTGGGTTCAGAATTCTTGGCTGGCAGTTCTTCTCTTTCAGAAACTTGAAAACATCATACCACTTTCTTCTTGCTTCCATGGTTCTTATTAGTGGTTTACACAACTTTATCAAGGATCAAGCATGTGATGCTTTGCTTTTTTCTTGCTGCTTTTAGAATCCTCTCTTTATCTCTGATATTCATAATTCTGTATAGGTTTCTTGGCATAGGTCTATTTGGATTTATTCTGATTGGGGTGTGTTGTCCTACTTGGATATTAATTTTTGTCCTTCATAAGGGTTGTGAAGTTTTTGATCATTATGTCCTCACATATTCTTTCTGCCCCATTTCCATTCTCTTCTTCTGGGACAATGATGACTTGTATATTTGTGTGTTTCATGTTGTCATTCAATTTCCTGAGACCTTTTTCCATTTTTTCCATTCTCTTCTGTTTCTGTTCTCCTTTTCAAGTTCTGATGTTCTGTCTTTGAAATAACTAATTCTGTCTTCAGTCAGTACATATCTGCTCTTATTGCCTCTAATGTATATTTAAAAATGTATTTCTTTCTTTCTCCCCCCATACCCATTGTTTGTGCTCACTGCATGCTCTCTGTGTCTGTTCATTATTTACTCTCTGTGTCTGCTCATCTTCTATTTAGGAGGCACTGGGAACTGAACCCGGGGCCTCCTATGGGGGAGGAAGGCACCTAATTGCTTGAGCCATCTCTGTTCCCTGTTTGTTGTGTCTCTTATTGTGTTTCCTTGCTGTATCTCTTGGTTATGTCATATCACTGCATCTTCTTGTTGCATCAGCTCACTGTGCCAGCCTGTCATGTCAGCTCACTGTCTTGCTTGTCCCTTTTTAGGAGGCACTGAGAACTGAGCCTGGGGCCTCCCATGTGGTAGGCAGGTACCCAACTGCTTGAGCCACATTCACTTCCATCTAATGTATTTTTTTTTAATTTAAAAAAACTTATTGAACTATATCACTCATACATGAACATATATAAACAATAAGTGTATAGTAATAGTTGTGAACTTACAAAACAAACATACATAACATCATATAGGGATCTCAAACCTCATCCTACCACCAATACCTTGCATTGTTGTGAAACATTTTAAACTAATGATTAAAGAGCATCCTCAAAAAATTACTACTAACCAAAGTATTTCCCCCAACCCACACTATTATTATTTTTATATCATTTATACATGAACATACATAAACAATAAATGTATAGTAAAAGTTGTGAACTTACAAAGCAAACATGCATAACGTCATACAAGTGTCTCATACATCAACCCTTCACCAACACCTTGCATTGTTGTGAGACATTTGTTACAAATTATGAAAGAATATTGTCAAAATCTTACTACTAATTATAGTCCTTATCTTACATTTAGTGTATTTTCCCCCTAACCTACTCTATTATTATTATTTAAATATATTTTTATGACAGAAGTAGTAAACTTACAAAACAATCATGCACATATGCAGAATTCCCAAACAATACCCTGCTATCAACACAACACACCGTGGTGGAACATTTGTTACAGATTATGAGATAATATCATCCAATTATTGCCAGGTCCATAGCGTACATTTGTCACACATTTTCCATACTCCTCCATTATCAACACAGTACATCTTTGGTATAGATGCAAGAATATTACATTATTACTGTTAACACACTCAATAGGTCACTCCAGTTGTATTTTTCCCATGCTTCTCCACATTCCCACCACCCTGCAATACTGATGTACATCTGCTCTAGCTCACAAAGGACACTCTTGCATCTGTACCATCAACCACTATTCTCATCCACCTCTGGGTTTACTGTGCTATTCAGTCCCTAGATTATTCTCTAGCTTTCTGTCAATTGGCATTTACATCCCCAGACTACCCTTTTCAGCCACATCCCCATTTATAAACCAGCTGTTACTCACTATAATTTGTTACCATCAACTCTGTACATTTCCAAACTTTTACAGTAAAGCTAATTAAAACTTCTACATACATGAAACATCAGCAGTCCATCTCAGTCCTCCTCTTATCTCCTTTAAGAATCTGCCACCTACCACCAGGTCTTGAAGATATTTTCCTATATTTTCTCCTAGAAGCTTTATGGTTCTTGCTTTTATATTTAGGTTTTTGATTCATTTTGTGTTAATTTTTGTATAGGGTGTGAGATAAGGGTCCTCTTTCCTTCTTTTGCTATGGATATCCAATTTTCTCAGCACTATTTGTTGAGTGGACTGTTCTGCCTGAGCTGGGTGGGTTTGACAGGCTAGTCAAAAATCCCTTGAACATAGATGTGAGGGTCTGTTTTTTAACCATCAATTTGGCTCCATTGGTCTATGTGTCTGTCTTTATGCGAGTACCATGCTGTTTTTACCACTGTAGCTAGGTAATATGATTTAAACTCCAGAAATAAGAATCTTCCAACTTTGCTTTTTCCTTTTTAAGATGTTTCTGGTTATTCAGGACCCCTTACCCTTCCAAATAAATTTGATAATCATGTTTTCCATTTATTTATAAAATGCTGGTGGAAATTTTATTGGGATTGCATTGAATCTGTACAATTTGAGTAGAATTGACATCTTAGTGATATTTAGTCTTTCAATCCATGAGCATGGAATGTTCTTCCAATCATTTAGGTCTTTTTAAAATTTCTTTTAATAATGACTTGTAGTTTTCTGAATACAAGTGCTTTAAATCATTGGTTAAGTTTATTCCTGAATATATGGCTTTTATCTGTCATATTTTATTTTTACCACTCTTTTGACACTTTTAGTTACTTTTATTGATATAATCTCCATTTCTAGACTCTCTTCCAGGCCTCTGTCTCCTGTCTTCTTTTCAAGCTGTAGCACACCCTTTAGTATTTCCTGCAAAGCAAGTCTCTTGGTTACAAACTCTCCCAGCTTCTGTTTATCTGTAAATATTCTAAACTCACCCTCATTTTTGAAAGACAATTTTGCTAGATTTAAGATTCTTGGTTGGAATTTTTTCTTTTGCAGTATCTTAAATATATCATACCACTGTCTTCCTGCCTCCATGATTTCTGGTGAGAAATCAGCACTTTATCTTACTGGGTATCTCTTATATGTTATGCATTGCTTTTCTCTTGCTGCTCTTAGAATTCTCTCTTTGTCTTTGGCATTTGACATTCTGATAAGTATGTGTCTTGGAGTTGCTATATTTGGATTTTTTTGGATGGGAGTACATCGTGCTTCTTGGACATGGATATCTATGTCCTTCAATAGGGTTGGGAAATTTTCTACCATTATTTCTTCAAATATTCCTTCTGCCCCTTTCCTCTTCTCTTCTCCTTCTGGGACACCCATGACACATATGTTTGCGTGTCTCTTGCTGTCATTTAGTTCCCTGAGACCTTGTTCAAGATTTTCCAATCTTGTCTTTATCTGTTCTTTTGTATGTTCACTTTCAGAGGTCATTTCTTCAAGCTCACCTATCATTTCTTCTTGCCTCTTCCAATCTGCTATTATATGATTCCAGTGTATTTTAAATTTCATTTATTGTACCTTTCATCCCCATAAGATCTGCTATTTTTCTATGTATTCTTTCAAATTCTTCTTTGTGCTCATCCAATGTCTTCTTAATATCCTTAATTTCTTTAGCCATCTCATTGAATTTATTAAGGAGATTTTTTGAACATCTATGATTAGTTGTCTCAACTCCTTTATGTCATCTGGAGGCTTGTCTTGTTCCTTTAAGTGGGCCATATCTTCCTGTTTCTTGGTGTGGATTGTAATTTTTTTGTTGGTGTCTTGGCATCTGGCTTACTAAAGCATTTATTCTGGGTGCAGTTTTTCTCTAGTTTAGGGCTTCCTGCCCTTTCTCTCTTCCTGGTTGTGTAGTAGGAGCCAAGGATGTAGTTTGTGCTATAAGCTGTGGAGGCTCGAGCTACACTCATTGCCCTAAAGACCAATGAAGCTTCTCCCAACTTTCTCCTTTGCCAGGGGTAGGGATAGAGCCACAGCTGTGTGGAATAATCCAACTCATGCAGGCCTAGACTGTAGTTGCCCAGAGAGACTGATAAAGCTTTACACCCCTTTCTCCCCTGCCTGTGGCAGGGAAGGAGCCACAGGTATGAGCAGCAGTCTATGCAATGCAGGTCCAAGATGACCACAGTTCTCCTGATAGATTTCCAATTATTCAGCCCATGCTAGCTAAATGTACCTGCAGTTACCTAGATAGGCTGGTGCAGGGTCCACCAGCTTCCTCCCTGTTAGAGGTGGGGCTGAAGCCTAGGCTAGGGCTGCAGGCCAATTTGGGTGAAAGAAACTGGTCTCTGCTGTCACTGTGATTTTCAGTCATCCCAGCTTCCCCTCATGCTGGGGGTGGAGTCAAAATGGCAGCTACCAGCCTCCTTTTGACTTGGACAGGCTCAAACTTTAGCTGTTCTTAGGGTTATACTTTAGCCAGCTGAATTAGTTAATCAGTAGCTGAAATTGGTGGCCAACTGTCTTTTCCTCCCCTGTTTTTGGGAAATGGAGCTTCCAATTTCTGCCACAGAATAGCTCCGGGGGTGGCTTGGGCTGCCCAAATAGGATGATCACTGTCCTCTGCAGCATGGCCTGTAATTTCCCAGAGAGGTTGGTGCAGCTCTCCCCAGCTTCCTCCTTGCCTGAGGTGGGCCTGGGGTGGCAATCTGATCTAGATGGAAAGAAGCCAGTCCCTACCAGCATTGTGATTTTCAGTCATCCCCACTTCCACTCGTGTTGGGTGTGGAGTTAAGATGGCAGCCATGGCCTCTTTCTGACTTGGACAGGCTCAAACTTTAGCTGTTCTTAGGACTATACTTTAGACCATTGAATTTACTAATCAGTAGCTGAAGTTGGTGCCCATCTCTTCCTCCCCTGTTTTGAGAAGTGGAGCTTTCAATTCCAGCCATGGAATAGCTCCTGAGGTGGCTTGTGCCTCTAGTGGAGGATGGGCACCAGCCTCTGTGGCATGGAGTGTTCTACTCATGAATCTTCTCTGCAGATGGGCAGTCTCCTCCTTCCATTCTTTCAAGGATGTTGCAGGATGCACTTCTGATCTCCTGGAGCCCCCAAACAAGTGGTCTAGATAGCTCTGGGTGATCACCAACTGCCTCGTAGCAGGAGCTGATTCTAGGAGCTCTTTACTTTGCTGCCACCTTACTCATTGTGTCTCTAATGCATTTTTTTTTTTAAAATCTCATCCATCGTGTCTTTCATTCTCATAATGCCTGTTACTTTACTCTGTAGGCTTTCAAAAATTTTTTTTGCTCACCCAGAGTCATTATTCTTTATCTCTTTAGTCATATTTTCTTTCAATTCTTTGAAATGATTTCAGAGATTTGTGTGATTACCATTGATTAGTTTTCTTAAATCCTGTATCTTGTCAGGATATTTGGTTTGTTCCTTTGGTGGGGCCATCTCTTCCTGTTTCCTAATATGAATTGTAGTTTTTTGCTGATGTCTAGGTATCTGAATATGTTGGCTAATTTACTCTGTCAATTTCTCTCTCTTGCCTAGTTTTTTTTTTTTCCCCCATTGCTCTTCTTTGATGTTTGGTTCAACTTATTCTGAGTCTTTACTATTGCCCAGCTTAATTTATTAAAATCAGGCCAGGCACTCACTAATGGGGTGCAGACTTTCTCCCAAAAATTTGGTCTTAAACCTAAAAGTCTTTTTTCTCCTTGCAGATTCACAGCCAGCCAGCAAATGGCACTCATTGATGAACCTTTCCACAGAGGTATTTCTTTCAACTTCTGCTTGCTTGTGTTTCTGGTCTGGTCAGAGTTGAGATTCCAAGAGGGCTCTGCCAGCCAATTTCACTGAATAGAAATCACTCTCTGCTATGTGTATAATCTCCATGTGAGATGATACAGTTAAAAAAGGCAATCCAAGGCACCCGGTTCAAAAATGCCATGGACTGAAGAGAGATTTCGAGGTGTTGGTAATTTGAATATGAAGGATAGGGTCAGAAAGACCTTCATCAGCCCAAAAGATGCTATGATTAGAGGGGTTGAAGAAATTAATAGTATGATTATTGCTAGATAAGTGTTCTTGAGGACCCCAGTTGAAAATAGTGAGATTATATAATAAAGATGTATAACAGGAGGGGGGCTTTCACAGGAGTGCAAAATGACATTAAGAGAGTCAGGGTTCCAAAGAAAGTTCTGGCAACAATGGTCAACAGGAAGAGGGCTGTAATTGAGAGGAGAGAAAGAAGAAGAGTTAATTGAGATGGCTTTAATAAAGGTGAGGTTAGCAGGTTGAGAATTAAACTTTGGCTGATAGTGTAAGTAATACTGTGGTAAGATTTGAGGGCATAAGGTATGAGAGGTGGATGAAAAGCATAAAGGGGGTAAATTGGACAGAAACAAAATTGTATGATTAATGGGTAGCCAATCAATGCCCTCTGTAAGGGGGCTTGATGGAGGGATCCAGTTTCCCCCAGTCCAGATGGTATCATTTGTAGAGAGTGGGGGTTCCAGATCCTACCACATGACTAGATTAAAGATGGGGGGATTTAAAATGTGAGTCCAGTAGTGATGTACATTAGCTGAAGTTAATGGGATTTGTTTTAGTAAGAAGAAAAGAAGAAGGACATTTAGTACTTGTGTAAAATTTGATGCTATAACAGTCAAATATGCAAGGAATTTATTTTCAGGGGAGGATGGCACCCCAGTGCAAGAGAGCACTTTGGTCTGATAGTTTAAGATTTCCCCAAGTTACTCCCTGAACTTGGATAGTGTTATGGCATGATTGTGTCTGGGAGTTCCTTTGTTCCTTCATTGTCATCTTCTCCATCTGTGGTATTAGTTTGAATGGGTGATCCTTCCAGGTCATGGCATAGCTTCATGTTCTTTGCAGGCAGCCATTGGGGGCCTGTTGGAGTAAGCACACAAACATACCCTAGCCCCCACATTATGAGGTCACAGCATCCTTTTTTTTAAGCTTGTATTTGATGACTTTCCTGATGAGGGGAGAAATGTTCCTCAGCTGCTGAGAGACTGTTTTTATTACAGTTTTTAAAATTTACAGTATACAGCGCTAAGGCTATTGTATTTCTAGGAGAGGTATCCATACTCCCCTTTTTTTGTTTTATTGTTTTAGATGATATGACATATTTTAAATATTTTTAAGGCTGAGTTAATTGGACTTTATTAGGGGTTATTTGGAAACTAGTTTGAGTAAGAGAATTTTGGAGATGTTTATAGAGTTGTGTTAAAAGTGCTTCTGAGGGGGTTATAATAAGGATGTTATCTATGTAATGATAGAAACATGCTTGTGGGAAGGCAGAATGAGTAGCGTGTAAAGCCTGAAAGACATAGTATTGACACATGTTGGGGCTATTGAGCATTTCTTGTGGCAGGACTTTCCACTGATATCTAGTTAGTGAACTTTTGTTAATAATTGAAAGAATACAAAATACGTGAAGGATTGTTTATAAACAGAGGTTTAATTGATATATTTTAATTTTTTACAATATGTATAAATACATTTACATGTTTACTAAACTGGGGGACACATTGATATACTTGGCCCATTTTTGGCCAGAGTCCTGGATAGATACAAGATAAATGCTAATAAGTATAATTAGTTTAGTAAGTTTATACTGATAATTAGAGTAAGAAAAAAGAATAACATAATTAATCAAAAGATTAAATAAATATTGAACAGAGTTACAGAATGACAGATAAATAGAGTAGTCATATATAAACTTACTAACATGTAGCTTTTGGCTGGGAAGTTTTGAATTAGTAGCTGATACTAGAGTCTTGATTGAAAACACTTGTGCAAAGCACCTTTTCCTAGGGTGGGACTTTAACTGGTTTGACTAAGGATTATTTCTTTTACTGTTTTCATTATTAATGAACTTGATACTATAAATGCTAACTTGTGAGCACTGTGTTGATTCCCAAGGAAGTGGCCAACCTCCTCAGGAAGGAACACATCATTCCCTGGGCAGTACATTCCAAGGTTTAAGCATTAGTCCCTGAGAAAGTGGCCAGCTTTCCCAGGGAGGAACACAACACTCTCTGGAATGTACCTTATCTGTTATTTTATGTTACAAAACATCCTTGATGTGCCCACAGTTTTAGTTATCATTATTTTTCCTGAAATATGAAAAGTGCTGACTAGCAAGGCATTGGTTTGCTAATTAACAAAGGTTTTTACATGATGTTTCATTTTTAGGTTTGAACAATACTCACCAATTTTTTTCCTAATAGATTTGGTTTCAGGGTTGTTCAAACTCAAAACAAGAGATTTACATATACATTTAAAAATATACATTTATGTGTAACATACAAGTTATTAAATTACTTAAGTATGCAATGTATTAAAGTTTTGATTAGTATTTAAGTATTTTATACATAATTCATAACTACAGTAGATTATATAACAACAACAATAATAAGACCTTTAACCAGCAGACATTCAATGAATAAACTTTTATTTCTATGTGTTTAAGATTCTTAACCAGTGAGGTTATATAGGCTAGTAACATGATCAAAATGACTTTATTTTCTCTATTTTGTATAGCTTGAGGCATAGGCAATAACAAATTATTATTTCCTATTTGGGCTGTGGGGCAGCACATTAACTTGTAATCTTAATACCTGCATTGGTTCTGCTGTTAGCATTATAACTGGAACTGGGGCTGTGATTCACAGTGTTGAATTTAAACTTAGTTTATTGTTGGCTTTTTTACAGGAAGGGGAATGTGGGCTGGCTTGCCTTGCTTAAGGAGATACTAAAGAAAGCTTTAGCAAGTTTCAAAACAAAGTGATGTGACACAACTGGATATTAATTTTTTGCAACAAACTAGCAATATTTGGACTGCTGCATACCACAGTGGTGTTACTTTAATTTATAGTAAGATGTTGTTATGATACCAATTTTTTTCAATACTTAAAACCATGATTAACAACATTATACTTTTATCTAATATGGTGAAACACTATTAAATTTCCATGAATTTTATACATTCTAAGTATTCATATGAATCTTTTACTCATACAACTTTAATTAACAGAGGGTTAAAGAATCCCTTTTAGTTTTATAATACTTTCTAAACACTTTTCATTCAAATTATAATGTATTAAGTGAACTCAATTATTTTATTACTTTACTTTTTTCAAGGTGAAAGAACAAATCTTTTGCACTAATTTGAAATAAAAAGCTACTTTTCAGGATTTGACTTTGAGAAAACAGGTTTGAACATTAGGTTCTTTTAAAAGTGATAAGACTTGTTTCTCCAAGGAAGTGATAAGGTTAAAGTACAAGAAACTATTTTGATAAAACAGACTTTCTTTTTTGTATACCATAATTCAAGAGAAAAAACTCTTTGTAAACTTCTAAAACAGACTAGTGACTTGAGAAACTTTGAGAAAGAATAAAATTTTAACTTTTTATTATTATACTATTTGACACTAAAGCTTTTAAATCTTTATAGATAGACCCATTAAGTCTTACTTAACTTTGACCACAAAAATTTCTTTTCTGTGCACTTTCTGTATTCATTCAGGTTTTGTCCAACATTTTGCTCCTTTTTAATAACCATTTTATCTAAGGACAAAATTATTTTCTTTTTCTTTAATAATAAAAACACATTCTATATACCTTCTATACTTAAGTAACAAAAATGATTTTGGAAACTGTTTCCAAGCAAACCCCTTACAACATACAATTAATATCAACACTAAACAAACTTGTCAAAATAATGATTCAATTTGGTTATAACTATTTTTATTATTTTAAATTATGATCCATATTTATTTATTAATATAAGTGCTTATTTAATTTTAGGCCATTTGAATAGAGCTCTTTTAATAATTTTTATTTATTAATTTAATATTACCATTCAGAGGTATCAAAATATACATGGACACTGAACAAACAGACACACACAAAAGGAGTTACAACACACCAACAGAAATATAAAGCTTACTGGTTTGACCCATAATTTTTACTCTTTGTTATTATTATCAATTCAGTTTCTATTTGATAATGACTTCTTGGAAATTCTGCACTAATTTTTTAAATTTGGCTATACAGGCCTAACCAGAATCAGCATGGAAACAAAACAGAGAACACTAATATTGCTAAGTTTTCCTACACTTCCAGTGGATTAATTCTATTAGCCCCCATAGATCTAAGTCTAAGGTTCCCTCATCAGGGAAATACAGGCAATATGTACGCACTGTATGCAACATATCTAATAGTTGTTCCTCTTTCACTTTACATTCAGCAGCTTTAAGCAATTACTGTAACACTCTTAATTGGATCCTCTGTCCAGAGATTAATGTATTCCCCATGTTACTTTAAAAGACAAGGTTTTTTGCAACAAACTAATAATATTTGGGATTACTGCATACAGTAGTTGTGTTACTTGCCTTGGTGGCAATTTTGGGACTACTGCATACAGTAGCTGTGTTACTTGCCTTGGTGAACTGACTGACCTCTGGGGCATCTATGTCCTGTAAGAGGATGATTAGGTCTGGGCCACATTTCTTCACCAACAAGGGGCTCCTGGGGGCCATCCCAAAAACTACTTGCAGGATCCATCCTGCAAAGCCTTGTGGGGATCTGTCCAGCTGAGCCCGCGACGGCACCGTGCCACGTAGGGGTCACTAATTGCCGCGGGAATGAAATGAAAACACTTTGAAGCTTATCATTCTTTGGAGGAGGTACCATTTATTGGATTTCTTTCAATATATATACCATCAGCAATATCAGGAGGCATGCCCAAGGACATGCTGTATGTGTAAAGGCTCAGAAAGTTTTGAGTTGTGCGGGAGATAATGGAGAGGCAGAAATCTCTAACAGTGTAAAGTAAGAAAGTTCTTATTGTTTTCAGCAAGAACTGATAACAGCAGCTTTTTCCCATGTAGCAGTATTTTGCTTGTGCAGCAAAGCAGGTTTTAAACTGTTTCAAAGATATATTAACCAAAGCATTCCACATGAAGACATCTGCTTCCCTCTCAGTCAGCTGCAGTGGGCCTTAGGCTTTATCCAGGCTACACACATTGAGGATGTGGTATGGGTGCCCTTCCCAGCCTCTGTGGGGGTTTAGTAACTCTCATTTGTCATTCTGGGTTCTTCCTCTCTCTGTCTCTCAACCTCCTGGGGGTTGTGCCGCACTGTCCTTGTCTGCTTACCCCCAAAGCAGGTCCCTCAGACAGCTTTTGGCCCATTCTCCATTGTTTCTGTGAGAGCGTTAAGCCCTGCCTGCCTACTACAATGCCATCTTCCTGAATATCCCCTGATTTTCTCTTTTTAAAATACCAGTTTTATTGAAACATATTCATAACCATACAATCCTTCTATAGTGTGCAATCAATGGCATTTGTTATAATCAGAGTCGAGAATTCATCACTTCAATCAATAATAGAACATTTTCATTACTCCAAAAATATAAGATAAAAGAAAAAGAAAAATACAAGAAAAACAAATAAAAACTCTATCACCTATTAGTCACTTCTCAATCTCGCTATCCTTGTCCTGCCATACATAACTGCTAATCAACTCCTGCTTCTATAATTTCTTTGCATTTAAATTTTGTATCGATGAAGTCAAACAATATGTAGTACTTTTTATTTAGTCTCTTTCACTTAAGATATATATTTTTAACCATTGATAGAAAGTTATGGATATATTAATATACAGTATTGTTCATAGTTTGCTTTTGTCCAAATGTCACCCTGATAGTAACATCTTGTAATATTAATGTACATTTATTCTGTTTCAGCAAAAATAATTCTTATAAATGTGCAATTAAACATACTCTTTTTTCACAAGGGGCATAGCTATGCTATACAGTCCCAGGTTTCATTTTTTAGCTTTCCTTGTATTGATACATACAACCTTAGACATTCCCTTTCACCTACTTTCATACCCATGTATTAGTGCTAATTTCAAACACTATATCGACATTTCCTCTTTAACCCATTGACTGTTTTAGAGTATGTTGTTTAATTTCCACATATTTGTAATTTTCCTTTTCTCCCTCTGTTATTACATTTTTTTTGAGATATTGGGGGCTGGGTATCCAACCTGGGACCTCATATATGGGAAATCAGTGCTCAAACACTGAGCCACATTGGCTCCCCTGAGTTGGTTTTTTCATTTGTTTTGCTTGTTTTTGTTTTTTCTATTAGGCACCAGGAACTGAACATGGGAACTCCCATGTGGGAAGCAGGCACTTAAGTGCTTGAGCCACATCTGCTTCCCCCTCTGTTATTAAATTTTAGCTTCATTACGTTGTGGTCAGAAAATATACACTGCATGATTTCAATATTTTTAAATTTATTGAGATTTATTTTGTGATCCAACATATGATTTATCCTGGAGAATGACCATGTACATTCGAGAAGAATGTATATTCCACACTTAAGTTGAGCACTCCATTCAGTTTTGCCAGTGTTTGCCTCATGTATTTTGGGGCATGGTGGTTAGTTGAATAAATATTTATGGTTGTTATTTCTTGGTGAAATGTCCCTTTTATTAGTATATAGTGTCTTTCTTAGTCTCTTACCAACAGCTTTTGACTTATAGGCTATTTTGTCTGATATTAGTATATTTAACGAGGCTCTTTTTTGGTTACTATTTGCATGAACTATCTTTTTCCATCTTTTCATTTTCAACCTGTTTGTGTCTTTGGGTCTAAGGTATATCTCTTGTAAACAAAATATAGTTGGATGATGCTTTTAAAATACATTCTGCCAATCTGACTTATTTATTTATTTATTTTAGGTACCTGGGCCAGGGATTGAACCTTGGACCTCATATGTGGGAAGCTGGCACTCAACCACTGAGCCACATCAGCTCCCCTGAATTGGTTTTTTCATTTGTTTGCCTGTTGGTTTTTGCTCCTAAGAGGCATCAGGGACCGAAACCAGGACCTCCCACGTGGGAAGCATGTGCTCAACCACTTGAACCACATCCACTCCTCAATCTGTGTCTTTTGATTTGGGAGTTTAATCCATTAACATTCAATGCTATTACTGTAAAGGCAGTACTTACTTCAGCCATTTTTCCTTTTATATGTTTTTATATATATTTTTTATGTTATATGTTTTTATGTCATATCTTTAAAAAAAAAAACAAATCAATTTTATTGATACATGTTAATAAAGCATACAATTCATCCAAAGTGTACAATCAATGGTATGTGGTATAATCACATAGTTATGCATTCATAACTTCAATCATTATTAGAGCATTTTCATTATTTCAAAAATAATAATACTAAACAAAAAACAGACAAACAAGAAAATTCTTCACCTTTCAATCTCTCTATGCTTCCTCTGCCACACATAGCTATTATTTCTGGCTATTTGTGCACATTTACTTATTTATTTATTTATTTATTTTTATTTTCTCTTTTGAGCTGTATTTTTTCCACTCCAAATCAACCAGCCAATACAGATAAACAAATAAACAAACAAAACCCCCATACTAACTAATTAAAAACCATCAAGTTAACAAAACTAAATTTGGCATCCAGTAGAATAAATTCTTTAGTTTTTCATCCAGGATTTCTTCCATACAGACAAAATTATCTGATTTTTCTAAGCGCTTACAGAATTGCCGAGTACAGCTGTGAATTGAGCTAACATTCAGAAGAATTAGTTATTTTATTTTTTTATTTTTATATTTTAAAAGATGCTTAGATTACATAAATGTTACACAAAAATTACAAGGATTCCCATGTTCCCCACCTCCCCCACCTCCCATAACATCCCACATAAACATCTTTCATTAGTGTGGCACATCACCTGCAATGGATATACACATCCTGGGGCTTTGCCATTAAGCATGGACCTAGTTCACATTGTAGACCACACTCTCTCCCACACAGTTCTGCATGTTATATGCTGATGTAAAATGGCCTATATCTGTCATTGTAATGTCACTCAGGATAATTCCCAAGTCCCCCAAAAGCCCTTGTATTACAACTGCTTTTCCCTTCCCTGCCCCGAAAGCGTCCAGTGGCCACTGGCTCCACCTCACTGTTGTAATTTCTTCCATTGCTTGAATCACAATATGTCTACAACAGAATACCAGTGAGTCCACTCTAGTCCATAGCCCTTCCCCCAATCCTGAGGAGTTTGGGAGGGTGATGTCCACTCCACCTCCAAGTGAGAGGGGGCTTATAGCCCATGGATATGATGGATGGGATTATCCTGCCTGCAGCTGCAGATTCTCTCTCCATTTCCTGGGATGACCGTTGTCCATCATCATCTCCCCACCAGGTGTCCAGGGTGAGTCCATTGAGCTGTGGAGTAGGAGTTGCAACTCCACCAAGATTCCGGGCACCTTTATGATTTAATAGTTAAAATTATAACAAGTGTAATAATATTTTCCAAATATTTTCTCCTGTTGAGTAGGCTGCCTTTCACCCTCTTGACAAAGTACTTGGATGTACAAAAGTGTTTAATTTTGAGAATGCCCTATTTATCTATTATTTCTTTTGTTGTTTGTTCTTTGGGTTTGAGGTCTATGAACCCATCTCCTACCATAAAATATGCTTTCCTACATTATCTTCTAGGAGGTTCCTATATTATCTTCTAGGAGTTTTAGGATCCTGGATTTTATGTTTAGGTCTATGATCCATTTTGTGTTGACTTTTGCATAGGGAGTAAGGTAAGGGTCATCTTTCATTCTTTTGGTTTTGAGTATCCAGCTCTCCCAGCACTATGTTGAAAAGAGTGGTCTGTCTTTTAGCTTGTTCTGTGGACTTGGTAGGCTTGTCAAACATCAGTTGATCATAGAGGTGAGGGTCTATTACAGAACTCTCAGTTCAATTCCATTGGGCAATGTGTCTATCTTTATGCCAATGCCGTGCTGCTTTGACCACTGTAGCTTCAAGGTCAGGAAGCATGAGTCCTCTGACTTCACTCTTCTTTTTTTAGTATGCTTTTGCTATTCAGGGCCCATTTCCCTTCCAATTAAATTTGGTAATTAATTTTTCTATTTCTGTAGAGTAGGTGGTTGAAATTTTGATTGGATTTGAATTGAATCTATAAATCAATTTGGGTAGAATTTTCATCTTAATAATATCTAGTCTTCCAATCCATGAACACAGATTGCCCTTCCATTTGTTTAGGTCTTCTTTGATTTCTTTTAGCACTGTTTTGTAGTTTTCTGAGTACAGCTTTTTTACATCCCTGGTTAAATTAATTCCTATTATTTGCTATCATAAGTGGAATTAAAAAAAAAATCTTCCTCCGATTGTTCATTACTGTTGTACAGAATCTGATTCTTTTATGTTGATCTTGTATTCTGCCACTTTTAAAAAAAGAGGTTCCCAATCTTAGAGGGGAAGCTTTCAACCTTTTCCCTTTGAATATGATGTTGGCTGTGTTTCTTTTCATATATGCCCTGGATCATGCTGAGGAATTTTCCTTCTATTCGTATGTTTTGAAGTATTTCTAACAAGAAAGGATACTGGAGTTCTTTCAAATGTCTTTTCTGCATCAATTGAGATGACCATGTGTTTTTTCTTTCTTCATTTTGTTAATGTGGTTTATTGCGTTAATTTATTTTCTTGTGCTGAACCACCCTTGCACACCAGGAATAAAACCCACATTGTCATGATTGTAATTCTTTTATTATGCTATTGGATTCTAATTGTAAGTATTTTGTTGAGAATTTTTGCATCTATAGTCATTAGTGAGATTGGTATTTAATTTTCTTTTCTTATAGTATCTTTATCTGACTTTGGTATTAGGGTATGTTGGCTTCATAAAAAGAAGTAATTTTCCCCTCCACTTCAATATTTTGGAAGAGTTTGAGCAGGATTAGTATTAATTTTTCTTGAAATGATTGGTAGAATTCACCTGTGAAATCATCTGGTCCTCTGCTTTTCTTTGCTGTGATATTTTTGATGACTGGTTCAATCACTTAACTTGTGATTTGTTTGATGAGATCTTGTATTTCTTCTAGAGCCAGTGTAGTTTCTTCATGTGTTTCTAGGAATTTGTCCATTTCATCTAGATTGTCTAATTTGTTGGCACACAGGTTTTCATAATATCCTCTTATGATCCTTTTTATTTCTTTTTTATTTTTAAATTTAGAAATTTATTGTTTAATCTACAAGCTTTATATAGCTTTAGTTAAAAAAACAAAACAAAACAAAACAAAACAAAAAAAAAACACAAGACCAAAAACAATGAAAACAAGACCCTATTTCAAAGTCAGGGCCCTTCCAGCTTTCCAAATACAAGAGCTCTGAAACTTGTGTATATCAATTGGAAGAACAGGACAAAATCCTGAATGGAGCCATGACATTTCATAAAACAAAATTTTATATAACTGAAGGACCCTTCCTGGGACTAGATAATTGCCTTTACAAAAGAAGAGGAAAAAATCAGAATAGAATGAAATTCCAGTATTCCATCAACTTGTTATACATCAATATAAACTATTTGTGTCCTGGCAAACAACATGCTTTCATTTTCTGTCTCATAGCAGAGTTTGAATCTTGGTTCATGACAGCAGAGACTCCACAGGAAAAAGGAAAGATTGTGGCATTAAACTATTCATTTATACTTTTGTGGTAGTTCAACAGTGATCTTATTTCTGGTCAAGCTTACAAAGCACACTAGGTCAGAAACATCATACCTTAAGTGTGTGCTAACACTCAAATGAGAGAAAGGAAAAAAGGAAAAAAAAGGGGACAGATGTGGCTTAAGTGGTTGAGTGCTCATCTCCCACATGGGAGGTCCAGGGTTCAGTTCCCAGTGCCTCCTGAAAAAACAAAGACAACAAGCAAAACAAATGAAAAAGCCAACTCAGGGAATCCAATGTGGCCAGAGGTTGAGTACTAACTTCCCACATACAAAGTCCTGGGTTCAATCCCCAGCCCCTGGAACCTCAAAAAAACAAAAAAACCAACCAAACAAAAAACCTCTGGGAATAGCCGGAAGCATTAAAGGAACCATAAGAATGCCAATCATATTTAAATCCCCCTTTTTAAAAAAGGGATTTTTTTTGGCTTAAAATATTTCACTCCAAATGAACTTATGTCAGCTGTCAATGAAAGAATGTCATCAATACACTGTGGACCTCTTTTGCAATGTAAATCCATGCCCCCTTTTTTTACACGGTGAGTTTCAACCTAGCACTTATTACAACAAATGTTGTACTCCAAAGTTCAAACACATTTTAACAATTTTGAAATTGAATTGCATATAAACCAAATAAAATTTACATCAGAGCAAATATTTCCATCTAAGACTGTGGCAACACTTGAGCCTTCTGCATTGATCTCAGGGCCTTTTCACGTAGGTGTTTTTCTAAGTCATCAAGGTTATCTTCAGCTTCACTTTCAGTCTCCTTTTTAGGCTCTGGCTCTGCCTCTGCTTCTTCCTGTGCTGTTGTAGTTGTGAGAGCAACAATGGCTGCAGGGATTACAGTAGCTGCAGCAGCTGTGGCTATAGCTACAGTCTTTTCTTTCTTGTGGGTTTTTGTTTTTTTGTGTGTGTGTGCTTCTTTTCCTTTTTGTGTTTCTTGTCCTTTTTCTTTCTGCTTACTTTTTGATCCAAATTCCTTGCCTGAGATCGGCTTGGTGTTGGGCTTTTAGCCTTTTTGACTTGGTACTGTTGGTGACCACTTTGTAGAGGGTGACTGAGACTGGACAGGAAAAGCTGCTGACTCAGGAGATCCTGAGACAGATCCAGAGGATGAGACCCTCCTTACAGATTGTAAGGCAGCCTTTTTTGTATTTTTTTTTGGGGGGGTGGGTGTGGCTTCTGGAGTCCTGGAGACTCTCCTAATGGGCCTAGTAATTGGAAATGGGGACTGCCTTCTTTGGGGTGATAATGATGCTTCTCTTCAAATGGGGGGAGGAGATCGAGGCTGTGGTGAGGGTGAATGCCATTTGTTTGGTTGTTGAGATCAGGCCTCTCTGGTAGATCTGCAAGGGGAATGATAATGATGTTGAACGTCTCTTGGTGACTGGGGAGTTTCTTTGGGAGGTGGAGAAAGGGAGACCCTATGCTCTGGCAGTGGAGATGGTGATGCCCTCAGTTTAGGAGGGGGAGGAGGAGAAGCTGTTCTTCTCTTTGGAGGTGGAGAAGGAGAATATCTTCTCCGTATTGGAGGCGAGTATCTTCTTGGGGCAGGCAAGCGCTGATGTCGGGGAGGAGGAGTCTTTTGTCATGGTGGTGGCGTGGTAGATCTGTGTGGCCCAGGAAGAGCCAGAGAAAGAAAACATCACCTTCTGGCGGGTGGTGGGGAGGGACTTTTCCCTCTACCACAAGAGGAAGTCTCTTTCTGGCACTTTCCTGGTGAAGGAGAGGCACTCTGGGAAGGGGAATGTCTCTGCCACCTGCCTACCTCACTGTTCTTCACATGGGACCTCTTGGGTAGCTCATCTTCTAAGGAGGAGGATGAGTGAGAGTCAGATGAAGACTGACGGTTTTATCTTCTGTATTGGTGTCTCTGCTGTACAGAGTCTGCTGGTGCCATTTTACCACCTTTATCTTCTTTGGATTCATATAACTACTTTTCTAGGCTTGAGTGCTGGTGAGGGAGACTCTCTTTTCTCAGTACATTTGTTTTGTCACTTTACCTGACAGAGACACAACAAGGAGGGAGTGGAGGTAGCTCAAGTGATTAGGCCTCTCTCCCACATGGAAGGGCCCCAGTTCGGTTCCCTGTGCCTCCTAAAAAGAAGACAAGTACACAACAAACAGACACAGAGAGCAAACAGTGAGTGCAAACAATGTGTGTAGGGAGAGTGAAGTAAATAAATAAAATAATTCTTAAAAACAAACAAACAAACAAACAAAAAAACAGTCAGGTTGATTTCCATCATTTTGGAGTCTGGATTCTTCACTTCCAGCTGGTTGAATATAAACTCAATCATAATATTATCTTCAAACCCAAGGATTTCTGTTGCTTGTTTGTTTTCCATGGCTTTATAACCTCCAAATTTACTTTGCTCATGTCCACCTTTTTTTCCAGGCATTCTGCAAATTTCAGCTGCTCCAGTAGCTTCTTTTGTTTGTTGCTGATTTGATTATCCTATTCTGCATTTGTTTCGTGGAAGAATCTCACTTGGAGATAGTTCTTCCTTTTTATTTCTGTGGGTTTAGTAGTAATGTCTCCCTTTCATTCCTGATTTTATTTGCATCTTCTCTTCTTTTCTTTGTTAGTCTAGATAAGAGTTTGTCAAAATTATTGATCTTCTCAAGGTATCAGCTTTTGGTTTTGTTGATTCTCTCTTTTTATTTTTTTTTCTCAATTTCATTTATTTCTGCCATAATCATTATTTCTTTTCTTCTGTTTGCTTTGGGGTTAGTTTGCTGTTCTATTTCTAGTTCCTCCAGAAGCTCAGTTAGGTCTTTGATTTTAACTTTCTTCCTTCTTAGTATAAGTGTTTAGGGCTATAAACTTCCCACTCATCACTGCCTTCACTGCATCCCAAAAGTTTTGATAAATTGTGTTCTCATTTTCATTCATCTCAAAATATTTATTAATTTTTCTTGCAATTTCTTTTGACCCACTCTTTGCTTAAGACTGTTGTTTAGGCTCCATATATTTGCCAATTTTCCCATGCATAATTGACTTCCAGCTTCCTTCCATTATGATTAGAGAAGGTGCTTTGAATAATTTCAGTCTTTTAAAATTTACTGATACCTGTTTTGTGACCTAACATATGGTCTATCCTGGAGAATGATCCATGAGCACTTGAGAAGAATGTATATCATGCCGATTTGGGGTGCAATGTTCTGTATATATCTGTTAGGTCTAGCTCATTTATCATATGGTTCAAGTTTTCTATTTCTTTGTTGATTCTCTGTCTAGTTATTCTTTCTATTGAGTTGAGTGGTGGATTGCACTCTATTCTTTGTTATTCCCTCTCCTAGTCACTTTGGGTTTTGTTTGCTCTTTTTAAAGTCTTCCAGGTGTGTGGTTAGGTCTGATTTGAGGTCTTTCTCCTTTTGTAATATAAGCCTTTATAGATAAAAATTTCCTCACAGCATTGCCTTTGTTGCATTTACTACATTTTGCTATGTTGTAGTTTCATTTTCCTTTGCCTCAAGATATTTCCCAATTCCCTTGTATATTTTTCTTTGACCCATTAAGTTGTGTGTTTTTAAATTTCCATATATTTGTGAGTTTTCCAGTTCTCTCTCTATTATTGATTTCTAGCTCAATATGTTGAGGTCAGAGAAGACTTTGTATGATTTCAATATTTCAGTATTTTAAAATTTATCGAGACTTAGTGACCTGAGAATGACTCGTGTACTACAGAAAAATGTGTATTTTGCTATTTTGGGGTGAAGTGTTTTTTAAATATCTGCAGGTCTAGTTGGTTTAGAGTTATCATTTAAGCCTCTCCAGATTCTGTCTAGATGTTCTATCCATTATTGAAAGTGGTGTATTGCAATTTGTTAGTAGAAATGCCCATTTTTCTCTCTTCAATTTTGTCAATATTTGCTTCTTATATTGTGTGACACTGCTGTCAGGTGCATCTCTATTTTAAAATTTTGTATCTTCTTATTGTTTTGACCCCTTTATCTGTATAGAGTGCCCTTGTTTGTCCCTTGTAACAGTTTTTGTTATTTTATCTGATAGTATCTTCAATATAGTTGTGGCAGTTTGGTATTATTTATGAATTCCAAAAAGAAATACTGATTATGCTTGTGAACTGGTCTTTTTCTCTGGACATATTAGATTATATTGCATTTAGAGGTTTCACTTTTACTTAATTAAATAATGATTAAGGCTTTGATTGGGCCACATAAGTAGGACATTGAGTCCCCATCCCCTTGGTGGGCAAGGACTCACAGAAAAACTGCACCACAGAGAAAGGAGGTTGGAGTTTTAATGCTGGAGCCCTGAGGAGTAAATACCCAGAAAAGCAGATACATGAGGAAGGAAAGAAGGCTCTATTAGACATGGCAGAGGCCCTGGGAAGAGAGACGAGCCATCTACCTGATAGTTTACAGCTGGCCTTGTGAAGAGAGCACAGCAGCTGAGCCCAGAGAGAAACAAGCCCCGGGAAGAGAGGAACCCAGGAAGCCTGAACCCTTGAAGACATTGGCAGCCATCTTGCTCCAACACGTGACAACAGACTTTGGTGAGGGAAGTAACATGTTTATGGCCTGGTAACTGTAAGCTTCTAAAAAAAAAGAATACCCTTTATAAAAGTCAACAGATTTCTGGTATTTTGCATCAGCACCCCTTTGGCTAATATAATGTATTTTATACTATTTTACCTGATAGTATCTTTAGTATACCCAAATCAGTTCTCTCTTTTTTTCTAGGAGGTCCTGGGGAGTGAACCCAGGACCTCACACATGGGAAGCAGGCACTTAACCACTGAGCTACATCAACTCCTCCTAAGTTCTCTTGTATTTTTTTTTTTTTTAAAGATACTTAGATTTCATAAATGTTAGGGATTCCCATATGTCCCACCTCCAACACCTTCCACAACCTCCCACATAAACATCCTTTATTAGTGTGGCACATTAATTGCAATTGATAAACACATCCTGGGGTGTTGCCATTAAGCATGGACCATAGTTCACATTGTAGATCACAATCTCTCCCACACAGTTCTGCATGTTATATGATGATATAAAATGGCCTATATCTGTCATTGCAATGTCTCTCAGGACAATTCCCAAGTCCCCCAAAAGCCCCTGTATTACAACTGCTTTTTCCTCTCCCTGCCCTCAGAGCCTCCACTGGCCACTGGCTCCACATCGATGTTGTAATTTCTTTCATTGCTTGGATCAATATGTCTATAGCAGAATACCAGTAAGTCCACTCTAGACCATAGCTCTTCCCCCCATCCTGAGGACTCTGGGATGGTGATGTTCACTCCACCTCCAATTGAGAGGGGGCTTATATCCCATGGTGAAGGTAGATGGGATTATCCTGCCTGCAGCTGCAGACTCTCTCCATTCCTTGGGATGGCCATTGTCCATCATCATCTCCCCGCCAGTTGTCCTGGAAGAGTCCAATGAGGTGTAGATTAGGAGTTGCTGCTTTACCAAGGTTCTGGGCCCAGCTGGCACATGCACAGCCCAAATACTCAAGTCTCTGGATATACACCTACAAACTCCAGCACCATGTATAGGTTTGAATAGAAGGGACAGTTGAACTATGTGCAGGGAAGACATATTTGAGTCCAACTCTGTCACTCTCAGGAGCACAGATTCCAAAGTGGGGCCCACTGATAAGGCACCAAAGTCCAGAGCTATCTGCCCTGACATAGAACCTGGGTGTCTCCAGAGCCCTCAGGAGCCCTTCTATTTGGGGTGATATCCACTTTGGAAGTCTATGAGGTCCTACTGAGATGTGCATAAGCGTTACCTCTGAGATGACCTCCCAACTCACTTTGAAGTCTCTTAGCCATATGAACTCATTTGTCTTTACCTTTTCCCCCTTTTATTCAAGGTCTTTTTCCAGTTGTATTCCAGTTGGTACTTGGTAGCAATCCCTTGGTGCCAGGGAGGCTCATCCCTGGGAGTCATGTCCCACACTGGGAGGAAGGTAATGCATTCATATGCCAAGTTTGGCTTAAAGAAAGGCCACATTTGAGCAATAAGGAGGCTCTCAGGAGGCTACCCTTAGGCACCCCATAACAATAGGCTAAGTTTCAATTTCAAGAGCAAAGACTCACAAGGCTAGTCATCAGTATCAGGGGCCTATCAGTGGATCATCCTCCTTTGCCAGTCACTGGCCCTACTCTTGGGGGACTGTTGTTGCTCCCTTAGAGAATGTGGCAGAGCCCTCCAGGATGGGAATTCAGTATTCTCTCATTTATTGAGTGATTCTCCACCCACTGTGACAACGCTCCATGAACATTTGAACATTTTTATATACCTTATATTTATGCTTAGGTAAATTTCCTCCCATGCATCCCCCATCCCTGACACCCCACACAAACAACCCTCCCCCCCCAGCTGTAAACCTTCTGTGATCCAAAGCTTCTTCAAAGATGAAGCCATTACAATAGCTGAATACAATTAATAGGAAAATGAAATAATAATGATAATTTAAATGTAAGAGATAAAATACATAAAAAAAAACAACTAAAACTAAGATTAAAAGATTGGAATATTAAAAAAATTAAAAATAAAAGAAAAATTCTTTTTTGACCTTTTGCCTTTCATCACTGCAATATCTGGTGTCCATTCTGTACTGTGGCATCTTCCCCCTCTCATTCCTCAGTGAATCACTATTTTTCATTTTGTTTTCAAAGAAGTTTTAGGTCACAACAAAGTCACACACAGAATACAGGAGACTCTCATATAGCCAACATCCTCCCCCTTTCCTCCCCTCCATATTAATACCTTTTTATATGTGGATAGTAGCATTGTTATAACTGATATACAAATAATGAAACATAGTTACTAAACATTGTCAATGGTTTACACTAGGTTTACATTTTAGACCATACACTTTTATAAATTTTGATGGTATTTACCATATCCTGTGTCTATCACTGTATGGTAATGAAGAACATTTCCACTGACCACTAAATACCCCCTGTTTAATCTATTCTATACCTCCCACCCCATTCCCCTGGAGCCCACGATGACCCCCTGGCTTGGCTCATTGGATGACAAGATTCATAGTTACATGCAACAAGAGGTCTTGACACACTGGTTTGTCCTCCTCTATTAGGAACTGCCCCTGCTCCTGAGAGACTCCCACTTGTCTATTTCTGAACAAATTGGTCCTCCCAAAGATGGGAGTCCAACTCCTTCCCGCTCCTTATGTGGGTCCCCACCCACCAAAACAACACATCATGACAGAATGAACACTCACACACTCCCCAGAAACCTGCTCCATGTACGCCCTGTCCCGAATGCCCACCCCAACCAACACCCTAAACCAGTGACCCTTCCTTGTCATATTGCCATAAGAGCATTCCCACTTCTGTACTTTCAACCTCATACCCACAAATCCCCAGTGTTCACTTGGTCCCTCTCCCAACCCTCTCCCCAGTATCCTGGACCTTCTAACCCACTCTTCCCAATCTACCCACCTGTCAACCCTGCAATACTCAACCCAATAATAGCACTACCCTCCTGTCCTATTCCTTCAATATGAAACTACACTCTATCACTTTACCATAGATTACATCCATATGGGTGATGGCTCATAACCTTCTCTTCTCTATCTATTTTGATTACTATTTACATGGATTGTTTTTTCACATTCTTTCACTTTTAACCTACTTGTTTTTTTGAATTTAAGATGAGTTTCTTGTAAACTGCATATTGTTGGGTCATGCTTTTTTAATCCATTCTGCCAATCTCTGCCTTTTGACTGGAGAGTTTATTCCCTTTATATTTAAAGTAACTACTGAAAATGCAGGACATTTTTCTACCATTTTGTTATTTGGTTTTTGTAAGTCTAATAACTTTTTTTGTCCCTCAATACTTCATCACTGAATATTTTCACATTTAGTTTTTTTGTGAACCATTTTCAGGTCCTGTGTCTATTTCTCAGGTATTTTCTTTGTAGTTTCACTGGAGCTTAAGTTTAACATCCTAAATCTTTTACAATCTTGTTTGATTTGACACCAACTTAATAACAATAGCATATACAAACTATGTTCCTATACTCCATCCTCCCACCTTTTTGTTGTAATTTTTACAAAGTATATCTTATATATTGTGGATCCAAAATCAATAAATTTTCATTTTGGAACCTATAAGAAGTAAAAAGTGGAGTTACATAACAAAATGCATACAGTGGTATTGTTGTTTATACTCATGTGGTTACCTTTACCGGAAATTTTCATTTCTTTATGCCACTTTGATCCACTGTCTAGTGTTTTTTATGTTCAGTCTGAAAAAGTCCCTTTAACATTGCTTGTAGGGCAGATCTAGTAGTAATGAACACCCTCAGCCTTTGCTTATCTTGGAAAAACCTAATCTCTCCTTTATTTTTTTTTTTAAAGCCTCACCAGATATGAAATTCTTGGGTGGTGTATTAGTCAGGGTTCTCTAGGGAACAGAATCAACAGGAGATACCTGTAAATAGTATGATATTTTATAAGATTCTTTCATGTGACTGTGGAGATGCACAAGTCCAGGTTCTGCAGACAGGCTGCAAACCAGGGGCTCTGATGAAAGTCCAATGAAGGCCCTTGATGAGTTTCCAGGAGACACTGGCTTTCCAAAGAAGAGCTGGGAAATTCTCTCTGAATGCTGAAATCACTTCCCCTTTTAAGGCATTCAACTGATTGGATAAAACATTCTTCATTGCTGATGGCAATCTCCCTGGTTGATTGTAGATGTAGTCAGCCATCTATGCAGTAAACTCACTGATGACTAAAGTCCATAAATGTCCTTGTATTACAGTTATCCCGGTGCTTGCTTGACCAAGCAACTGGGCACAATTATCTGGCCGATTTGACACATTAGCCAGGCCATCACAGGAGGCAATTATTTTCTTCAGCACTTTACATATTTCCCCCATATTGGAGCTCCCTTGTATATGACATGTTGCTTTTCTCTTGCAACTTTAGAACTCTCATTGTCATTTGACTACTTGACTACCAGGTGTTTGTGTGTGAGAATGGTTTTCTTCAAGTTTATCTTGTTTGGGGTTCATTAGGCTTCTTCAATGTGCATATTCATATCTTTTGTTCAATTTGAGACGTTTTCTGCCATTATTTCTTTGAATACTCTTTCTGCTACTTTTTTCTTGTCTTTCTGCAACTCCCATAATGCATATATTGGTAGATGGTGGTGTCCCACAGGTCTCTTAGGCTCTGTTCATATTTCTTCTGTCTATTGTCTTTCTGCTCCTCTGCCTGAATTATTTCAATTGTCTTATCTTTGAGTTCACTGATTCCTTCTTCTGCCAGCCCAAATCTTCTGTTAGACCCCTCTAAGGAATTTTTAAAAATTCAGTTATTTTGTTCTCCAACTCCAGTATTTCTTTTTGGCTACTTTTTATAATTTCTTGATTTTTTTTTTTTTTAGATTCTTATTTTGTTCAGTTCTCATTTATTTAATATCCTTTAGTTCTTTGTTTTCTTTAGCTTTTTGAGTATATTAAAGATCATTTTATAAATTTATTTTTTATTTTTTATTTTTATTTTTTAACTTTATTTTGTACATTTAATAATTGAAAATATAAGCAATTAAAAACTAAAAAGTAAACACAGGTGAATAAATATATACATTTCTCAATTAAATGTAATGGATATATGTAAATTTTTTTTTTTTTTTTTTTGTGAATCAAACAATATATTACACAATATATTTGGTTCATAGTAACGCATTCATACAGTATTTGTCCTTTTGTGTCTGGCTTGCTTCACTCAACATAATGTCCTCCAGGTTCATCCATATTGCCATATGCTTTATGACTTCATTTCTTCTTATAGCTGCATAATATTCCATCGTGTGAATAGACCACAGTTTGTTTATCCACTCATCTGTTGATGGACACCTGGGTTGTTTCCAACTTTTGGCAATGGTGAATAATGTGGCTATGAACATCGGTGTGCAGATGTCTGCTCGTGTCACTGCTCTCAGTTCTTCTGCGTATATACCCAGTAGTGGTATTGCAGGGTCACATGGCAAGTCTATATTCAACTTCTTTAGGAACTGCCAAACAGTCCTCCATAGTGGTGGTACCATCCTGCATTCCCACCAACAGTGAAGAAGTGTTCCTATCTTTCCACATCCTCTCCAACACTTGTAGTTCTCTGTCTTTTTAATAGTGGCCATTCTGATAGGTGTGAAATGATATCTCATTGTAGTTTTGATTTGCATTTCCCTAATCATGAGTGATGTTGAGCATTTCTTCATGTGTTTTTTTTTGCCATTTGTATTTCTTCTTCGGAGAAATGTCTATTCAAGTCTTTGGCCCATTTTTCAGTTGGGTCACTTGTCTTTTTATTGTTGAGTTGTAACATCTCTTTATATATCCTGGATATTAAACCCTTATCAGATATGTGATTTCCAAATATTTTTTCCCATTGAGTTGGCTGTCTTTTCACCCTTCTGACAAATTCCTGTGACGTGCAAAAGTGTTTAATTTTGAGGAGGTCCCATTTTTCAAATTTTTCTTTTGTTGTTGCACGTGCTTTGGGTGTGAGGTCCAAGAAACCATCACCTACTACAAGGTCTTGAAGATGTTTCCCTACATTTTCTTCTAGTAGTTTTATGGTCCTGGCTTTTATATTTAGATCTTTGATCTATTTTGAGTTGATTCTTGTATAGGGGGTGAGATAGGGGTCCTCTTTCATTCTTTTGGTTATAGATATCCAGTTCTCCCAACACCATTTGTTGAAGAGACTGTTTTTTCCCATCAGCATGGGCTTGTTAGGTTTGTCAAAAACCAGTTGACTGTATAGGTGAGGGTTTATTTCTGGATTTTCAATTATATTCCACTAATCGATATGTCTATCTTTATGCCAGTACCATGCTGTTTTGACCACTGTAGCTTTGTAATATGTTTCAAGGTCAGGCAGCGAAATTCCTCCCACATTGCTCTTCTTTTTTAGAATACTTTTGGCTATTCGGGTGCACTTACCCTTCCAGATGAATTTGGTAATTGCCTTCACTAATTCTGTAAAGTAAACTGTTGGGATTTTGATTGGTATTGCATTGAATCTATAAATCAGTTTGGGCAAGATTGACATCTTCACTATATTTATTCTTCCAATCCATGAACACGGAATGTCTTTCCATTTGTTTAGGTCTTTTAAAATTTCTTTTAGCATTGTTTTGTAGTTTTCTGCATATAGGTCCTCTACTTCTTTGGTTAAATTAACTCCTAGGTATTTGAATCTTTTTGTTGCTATTGAAAATGGAATTTTCCTCCTGATTTCCCCCTCAGATTGTTCAGTACTAGTGTACAAAAACATTACTGATTTTTGCGTGTTGATCTTATATCCTGCCACTTTGCTGAACTCATTTATTAGTTCAAGTAGCTTTGTTGTGGATACTTCAGGATTTTCTAAATATAGGATCATGTCATCCGCAAACAGTGAGAGTTTTACTTCTTCTTTTCCTATTTGGACGCCTTTAATTTTTTTGTCTTGTCTAATTGCCCTAGCTAGAACTTCTAGTACAATGTTGAATAACAATGGTGACAGTGGGCATCCTTGTCTTGTTCCTGATCTTAGGGGGAAAGCTTTCAACCTTTCCCCATTGAGTATGATGTTGGCTGTGGGTTTTTCATATATGCCTTTTATCATATTGAGGAATTTTCCTTTTATTCCTGTCTTTTGAAGTATTTTTTATCAAAAAAAGGATGTTGTATTTTGTTGAATGTCTTTTCTGCATCTATTGAGATGGTCATGTGGTTTTTTTCCTTCAATTTGTTAATGTGGTGTATTACATTGATTGATTTTCTTATGTTGAACCAGTCTTGCATACCAGGAATAAATCCCACTTGGTCGTGATGTATAAGTCTTTTGATATGCTGTTGGATTCGATTTGCAAGTATTTTGTTGAGAATTTTTGCATCTATGTTCATGAGAGAGATTGGTCTGAAATTTTCTTTTCTAGTGGAATATTTATCTGGCTTTGGTATTAGGGTGATGTTGGCTTCATAAAATGTGTTGGGTAATTTTCCCTGCTCTTCAGTTTTTTGGAAGAGTTTAAACAGGATTGGTGTTAATTCTTTTAGAAATGCTTGGTAGAACTCACCTGTGAAGCCATCTGGTCCTGGACTTTTCTTTGCTGGGAGATTTTTGATGACGGATTCAATCTCCTTAATTGTGATTGGTTTGTTAAGTCCTTGCATTTCTTGTTGTGTCAGTGTGGGTTGGTTATGAGTTTCTAGAAATTTGTCCATTTCATCTAGGTTGTCTAGTTTGTTGGCATATAGTTTCTCATAATATCCTCTTATGATTCTTTTTATTTCTGTGAGGTCATTTGTAATTTCCCCCCTTTCATTTCTGATTGTATTTATTTGCATCTTCTCTCTTTTTTTCTTTGTTAGTCTAGCAAGGGGTTTGTCAATTTTATTGATCTTCTCAAAGAACCAGCTTTTGGTTTTGTTGATTTTCTCTATTGCTTTTTTGTTCTCATTTTCATTTATTTCCGCTCTAATCTTTATTATTTCTTTCCTTCTTTTTGCTTTGGGATTGGTTTGCTGTTCTTTTTCTAGTTTCTCAAGTTGTTCAGTTAAATCTTTGAGTTTAGCTCTTTCTTCTTTCTTAATATAGGCATTTAGGGCTATAAATTTCCCTCTCAAGACTGCCTTTGCTGTATCCTATAAATTTTGATATGTTGTGTTCTCATTTTCATTTGTCTCAATATATTTACTGATTTCACTAGCAATTTCTTTTTTGACCCACTGAATATTTAGGAGTGTGTTGTTCAGTCTCCACACATTTGCCAATTTACTTTTTTCCTGTCTGTTATTGATTTCTAATTTCATTCCATTATGATGTGAGAAGGTGCTTTGTATAATTTCAATCTTTTTATATTTATTGAGAGTTGTATTGTGACCTAACATGTGGTCTATCTTGGAGAAAGATCCATGGGCATTTGAGAAGAATGTATAACCTGCTGAGTTTGGATGCAGTGTTCTGTATATGTCTGTTAGGTTTAACTTGCTTATCATATTGTTCAAGTTCTCTGTTTCCTTGTTGATCTTCTGTCTAGTTGTTCTATGTAATGAAGTGAGAGGGGTGTTGAAGTCCCCAACGATTATTGTAGAAATGTCTATTTCTCCCTTAAGTTTTGCTAGAGTTTGTCTCATATATTTTGGGGCACCCTGGTTAGTTGCGTAGATATTTATGAGTGTTTTATCTTCCTGGAGGATCGTCCCTTTTATTAATATATAATGGCCTTCTGCATCTCTTATCACTTTTTTGCATTTGAAGTCTGTTTTGTCTGGTATTAGTATAGCTACCCCTACTCTTTTCTGTTTACTATTCGCATGGAGTAACTTTTTCCAACCTTTTACTTTCAGCTGGCTTGTATCCTTGTGTCTGAGGTGAGTTTCTTGTAAGCAGCATATGCATGGCTCATGTTTTTTTTATCCATTCTGTCAGCTTGTATCTTTTGATTGGGGAATTTAATCCATTCACATTCAATGATATTAGTGAAAATGCACTATTTATTTCCTCCATTTTATTCTTTGGTTTTCATATGTCATCTTATTTTTGTCTTTCTTTTTTTCTATTGGTTATCCTTTCTGCTTTTCTTTCTTCTATACTCTCCTCCAAGTCTCTCTCTCCTGTCTTTTTATTTCAGGTTCTAAGGCTTCCTTTAATATTTCCTGCAAAGGTGGATTCTTTTTTGCAAACTCTCTTAGTTTCTGTTTGTTTGTGAATACTTTATATTCACCTTCATATTTGAAGGACAGTTTTGCTGGATAAAGAATTCTCGGCTGGCAGTTTTTCTCTTTCAGTTTCCTAATTGTATCATACCACTGTCTTCTCGCCTCCATGGTTTCTGAAGAGAAATCTGCACAAAGTCTTACTGGACGTCCTTTGTACGTGATCATTTGCTTCTCTTTTGCTGCTCTGAGAATTTTCACTTTATCTTTTACATTTGACATTCGGAATAATATGTGTGTTGGCGTAGGTCTATTTGGATTTATTCTTATTGGGGTACGGTGTGCTTCTTGGACATGTAAGTTCATTTCTTTCATGAGAGTTGGGAAATTTTCAGCTAGTATTTCCTCACATACTCTTTCTGCCCCTTTTCCTTTCTCTTCTCCTTCTGGAACTCCCATGACTCGTATGTTCTTGCGTTTTGTGTTGTCATTCAACTCTCTGAGCCCCTGCTCAATTTTTTTCATTCTTTTCTCTCTCTGTTCTTTTCTCTCTTCAATTTTAGCCACTCTGTCTTCGGTATCACTTATTCTTTCTTCTATCATTTCGAGTCTGCTGTTGTATGCTTTAAATGTATTTTTTACTTCACCTATTGTGTCTTTCATTCCCATGAACTCCATTACTTTTCTGTTCATGATTTCAAATTTTTCTTTACGTTCACGCAATGACTTCTTGATGTCATTGATCTCTTTAACTATATTCTCTTTCATCTCATTAATTTGATTTTGGAAATGTGTGCTCATCTCACTGATTAGTTCTCTCAAATTCTGCATCTCTTCTGGGACTTTGCTGTATTCTTTTTCTTGGGCCATGTCTTCTATTTTCTTAGTATGGCCTGTAATTTTTTGCTGGTGCTTAGGCATATGGTTAGTTTGTATTTTACTTAGATGCTCTATCTCTTTCTCTTTTATGGGGTTTTAGTGGCAGGAGGCTGTAAGTTACCACCGCTCTTTTATTTTTGGCTCAACCTTGAATGTTAGGATTGTTCTGCTGGTTGCTCAAAACTGGGCACTGTACCCAGTAATTGGTTGTAGAGTCGTTTCCTAGGGCCTTGGGCAGGGAGGCTATAGAGGCCAGGAAAAGCTTCTCTTACTTATTAATTTTCTTATGTGCACTTCCTTGGTCTGCCAGGAGATGGTGCTTGTTGGCAGCTCTCAATTCAATGCCTGGTCAGAGCGTATTTGTTGTGACACAGACCAGATCAATGTGATAGAGCTTCCTGTCTGGGGGCTAAGAGCCCTGTGATTCAAACTTTCTGAGACAGACTTCTCTCCAGACTTCTCTCGTAGTGCCCCCCTTTTCCCAGCTAGGAAATATTTCCACTCCCTTCTGAATCCTCAACAATCAGTCCCTGTTTGTAGAGGAGGAGATTGGGAGGTTTGTATATCTTTAGCCCCTTGCAGGCTCCAAGGCAAACAATGGCGCAGCCCCACCCAGCCTGAAAGCGCTCTCAGGACAGGGCAGACAAAACCTGGGAGTCCAAAGCAGGGTCAGCCCCAGGCTCTCTCTCCCCTCTCCCGTGGTGTCCTCAACAATTAGTCCAGGCTAGAAGAGAGGGAGGTTGCTCCAGTCCTTTCTAGGCTCCCAGGGCAAACCACCATGTGGAAGGGTCTGTGGGGCTCTGCAGCCCAAATTTCAGGTCAGAACCTAAGTCAGCCTAAGGCTGTGTCCCTCTCTCTCCCCTTTCTGGGAGTGGCAGATCCCTGAAGCCCCCTTCATCTGTGATCGCAGGCCCAAGGGCCCGAGAATTCTGAAGAGTGTGGGGGAGGGTGCTGGCGGCAGCAGAAGCTGCTACTTGCAACTCACAGTTCTGTAGTTGCGATTTCCCTCTTCTGTCTCTCTCTCCTCAGGGTGGTGTGCAGCCTTCACCTGCTGTCCTAAACCATAGAAGATCTTTTTCTGGGCTGTTTCAGCTTGTCCTCTAGCTATTTTTCTGGAGAAGAGATTCCTGTGTCTTACTAGTCTGCCATCTTCCTGGAAGTTCAAGATCATTTTTAGAAAGTCTTTGGTATGTTCAAATTCAGTTCTTTGTTGAAGGTGTGAAGTTTTACCGTGTTTCTTTGGATAGGCACTAATTTCCTGTTGTCTTGTAATCTTTTGTCACAGACAGTACATTTTACTATTTGAATGTATCAACTATGGAATTTGGTCCCTTAGCTGTCTGTTCCTTAAGTACATATCCTACTTATGATATATTAGATTTCTTTAAGTGCTGGGAACTAACAAAAACAAACCAAAGCAAAACATGCCTCTCACAGTCTTTGCATACTGACTCTTTATTGCTTAGTTCTTTCCTCAAGAGTTTAGCCTTCCTATCAAGAGGATCAGCTGAAGGCAAAAACTTTGGGTCCTCTCCATCTTTTCTGAGCATGCATCCTGGGTATGTGTCATGGCTTTAGGAATTCCCCCATTTATTGTGACTTGAATGCCCCCTTTACTCCCTCTGAAATATTTTCTCCTCTTCCCAGTGCTCTATTGTATGTCTCGAAGTTGGTAACCCTTGACTCCAGTCCACTTTAATTTAATTGCTTCTTACACTGATTTAACTGTCCACAATGTGCTTCTGCTTGCAGAGCAATTTCTTTGAATGTGAGCCAGAGAGCAATGACTTTCAGGCTGCCACCCAAAAGATTGGCACCTATGTACAGGCATCTCAGTATGTGCATAGGGATTACTCTGCTCCCTCTGTAACAGGGCCAGACACCTACAATAAGAGCATTGGCTGGCTCCATACTACACCTAGGTTGGGTTGGGGGAGTGACCACCAAGGGCACAAGCTTCTCCTACCATTTTAAACCTGCATTTTCTTTAATTTGTTTGCCTTGTTACCTCATCCTTCTAAGTGTTTTTCCAGAACCCTGAGAAAGACGATTCTGTCAGCTTTTCCAGTTGTTCAAAATTCTTTGTGGGTAGAGAACCCTGGAGCATCCTATGCCAACATCTTGGGCACCTGGAGGTCCTTTTTCAATTTAAGTTTTTTTTTTTTTTTAACTTAAAGTCCATTTTGTCTGTAGCCCCACCCAGTCTTTTTTGATTAGTATTTACATCTTCAAATATTTTTTCCATACTTTCACTTTTGATCTACTGTGTCTTTGAATTTAAGGAAGTCTCTCTTAAAAAGCATAAAGTAGGGGGATGGATGTGGCTGAAACATATGGAGGGACCTGGGTTCTATCCCCCAGACCTCCCAGTTAAAAAAAAAAAAAAAAAAAAAAGCATAGAGTAGGATCATGCCTTTTCATATAATCCACCAATCTCTGTCTTTTGACTAGAAGGTTTAACCCATTTACATTTAAAGTAACTACTGATAATGCAAGATTCTTTTTCAATTTCACTCTAATTTAGATTTTTAAGTCTTTTGTATTAATCCATTTAGAATGTCTTTTCATTTTCTGTCTATATTTTAAAAATATTTTGTGTTTCCCATGACACTTAAGTTTATCCTCCTAAATCTATAACAATCTCAGTTGATTTGATACTAACTTAACTGTAATACCATAAACAATATTCCGAGATGGAGGGGTATATATTATTCTTGTTATTCTTGTCAGAAATTACTTCTTTATACATTGTGTTTCAAAAACCATAGATTTATAATTAATTTTTATGCATTTGCAATTCAGATCCTGCAAGGAGTAAAAGTGGAGTATGGGCATATATTAAAATATAATAGTAGGGGCATATATATTTCCTGGAGGTCTTATTTTTTTCATAGAGCTTTGAGCTACTGTTTAGCATCCTTTCCTTTCAACCTGAATAACTTCCTTTGGCATTTCTTGCAGACTAGGTCTAGTCCTGATGAACTCCATCAGGTTTTGTTTATTTAGGAATGTATTGATTTCTCCCTCATTTTTAAAGGACAGTTTTGCCATATATAGAATTTTTGATTGACTCCCCCCACCAGCACTTTAAATGTTATCCCAGTGCCTTTCCATCCCCATGGTTTCTATTGAGAAATCAGCACTTCATATTATTGAGGGTCCCTTGTACATGATCATTTGCTTCTCTTTTGCTTCCTTCAGTATTTTGTCTTGGCATTTGACAGTTTGATTATAAAGTGTCTTGATCTGGATCACTTTGAGTTTATCCTCTTGAGTTTGTTGAATTTCCTGGATGTGTATATTTGTATGTTTCATAAATTTGGGAAGTTTCAGATATTTCTTCAAATATTCTTTCTGCCCTTTTCTTTCCTCTTGACGATCCCATACTATGTATATTGGTATATTTGATTCTGTTTCTTAGGTCTCTAAGGCTCTGTTCACTCTTCTTTACTCTTTATTCTCTTTGTGTTTGAATTGAATAATATCAATTGCCTTAAGTTTGCTGATTCTTTCTTCTGCCAACTCCATCTGCTGTTGAATTCCTCTAGGGTATTTTTCATTTCAGTGATTGTGGGTTTCAACTCCACTATTAGTTTGGTTCCTTTTTTATGATTTCTCTTTCCACTGAAATCCTCATTTTGTTCATATATAATTTTCCTGATTTCTTTTAGTTATTTGTGTTTTCCTTTCACTCTTTGAGCATATTTAAGATGATTTTTTAAATTCTTTGTCTGGTATGTCAAAATTCTTTGCTTCCTTATTGATGGTTCTCTTGTTACATTTTATTCCTTTTAATGGGCCATCATTTCCTTTTTTTTTTTTTTTTTTTAATGCCTTGTGATTTTTTTTTTCTCTGGAACTGAACATTTAAATTTAACACTGGAATTTAGTCACTGAGGTGTCTGTATCCAGCTAGTGTTATGACAGATTTCCTTGAATGACAGAGTTGAGTTAGTTTTCTGACCTTTGCACAACAGACCTGTCTTTGCTGAGCATTCAAATGTCCCTTGAACTCTGCACCATTCACTATTAGATTTTCAGCTTGTGCCAAAGTGTCTGCCCTTCTACTCCAGGAGATAAGCTATCTCTAAGACTTCCTGGCTTACTTGGCCATTAACTACTTGCTACTGGTTGAAGAGCCTTCAGTTTCTCAGTATCTTTCTGCAAGATGTTAATGCAGAGGGATTGCTTGTTGTATCTCTCATTGTGTTTCCTTGCTGTGTCTCTTGGTTACATCATCTTGCTGTGTCATCTTGTTGTGTCAGCCTGCCACACCAGCTTGTTGTGTCAGGTCACTGTCTTGCTCATTTTCTTTAGGAGGCACTGGGAACCGAACCCAGAACCTCCCATGTTGTAGGTAGGCACACAACTGCTTGAGCCACATCTGCTACCCACCCCCACATCTGCTCTCCCCCCAAATTTTTAAAATGTCTATACCATCATACCTGCCACAGCATTCTCCTCCACCAGGACATTTGCCCAATTAACCACCTTTGGAACCTTTAGCAGCTGAGTTCCACCTGTGCCACACCTGCTCACCATCCCAGTGTCATTTGCCAGGCAGAGGGTGAGTCCATCCCAAAGTCCTATATTATCAAGCATTTCCTCAGAGTGCTCCTAGTACCATTTGTGTTGGTGAGGATTCTCTGTGGAGTGACCCAAATCAGATTGAATATAAAAGGATTTTCTTTTGGGAAATTGTTGTGTGAGAAAAAATGGGGAGGCATCCATTAGACTCTAATACAAGTTTGACTTAGAGTGAAAGAGAGGTGGGAGGTTGACAACTGGTCACTTTTAAGGGAGGTTTGGCAAGGCTGTTTGAGTCTGTCACTGAAAGCTGGCTGTCATTAACAGACCTGCCTCAGTGATGTCACTGCATAGTCACTGGCTAAGAGCAGTCTATGGGAAGCATGGCCTTGGTGCACAACCTTGGGAAGATGTGGTCAGTAGGAATGAGGAGTACAGCTTCTGGCCAAAAACCTATGTGTGAGCTTTCAGGCCCAATTATAGGCAATTACAAAGGTTTATCTGACAAGCCTCATGGGGAAAGCTGCACAACCCACAACCAAATTGTGCAAAGCCAATATACTTACTGCAGTCACTGCAGGGAGTTGCATCCCCCTTGGTTGGTCATGCTTTTGTGCATATCTCCATTCTTAGCCAAGGCACCTCTATTTGGAGGCCTCCCTCTCAGAGGCTCAAAACCAAGACTTTCCTAAGGCACTTCTGCTGAGACCTCCTTATTTGAGGGAGAAGGGAAAGACAATGAGGACACTTTTTTTCCCACTTGTATTCAGTATTCAGTACTTTTCACTCCTAGACCCCCTAACTTTCCTTGGTCCTGGGGTCCATAAAATGGGAGGAGATTTCTGTTCTGAACTCCTTAGGCAGTGAGATAGCCCCCCATGCCTGTGCTGATGCATCTGGCCCTTGCTGGCAGCACTGTTTGGGTGTGTGTGTGAAAGAAAAGGGGTTTGGTCCTTTCTCTGGTTTAGCCTGCTTTAGCTATTGCTGTGCAATGACTAAAGGTTTGACTTACTTTCACTTTGGCTTGTCTTAATCAGCTATATTCAACACTTGGCAGCTTAGCTCAGCTCTTACTAGAGATGGAATCTCCCCAAGAATCCCGGGTCATTACCTCCTCTCACCTGGCACATCTGTTCCTCAAATCTTGACCTCTTTTCCTGGTGAATAGGTTCAGAATCTTCAATATCCAACACCAGTGGGAATTAGTTTTTCTCAGGGATGAATCTCGGAGAAACTTGATTGGGTTGATTCAGGTTCTCTGTAACTTTCCGGATCCCCTTTGCCTCAGTGATATATCTGTGAACAAAGTACACAGCCTTGGCTACAGGTTTGTAAAGAAGAAAAGTTTATTTGACTGAAAAACAAGCCAACAAACAAACAAACAAGCCCACAAGTAAGCATTGATATGGGGGAATTTAGTAATAAGGTGAGTCATTTGATCACTTACAGAAGATCTCTATCTTTCTACTCTTTCCCACTCTAAGAGAGTGAGAAAAATTCCCTAGTTATTGGTATCTTTACATTCATAGAGTCAAGGGACTTCCCCTGAAGTTCTTTTAGAATTTGGATGAGGAGGTGGTGAGTGGTGGCCTGAATTTTTTGTGTCTGTTAAGGTGTGACTTTCAACTAAAGTCTGGGCCACACTCTTCACCCAGAAAGTGCTTCTTCTCAGAGTGGGTTCTCTGGTGTCTATTGAGGTTTGATTTTTGGCTGAATTATTTCCTACACACCCAGCACACATATGGCTTATTTTCTGAATGTGTTCTCTGGTGTAAGATGAGGGCTGACTTATCAGTAAAGCCTTGCACACAATCCTTGCACACAAAAGGCTTGTCCCTAGAGTGTCTCCTCTGGTGTCTGATGGGGTTAGACTTCAAGCTAAATCTTAGACCACACTCCTTGCACACAAAAGGCTTGAGCCCTGAGTGTCTCCACTGGTGTCTGATGAGATTTGACTTCAAGCTAAAGCTTTGCCCACACTCCATGAATGTGAAGGGATTCCCCCCTGTGTCCTCTGGTGTGTTATGAGGTGTGACTTACTGCTAAAACTTCGCCCACACTCTCTGCACACATAAGGGTTCTCACCTAAGTGTGTGATCTTGTGTTTCTTGAGGTTTGTCTTGTGACTAAAGCCTCACCCACACTCCCTGCACACATATGGCTTCTCTCCTGTGTGTGTCTTCTGTTGTAGGAATAATGCTGACATACCACTAAAGCCCTGTTGACATGCCCTGCACATAAAATGCTTCTTGGAGTGTGCTCCCTTGTGAATGAGTAGCTTTGACTTCTGGTAAAGGCCTGTCCACACTCTGTACATCTGAAGGCTCCCCATCTTGAATTTTCTGTTTTTAATACTTTGTCTGTTTCCTTAGGATTTTGTCTCTGGGCTTGGTTGGACTCCATTTTTACAACTCTGTTTCTCCCCTTAGAGTTCACTGGCTGTCTTAGGGGTGGGCTGGAAAATGTTTTTGATGTCCCTCTCTCCCTGCTAACCAAGAGTCTGGAGCTTTCTTTTGTCTCCTGACCTTCTGCTGCAACACACTGGCAGCTTTGGTCAGAAAATTGTTGCTGCTGTTGCTTCTGGTTTGCAGCACAGGGATCCCTTGGTTGGAGGTAATTTTTGGCACATAATCCTGGAGACATCTGAGGGGGTGGTTGCGGAGCATATGTTTGCTGAGGAAATAGTGATTGCAGAAGGCCAGTGGACAGCAGGGGCAGAGATGGATTTCTGGCTTTGATTCTGCTGAAGAGAAAAGTTTTCAGTCAGAATAGTCAAAGGTGAGGCAGCCTGTCCCATTCAGCCTTGCATTATGGTAAAGACTAGCCTCACAACACAACACAGCACAAGCTCTGGCTCCCATCAAGGCTTCTCTCACAGTACCTACATTTCAATTTCATTTTATATATTACATTTTATATATTATATTTTCAAATGCAGACCATACATGATAGACATGTACTATACATGTCAGGCAGATAAGGAATCTTTTAAGTAAGCATCAGTGGCAGCTTCACCTCTATAACCTGTGACAATTATTGTAGCCATTTCCCTGTATAATTATCTTCAAAGCCACAGATGCTCATGATTGTTTCTGCCTACTGAAAGATACCTATCTATGTGAACGTGTTGAAATGTCTTAAGTGGCTTCTTTTATGAAGGAAAAGGTAGCTAGAGCAGAGGTTCTTAACCATTTTTGTTCCACGGATCCCTTTGCCAGTCAGGTGAAAACCACGGAACCCTTACTAGGTTCACACTTTACTATGAATTAGTTAATAAATATATCACACCCGCACAAACATGTCCCCACAAGAATAGTTTTTTTAAAATTTTATTTCAATTCAAGCTCACGGACCCCTGGTTAAGAACCCCTGATCTTGAGGTACCTTAAATATAGACTACTGCTTAAAGAGAGTAAGTGTGAAATAAATCTAAATTTGCAATTCTCTATTCATATACCAGTATTTATTAGTGGACTAATATATACCAAGTTCTAAATCAGGAAGATCCAAGCAGTGGACAAGACAGATATGATCCAGGGTCACATCAAGGCCCACTTGATTTCAAAGCATATCCCTAATTAGACCACTTCTTACCATCTCTATGTCTACCACCTAGCCCTAAGGAATCATCTTTTGCCTGGACCACTGAAATAAAATTCCCTCCACAGTCTGTTTTCTAAAGCACAGATAGAGCATCATCTAAAATATAAACTATATTATGCTTCTTTCCAGCTTGTACTCTACAGTGGCTTCCCATCACATTTAGACCAAAATGGATTTCTCAGCATTGAATACAAGGTTCTATACTTCACTCTCATCACTCTGACCTCAACTCCGACCACTTTCTAACTCATTCACACCAATATGCACTTGCTAAGCTTCTTACAAGTGAGCACTCAAAGCTCCTTCCCATTTAGAGATTTTGCACTGGCAGTTCCTTCTGCCTATATGTATTTTTCTTCTCTGCCTTGTTACGCTGCATTCTGCTCAAATGTCATTTCCTGAGCAAGGCCATCTAATGTAACAACTAGACCCTTATTCATACTCACTGCCCCAACATCAGTCTTCATGTATTTTCCCTGTAATATTTTCTTCATGGCGTTTACCATTTTCTTTTTTGTTTTTCTGTTAAAAAAAACCTTTATTGTAAAATTGTAAAATAAATAGAAAAACAGACAGAAAGAAATTACAAATTTTAAGAGAGAGTGCAAGGCCAGGTTAGATTTAATATAATCAATTATAAGAAATAGTATAGCAACAAACATTTATAAATGTAAATAATAATTCTAATATGATAGAAATTAATTATAACCTAATTCTAATTTTTATGTTATAGCTCTACTATTGGACATAATAATCTATAAGAATGAAATAAATTATTGGTTTAGTTATTTAATTTCCATTTGAGCCATAATTCTTTTTGAATAATCAAATTCCTATTTGGGTATTCCTCACATCTTATTGGAATGAATTACAGTAGATAACAAAATGCCAACTCATAATTTTATGAGGCAGAAAAACTCAAAATCTTTTTCAACAGTAGTCATGCTAAATCATTATTGATCAAGATGGATTATTTTAATTAATGAGTATGCATAAGAAAGGGTTAAACAAAAATAAAGTATCTAAAAATCTATCTCTGGGAGTTCCAAGATGGTGTTAGTGTAGAAGGGCACACACTGCAAGCTCCCAGAGCAAGGTGGATTGTGGATGGGGTCCTGCCTGGGGGTCTGTGCTGTACACACGTGGAGTGAGAAGCTTGGGACATCTATCTGCACAGATCGATGGTGTGGATGGAATGGTAGAGATTCGTGTGTTTTAAGCCTGCCTGTGGTGGTTGGCACAGATGGCTGAGCCCTGCGCTTTGGGGAAAAAAAAAAAAAAAAAAAAGGAGCTGGTTGGAGCCGCGAGTCCCAGGGCTTGGGAACCGGGTGACAGGGCCTAGTGGGAGGGGGCGTTCTCTGAGAGGGTAAAGGGGTGAGAGAATTTTATTTTCTGGGGATTTGGCTGCCTGGAGCCCCTTGGACCTTGGGTGAACAGAACAGCTGAGGCGAATCGGCACCCGGTGAGGGGAGGGGTGAATCTGTTCGGGGAGGGAGTTGATTTGCCTAGCTGCCCAGGGATAAGCCCCGGCCCAGTGGAGCCAGGAAGAGGGGGCACTCTCCAAAAGAGGGAGGGTTCTGGTGGAGGACAGGGATGGGAATTTTTTTTTTTTTGCCATCGATTTGGCTGCCTGGACCTCCTCATAGCTTTGGGGAGCAGATAAGCTGACTTGAAGCAGCACCAGGCTGAGAGGAGAGGCAAATCTGCTGAGGAAACCTGATTTACCTAGCAACACGGTGACGCTGGGGCTCGGCTCCAGAAGGGGCGGAGTCGGCCATCTTTAGCATTCTGCACTAACATCAGAGCTACAGCTACCCTGGGGAGTCCAGGAAGTGGGGCGTGCTTGATTAATTTCCACGAGCCCAGGTAGGGTCCCCTCCGTGAGAGGGGTCGTCTAGAGGAGGACTTATTTTGGGTCCTGTATTTCGCCAAAAAAAAAAAGAGAAGGTCACTTCAATAACTGAAAATTAAATTCTTTTTAATGTAGTTTAATAGGTAAAGGCTGTTTCAGGACCTGCATATAGAACCCTGCGGGGAAATTGATTGATAAACACAAGCAGGCAGAGAGGATCCACGTGGACCCTAGGGGAATCATTGACCCACCTTAGCTCTGTTTGACTGCATGCCTGTGTGGTTCTTTGGTTTTTCTTTGTTTATTTCTTGTCTCTTGCTTTTCTTTCCTCTTTCCTCCCCCCTTTCTTTTTTCTTTCATTTTTTAAAATTAGGTACTTCTAGCTTGTTGCTTCTTTGCTGTGCTTCTTCTTCAGTAATTTCCCACTCGCTGTGTATATTGATTTTGTATTCCAAACTATCGCTTATCCTTCCTTCATCTTTCTGCCTTCTGCTTTCTGTTGTGGCTCTTATATACCACATTTTTTCATATGCCCACAACTTAAGGGTGTCAATTTCTATTCCATCTATTTTGTTTTCTTCTTTTTTTTATTAGTATTAACTCTTTCCTTTCAGCCCTTTCTTCACTATTTCTCTCTTTCCTCATAATTCTAGCCTTCTAAATCACTATATATATATTCCTCTATTTGTTTTCCCAGTCCATTGTAGGAACTCAAATTTTTTTTCTATTACTCTACACTGCCTACACGAGTTAAACATTCATCTCATTAAGTCTCATTTGGCCCCTCTTCTAACTTTTATCAATACTACTATTATCCTTCTTCCTTCCTTACATCTTTTGATTCCTCTGGCCCTAATCTTTTCCTTCAAGGGAACATAGAAAGAAGCAAGGAAATAAAATAGGAAGAAAAAGTGTCAAATAGAAAAGTTAACACACATGCAGAACCACCAGCTAAATAAAACTCTAGAGCAGAGAAAGAAGCTAATCAACTGAATAAACCCATCAAGACAATATGATGACCAGAGGACAAAAAAAATTACAAACGACACTGAGAAACAGGAAAACATTTAGTTTGTCCAATGAACAAACTAAAAACCAGGAAGTGATGCAGAATATCGAACAACTAATCAAAGCTATCCAAACAAATATCATGGACCAACTTAAAGAAGTGAAGGAAGAGACTAAGGATATAAAGAAGACACTGGGAGAACATACTGAAGAAATAGCAAGCATGCCTAAAAAGGTAATGGATATGATGGTGAACAATGGCACAATCCAAGAAATCAAAAAGACGCTGGATTCACATAACAGCAGATTTGAACAGGCAGAAGAAAGAATTAGTGATGTGGAAGACAATACAGCTGAAGAGATAGTAGAACAGATAGACAAAAAGATAGAAAAAATTGAGCAGGGACTCAGGGAATTAACCGACAACACAAAACACACAAACATACACATTATGGGCATCCCAGAAGGAGAAGAGAAGGTAAAGGGAACTGAAGGAGTGTTGAAGGAAATAATGGCTGAAAACTTCCCAGCCCTATTGAGAGAGATAGATGTGCAGATCCAGGAAGCAGAGCGCACCCCAAATAGTATAAATCCCAACAGGCCAACTCCAAGACATATACTTGTCAAAATGTCCAATGCTCAAGAAAAAGAGAAAATACTCAAGGCAGCAAGAGAAAAGAGAACCATCACATACAAGGGAAGCACAATAAGATTAAGTGCTGATTTCTCAGCTGAAACCATGGAGGCAAGAAGACAGTGGTATAATACAGTCAAAATACTAAAAGAAAAAAACTTCCAGCCACGAGTTCTCTATCCAGCAAACCTGGCATTCAAAAATGATGGAGAGTTCAAAATATTCACAGATAAACAGAAATTAAGAGAGTATATCGAAAAGAAACCTGCACTTCAAGAAATACTAAAGGGGGAAGCGGCTGTGGCTCAATCAGTAGGGCTCCTGTTTACCATATGGGAGGCCCCAGGTTCGGTTCCCGGGGCCTCCTGGTGAAGGCAAGTCCGCCCGCACGGCGTTGTTAGCTGACCCAGCGAGCACAAGCAGCAAGGGGGGGAAAAATGAATAAATAAATAAAATCTTAAAAAAAAAAAAAAAGAAATACTAAAGGAATCTCTAACAAGTTGAAAGAAAAATCAAGGGAGAGAGAGTAGGAGGAAAGTTTAAAAACAACTGAAAGGACAAAAAGAGAAACAAAACAACATATGACATACATTAACCCAAAGAAAAAATGGCTAAAGTAAGAAATTCGTTACGAGTAATAACACTGAATGTTAGTGGATTAAATTCACCAACCAAGAGACACGGATTGGCAGAATGGATAAGAAAATATGATCCATCTATATGCTGCCTACAAGAAACCCACCATCGACCCAGGGATTCAAGGAGGCTGAAAGTGAATGGCTGGAAAACCATTTTACAAGCTAACAATAGCCAAAAAAGGGCAGGAGTAGCTATTCTAATATCAGACAAAATAGACTTTAAATGCAAAACTATTGTAAGAGACAAAGACAGACACTACATATTAGTAAAAGGGGTAATATCTCAAGAAGAGAGAACAATCATCAACATTTACGCACCGAATCGGGGTGCCTCAAAATACGTGAGGCAAACTCTTGAAAAACTAAGAGGAGAAATAAATGCCTCTATAGTTATAGCAGGGGACTTCAATACACCATTATCATCATTAGACAGAACATCTAGACAGAGAATCAATAAAGAAACAATGGCTCTCAACAATATATTAGAGGACCTGGACTTAATAGACATATACAGAACACTCCACCCAAATAGGGCAGGATTTATATTCTTCTCAAGTGCACATGGATCATACTCCA
>JAKSZT010001078.1:5008867-5027175 GCA_026826555.1 Tolypeutes matacus | reverse complement strand
TTTCTTTCTTTCTTTCTTTCTTTCTTTCTTTCTTTCTTTCTTTCTTTTTTAGGAGGCACTAGGGATTGAATATGGGACCTTATATTTGGGAAGCAGGTGCTCAGCCACTGAGCTATACCTGCTTCCCCCAACTCTTTTGAAAGATGTAAATATACATGTCCAAGAAGCACAATGTACTACAAACAGATAAACTCTAACAGACCCACTCTGAGACACATAATAATCAGAATGCCAAATGCCAAAGATAATGAGAAAATTCTGAAAGCAGCAAGAGAAAAGTGTTTTATCACATACAAGGGATCGTCAATAAGACTAAGTGACGATTTCTCATCAGAAACCATGGAGGTGAAGAGGAAGTCATATGATATATTTAAGGTACTGAAAAAGAAAAACTGCCAATCAAAAATTCTTTATCTGGAGAAACTGTACTTCAAAAAAGAAGAAAAGTTTAAAATATTCACAGATAAACAGAAACTGAGAGTTTTTTTTTTAACAGAAGATCCATCCTACAAGAATTACTAAGGGGAGTTCTTCAGGAAAAAACGAGAGAGTGGCTTGCAGTAGTATGAAAAAATGAAGATCTTCGGTAAAGTTAAAAACGGGTAAATGCAAAACCCAGTAGGACTGTATCCTCAATATACAATTATACTCTTTAATACCTATGAGTCAGAATACAGTTGAGCAAGAAAAAGGCATATTTCCTGATAAAGGACACATAAAACATAAGGTAATGTGGGGAAAAAAACAACATAGGGAAGCGGCTGTGGCTCAATCAGTAGGGCTCCTGTTTACCATATGGGAGGCCCCGGGTTCGGTTCCCGGGAACTCCTGCTGAAGGCAAGCCCGCCCGCACGGCATGGTTAGCTGACCCAGCGAGCACAAGCAGCAAGGGGGGGATAAATGAATAAATAAATAAAATCTTAAAAAAAAAAAAAAAAAAAAACATAAAGAGGAGAAACACAGTGATATGGGAGATATGCTATTGAAGCTAAGTCAGAATAATTTCAGATTAGTAGCTTATAGATGTAGGTTGTGTAATAAAAACCACAGGGTAACAACAAAGGAAGTTAAAATTATGCAGAAACAAAAATGACAGCAATTACAGATACATCACAAAAGATCAACTAGACAGAAAAAGAGGTTGCAATAAAGGAAAAGAGAGATTAAAAAAAAAAAAGACATTTAAAAACCAAAGGAAAATGGCTGAAGTACTGCCTTTACAGTAATAACACCAAATGTTAATGGATTAAACCTCCCAATCAAAAGACAAAGATTGGCAAAAGGAATAAAAAAGTATGATTGTACTACATGCTGTTAACAAGAGACTCATGCTAGACACAAAGACACAAATCAGTTGAAAGAGAAAGGATGGAAAAATATATTCCATGTAAACAGTAACCTAAAAAGTGCTGGGATAGCTATAATAATATTGGCAAAAATAGATATTAAGTCAAAAGCTGTTGCAAGAGACAAAGAAAGATACTATATATTAATAAAACAAGCTGTTGCAAGAGACAAAGAAAGATACTATATATTAATAAAACAACTTAGAAACAAGTTATTTCTAAGAAGAAATAACAATCCTAAATATCTATGTACTTAATCAGGGTGCCCCCCAAAACACTGGCAAAACTGAAGGGAGAAATAGATATTTCTATAATAATAGTTGAAGACTTCAATACACCACTCTCATCAATAGACAGAACATCTAGGGAGAAGATTAATAAGGAAAGAGAGAGCTTGAATAATATGGTAAATGAACTAGACCTAACAGGCATATATAGAACACTACACCACAACAAAGCAATATATACATCCCTCTCAAGTGTACATGGATCATTCTCTAGATAGATCACAGGTTGGGTTACAAAATAAGCCTCAATAAATTTAAAAAGATGGAAATTACACAAAGCACCTTCTCTGAACATAATGGGATAAAACTGGAAATCAATAACAGGCAGGGAATCAGAAAATCCAAAAATATCTGGAAGTTAAATAACATACTCAAAATCAGTGGGTCAAAGAAGAAATTACAAGGGAAATCAGTAAATATCTTGAGACAAAAGAAAATGAGAACACAACAAATCAAGACTTATGGGATGCAGTGAAAGCAGTGTTGAGAGTGAAAGTTATACCATAAACATGTACACTAAAAAAGAATAAATAGCTAAAATCAAGATGTTACTGTTCACCTGAGGAAGGAGAAAAAACCCAGCAAACAAAACCCAAAGCAAGCAGAAGAAAAGAAATAACAAAGATCAGAGCAGAAATAAATGAAATAAGAGAATAAGTAAACACTAGAGATCATTAACAAAAGTTGGATCTTTGAAAAGATCAATAAAATGGACAAACCCTATATTAGTCAGCCAAAGAAGTCCTGATGCAAAATACCAGAAATTGGTTGGTTTTTATAAAGGGTATTTATTTTGGGTAGAAGCTTACAGTCACAAGGCCATAAGGAGTAAATTACTTCCCTCACCAAAGTCTGTTGCCATGTGTTGGAGCAAGATGGCTGCCGGTTTCTGTGAGGGTTCAGCCTTCCTCTTCCTCCTAAGGCTCCATGGTCACAGCTCCTTCCTTTCTTGGCATAAAGCTTGTCTCTCTCCCCGAGGCTCATTTCTATCCGTGTTCAGCTGTTCTCTATTCACAAGGTCAGCTGTAGACTATCAGGCTCATTCTCTTCCTGGGGCCTCTGCCATGTCTAATGGAGCCTCCTCTCTTTCCTCATGTATCTGCTTCTCTGTGTATTTACTTCCCAGGGCTCCAGCATTAAAATTCCAACTCTCTCCTCTGCCATGTCATTTTCTCTATGAGTCTCCGCCCACCAAGGGGATGGGAGCTCAATGTACTGATGTGGTTGAACCAAAACCCCAATCTTAAGTTAATCAAGTAAAAGTGAAACCTCTGAATCTAATACAATCTAACATGCCCAAAGGAAGACCAGTTTACAAACATAATCCAGTATCTATTTTTGGAATTCATAAATAGTATCAAATTGCTACAAACCCTTAGCTAGACTGATGAAGGAAAAATGAGAGAGGATGCATATAAATAAAAACATGAATGAGAGGGGGGACATTACTACTGACTCCAGAGAAATAAAAAGGTGATAAGAGGATACTATGTACAACTGTATGTCAACAATTCAGACAACCTAGATGAAGTGGACAAATTCCTGGAAACCCAGGAGCAACCTCTAATATCTGTAGAGGAAATAGAAGATCCCAACAGACCAATTACAAGTAAAGAGATTGAATCAGTCATCAAAAGCCTCCCAAAAAAGAAAAGCCAAGGACCAGATAGCTTCACATGTCAATTCTACCAAGCATACCAAGAGAAAAATAATACCAATCTTGCTCAAAGTCTTTCAAAAATTGAACAGGAGGGAACACTACATAACTTATTCTATTAGGCCAATATCAACCTCATTAGCCAGATAAAGATTCTAAAAGAAAAGAAAACTACAAACCAATTTCTCATGAATATAGATACAAAAATAACTCAATAAAAAACTTGGAAGTTGAATCCAACAAAACATTAAAAGAATTGTACACCATGACTAAGTGGGTTTCATCCCAGGTATGCAAGTTTGGTTCAACGTAAGAGAATCAAGTAATGTAATACACCACATTAACAAAATGAAGGAGAAAATGATAATCTTAATCAACACAGAAAAGGCATTCAACAAAATTCAGCATCCTTTCTTGATAAAAACACTTAGAAAAATAGGAATAGAAGGGAACCTGCTCAATATGATAAAGGCCACATATGAAAAACCCACAGCTAGCATCATACTCAATAGTGAAAGACTGAAAGTTTTGCCTCTAAGATCTGGAAAAAGACAAGGATGCCCACTGTCACCTCTGCTATTTAACATCATACTGAAACTTCTAGCAAAAGCAGCTGGAAAAGGAAAAGAAATAAAACTCTTCCTAATTGGAAAGGAAGAAGTAAAACAGATCATGTTTACAGATGGCATGGTCATATATATAGAAAGTCCCGAAAAATGTACAAAAAAGGTCCTAGAGCTAATAAACAAATTCAGCAAAGTTGCGGGGTTATAAGATCAAGAGGCAAAAGTTAGTAGTGTTTCTGTATATTAGTAATGAGCAATCTGAGGAGGAAATCAAGGAAAAAAATCCTTTTACAATAGCAACTGAAAGAACCAAATATCCTGGGATAAATTTAACCAAGGATGTAAAGGACTTGTACCAGAAAATTACAAAACTTTGCTAAAAGAGACCAAAGAAGATCTGAATAAACAGAAGGGCATTCCATACTTATGGATTGGAAGACTAATATTGCCAGTTCTACTCAAAATGATTTACATATTCAATGCAATTGCAATAAAAATTCCAACAGCCTACTCTGAAGAAATGGAAAAGCCAGTAATAAATTTATTTGGAAGACTAAGGGGCCCTGCATAGCCAAAACTATACTGAAAAAGAATAAAGTTGGAGGATTCACACTTCCTGACTTTAAAGCTTATTACAAAGCTACAGGGGTCAAAACAGTATGGTATTCTTGGCATTAGCAGGCAACTCAAGAGATAACCCCATGTGATCAATATACCCCATTGTTTTAGCTCCCTTAACATTCTCCAGTACTTTTCCAATTTTGCTGAACATCTTTTAATGTGTTATTAATCATATGTATATCTTCTTAAATAAAATGTCTATTTAAGTTCTTTTATTAACTTTTAAATTGGGTAGTTGAATTGTATATATTCTGGAGAGTAAACCCTTACCAGACATATGGTTTCCAAATATTTTCTCCCATTCTGATGGTTGTGTTGTTTTACTTTCTAGATAATGTCCTTCAGTTCACAAAGTTTTACATTTTGAGAAAGACCAGTTTATCTATTTTTCCTTTTGTTGCTTGTGCTTTCAGCATAAAGTCTATGGCCACATCTATGCCAACTGATTTTTGGCAAGGGTTCCCAATCCATTCAGTCAGGGTAAAAATAGTCTCTTGCACAAATGATGCTGGAGAACTGGATAGCCATATGCAAAAGATTAAAAGTAGACTCCTATTCACACCAAATATAAAAGTTCACTCAAAAGGGATCAAAGGCTAAATATAAGAACCCAAACTATAAAACTTCTAGGAGAAAACACAGGGAAACATCTTCAGGATCCTGTGGTAGACAATGATTTCTTAGACTTTACACCAAAAGCAGTAGAAACAATAGAAGGATAAATAAATGAGACTTCATAAAAAGTAAAAACTTTTGAGCATCAAAGGACATTATCATGAAAGTAAAAATAAAACAGCCCGAGTGAGCTGTTCTGGGAGCCCATGGAGTAGGAGCCTTTGGGGAATCGATCTGGAGGGAGCTAGACAGGGAGATAGATTGCTCAAGATAAAAACGTGAGTTTTTAGCCCTGTGGAAATCACGGAAGACTAAGCCCCACCATCAAGACAAGAGTCAGGAGAACACAGAAAACAGCAAAGAAATAGAACAAGAAGAACAAAGTGTCAGAGAAAACTTAACACACACACAAAGCCAGCAGCTAAACAAAATTCTAGAGCAGAGAGAGAAGCTAATCAACTGAATAAACCCATCAAGATAAATGATGACCAGAGGGCAACAAAAAATTACAAACCATACTAAGAAACAGGAAGACATGGACCAGTCCAATGAACAAATGAAAAACCAGGAAGAGATGCAGAACATCACACAATTAATCGAAGATGTCCAAACAAATATCATGGACCAACTTAAAGAAGTGAAGGAAGAGATTAAGGATATTAAAAAGACACTGGGGAAACATACTGAAGAAATTATAAACATACATAAAAAGATAATGGATGTGATGGAGATGAACAGCACAATCCAAGAAATCAAAAAGACACTGGAATCACATAACAGCAGATTTGAACAAGCAGAAAAAAGAATTAGTGATGTGGAAGACAGTACATCTAAAATCAGAGAGTAGAACAGATAGATAAAAAGATAGAAAAAATTCATCAGGGACGTAGGGATTTAAACAACAATACAAAATGCACAAACATACACATTATAGGCATCTCAGAGAGAAAAGAGAAGGGAAAGGGGACAGAAGAAGTGTTGAAGGAAATAATGGCTGAAAACTTAACAACCCTATTGAGGGAGATGGATGTACATGTCCAGGAAGCACAGGGCACCTGAAACAGTATAAATCTTAACAGGCCTACTCCAAGACATATACTTGTCAAATTCATATCAAATGAATTATACAACATGAGCAAGTGGGTTTCATCCTGGGTATGCAAGGATGGTTCAATATAAGAAAATCAATCAATGTAATACACCACATAAACAGATTGAAAGAAAAAAATCACATGATCATCTCTATAGATGTAGAAAAAGCATTTGACAAAATACAGCACTCTTTCCTGATAAAAACACTGCAAAAGATAGGAATAGAACTAAACTTTCTGAACATGATAAAGGGTATATATGAAAAACCCAAAGCTAACATCATCTGCAATGGTGAAATCCTAAAAGATTTCCGTCTAAAAGATCAGGAACAAGGATGCCCACTATCACTGCTCCTATTTAACATTATCTTAGAAGTACTTACTCAATCACTGAGGCAAGGAAAAGATATAAAAGGCATCCAAATTGGAAAGGAAAAATTAAAAATTTCACTATATGCAGATGACATGATCCTATACATAGAAAGCCCTGAGAAATCTACAACAAAGCTTCTAGAACTTATAAACGAGTTCAGTAAAGCCACAGGTTATAAGATCAATACTAAAAAATCAGTAGCATTTCTGTACACCAATAAGGAGCAATCTGAGGAGGAATTCAAGAAAAAAAAAACAACCTTTTACAATAGTAACTAAAAGTATCAAATACCTAGAAATAAATTTAACTAAAGATGTAAAGGACTTATATACAGAAAACTACACAACACTGTAAATGGAAATCAAAGAAGACTTAAATAAATGGAAGAATATTCCCTGTTCATGGATAGGAAGACTAAACATCATCAAGATGTCTATCCTACCCAAACTAATCTACAGATTTAATGCAATCCCAATAAAAATCTACACTGTATTTTTTAATGAATTGGAAAAACTAACTGTAAAATATATTTGGAAGCGTAAAGGCCCCGAATCACCAAAGACATATTGAAAAAGAGAAATGAAGTTGGAGGTATCATATTACCTGACTTTAAAACATACTACAAAACTACAGTGGTCAAAACTGCACGGTATTGGCACAAGGATAGACATACTGACAAATGGAACCGAACTGAGAGTTCCGATATAGATCCTTGCATATACAGTCATCTGGTATTTGACAAGGCCACCAAGCCCACTCAGTTAGGAGAGAATGGCCTCTTCAACAAATGGTGCTTGGAGAACCGGATATCCATATCAAAAAGGATGTGAGAGGAACACCATCTCACACCTTATACAAAAATCAACTCAAGATGGATCAAAGATCTAAATATAAGAGCCAAAACCATAAAGATCTTGGAAGATAACGTAGGGAAATCATGTCCATCTACAGGAACTTGTAATAGGAAATGATTTCATGAACTTCACACCCAATGCACAAGCAGCAAAAGGAAAAACAGATAAATGGGACCTCCTCAAAATTAAAAACTTCTGCACCTCAAAGGACGTTATCAAGAAAGTAAAAAGGCAGCCTACCCAATGGGAGAAAATGTTTGGCAACCATATATCTGATAGGAGCCTAATATCCTGCACATATAAAGAAATCCTACACCTTGAAAATAAAAAGACAAACAACCCATTTTAAAAATGGGCAAGTGACCTGAAGAGACACTTCTCCAGGGAAGAAATACAAATGGCTAAAAAGCACATTATAGCAGTTTGGGCAATTTGATGTAACTCCAAAAATAGATATTTGATTTTGCTTGTAAACTGGTCTGTTAATCTGGGCATGATTAGGTTATGATTAGGTGTTAACTGGGCCATGTCAGTAGGGCATTGAGCTCCACCCCTTGATTGGTGTGGTCTCAAGTATAAAAGGCAAGGCAAAGGACAGAGGAAGCAGTTTTCATGTTGTAGTCTTAAGCTGGAGCCCCGGGAAGTAAGAGATCTTGGTTGTGAGGAAGAAGAGAAGGCCCTGGGATAGAGACAAGCCATTCACCTGATAGTCTACAGCTGGCTTTATGGAGCAACGCAAAGCCTAGAGAGCTTCATAGTCTACAGCTGACCTTGTAGAGGAACCAGAGGAGCTACACCCAGAGAGAAACACAGCCCCGGGAAGAGAGGTACCCAAGAAGCCTGAATCCTGGCAAATGTCGGTGTTTGTCTTGCTCCAACACGTGGCAATGGAATTTGGTGAGGGAAGAAACTTATGCTTTATGGCCTGGTAACTGTGGACTTCTACCTCAGATAAATACCGTTTATAAAGACCAACCAATTTCTGGTATTTTGCATCAGCACCCCTTTGGCTGACTAATACACACATGAAGGGATGCCTGACACCACTGGCTATTAGGGAAATGCAAATCAAAACAACAATAAGATACCATCTTACACCCATTAGAAGGGTAGCTATTTAAAAAACAGCAGACTATAAGGGTTGGAGAGGATGTGGAGGAATGGGAACCCTCATCCACTGCTGGTGGGATTGTAGAATGGTCCAGCCATATGGAGGACACTTTGGTGGTTCCTCAAAAAACTAACTATAGAACTTCCATATGATCCAGCAATTCCACTGCTGGGTATGTACCCTGAAGAACTGAAAGTAAAGATATGAACAGATATATGCATGCCAATGTTCATAGCGGCATTGTTCACTATTGCCAAGGGTTGGAATCAACCCAGGTGCCCATCAACAGATGAATGGATATACAAAATGTGGTACATACATACAATGGAATATTAGCTGTAAGAAGGAGTAAAGTGCTAACACACAGGATAACATGGATGAATCTTTAGGACCTTGTGTTGAGTGAAGTAAGCCAGGCATTGAAGGATGAACAGTACATGACCTCACATGAATTGGGGATATTGAGCAGTCTTGGAGAGCTATAGTCTATAAGATAGTTTTACCAGAAGTGGAGAGAGAGATGAGAGGGTTGTGAGCCATCACCCATATGGATGTAGTCTGTGGTAGGGTGATAGAGTGTGGTTGCATATTGAGAGGATGGGAGAGGGGGGTGGTGATGTTGTTGGGTTGGGTGGTGCAGGGTTGACAGGGGGGTAGATTGAGGGGTTGGGTCAGAGGGTCTGGGGTGCTGGGGGGAGGGTTGGGAGGGGGACTGGGTGAACACTGGGGATTTGTGGGTATGAGGTTGAGAGTGCAGAAATGGGAATGCTCTTCTGGCAGGATGGCCGGAAAGGGTCACTGGTTTGGGGTGTTGGTTGGAGGGGGCATTTGGGGTGGGGCGCACCTTGGTCAGGCATCTGGGGAGTGTGTGGGTGTTCATTCTGTCATGGTGTGTTGTGTCGGTGGGTGGAGGCCCGCATGGTGAGCACGGGGGAGTTGGACTCCCATCTTAGGGGGGACCGATTTGTTTGGGGGTGGGCGAGTATGGGTCTCTCAGGAGCGGGGGCAGTTCCTACTTGGCGGGGCAGGTCAGTGTGTAAAGTCCTCTTGTTGTGTGTGGGTGTGAATTTTGTCATCCAATGAGTCAGGCTGGGGTGTCGTCATGGGACCCAGGGCGATGGGGTGGGGGGAGTGGAGTGGATCAGGCAGGGCATATTTAGTGGTCAGTGGAAATGTTCTTCATTACTGTACAGTGATGGACACAGGACATGGTGGATATCGTCAGAATTTATAGAAGTGTAAGGCCTGAAGTATGAAACATGGTGTAAACCATTGACAGTGTTTGATGGCTATGTTTCACTGTTTGTATATCAGTTTTAACAATGCTACCATCCACATATAAAGGGGTATTGATATGGGGGGGAAAGGGGAATGTTGGTTATATGTGGGTCTGCTGTGTTCTGTGTGTGACTTTGCTGTGACCTGGAACTTCTTTGAAAACAAAGTGAAAGGTTGTGGGACACTGGGAGGCGGGGGGTGTGTGCCGCAGTACAGACTGGACAACAGATGTTGTGGTGATGAAGGGCAGAGAGTCAAAAAGATTTTTTTTTTAATTTTTAATTTTTTTTAATGTCCCGGTCTTTTAATTTAATTAAAAAATTAAAAAAAAATATTTATGTATTTTATCTCTTACATTTAGGCTTGTCATTGTTGTTTCATTTTCCTATTGGTTGTGTTCATCTATTTTAGAGGCTTCACCTTTGAAGAGGCTTTGGATTGCGGAGGTGTTGCAGCTGGGGTGGGGGAGGATCGTTGGTGTGGGGTGTCAGGGACGGGGGTTGCATGGGAAGAAGTTCACCTGAGCATACATATAAGGTATATAAAAATGTTCAGATGTTCATGGGACATTGTCACGGTGGGTGGAGACACACAATAAATGAGAGAATACTGAATTCCAATCCTGGAGAGCTCTGCCACATTCTCTAAGGGAGCAGCAATAGTCCCCCAAGTGCAGGGGCAGTGACTGGTGAAGGAGGATGATCCACTGATGGGCCCTTGATATTGATGACTAGCCTTATGAGTCTTTGTTCTTAAAATTGAAACTTAGTCTATTGTTATGGGGTACCTAGGGGTTACCTCCTGGGAGCCTCCTTGTTGCTCAAATGTGGCCTCTCCTTAGCCAAACTCAGCATGTGAATGCATTGCCTTCCTCCTGGCATGGGACATGGATCCTGGGGATGGGCCTCCCTGGCACCAAGGGATTGCTACCACGTGCCAACTGGCAATACAACTGGAATAGAGATATTTTTCTAAAGAGGATATATTGGACTTCTGGGAAGATGGCGGACTAGTAAGACATGGGAATCTCTTCTCCAGATAAATAGCTAGAGGACAGGCTGAAACAGCCCCCAAAAAGATCTTCTAGTGTTTAGGACAGCAGGTGAAGGCTGCATACCACCCATAGGAGAGAGGAACAAAAGAGGGAAATCATTGGGAAGCGGCTGTGGCTCAATCAGTGGGGCTCCCGTTTGCCATGTGGGAGGCCCCGGGTTTGGTTCCCGGGGCCTCCTGGTGGGGGCAGGCCCGCCCGCGCGGCGTGGTTGGCTGACCCAGCGAGCACGAGCAGAAAGGGGGGGATAGATGAATAAATAAATAAAATCTTAAAAAAAAAAAAAAAAAAAAAGAGGGAAATCACGATGACAGAACGGTGAGTTGGAACCAGTGTTGGCTGCTGCTGCCGGCACTCTCCCCCATACTAAAGACTCTTTAGAATTCTTGGGACTCTTGGCCTGCAACTACAGACAAAGGGGGCTCCAGGGATCTACTGCCCCAGGAAAGTGGAGAGAGAGGGACACAGCCTAAGGCTGACTCAGTTTCTGACCCACTAATTTGGTCTGCTGTGCCCCAATAGCTCTTCCAGGCCAGGAGAGACCATACAGTGCTTTGCCCTGGGGGCCTGTGAAGGACTGGAGAAATCTGACCCTCACAATCTCCTTCTCTTCTAGCTGGGACTAATTGTTGAGGATGCCCCAGGAAAGGGGAGAGACAGGGACACAGCCTAAGGCTGACTCAGCTTTTGACTCAGAAATTTGGTCTGCTGTATCCCAAGCACCCTTCCAGGCTGGGTGGGGCTATACCATTGTTTGCCTTGGAGCCTGCAAGGGGCTAAAAATATACAACCCTCCCAATTTCCTCTATTAACAGGGACTGATTGTCGAGGACTCAGAGGGGAGTGGAACTAATTCCTAGCCAGGAAAAAGGGAGGGAGCTGCCAGAGAAGGCTAGAGAACAGTCTCAGAGAAAGTTTGAATTACAAGGCTCCTAGCCTCCAGACAGGAAGCTCCATCACATTGATCTGGTCTGTGTTGCAACAAATACACTCTGACCAGACATTGAACTGAGAGCTGCTAAAGAGAGCCATCTCCTGGCAGATCAAGGAAGTGCCGACAAGAAAATTAAAAATAAGTAGGAGAGGCTTTTCCAGCCTCTGTACCCTCCCTGCCCAAGGCCCTAGGAAGCAACTCTACAACCAATTACTGGGTCCAGTGCCCAGTTTTTAGCAACCAGCAGGACAATCCTAACAATCCAGGTCAAGACAAAATCAAAGAGCTGAGGTAACTCACAGCCTCCTGCCACTAAATCCCTATAAAAGAAAAAGAGATCGAGCATCTGAGTAAACTACATCCTAACTAGATGCCTGAACACCAGCAAAAATTATGAACCATATTAAGAAAATAGAAGACATGGCCCAAGAAAAGGAATACCTCAAAGTCCCAGAAGAGATGCAGAACTTGAGAGAACTAATCAGCGAGATGCACACAAATTTCCAAAATCAAATTAATGAGTTGAAATACAGTATAGTTAAAGAGATAACTGACATCCAAAAGACATTGAGCGAACGCAAAGAAGAACTTTAAATCCTAAAGAGAAAAGTAACAGAGTTCATGGGAATGAAAGACACAATAGGTGAGATTAAAAACACATTTGAGGGGGGCAGATGTGGCTCAAATGGTTGGGCATCTGTCTCCCATATGGAGGGACCTGGGTTTGATCCCCATGACCTCCCGGTAACAAAAGAAAAGAAAACAAACAAACAAAAAAAACACATTTGAGGCATACAACAGCAGACTCAAAATGATAGAAGAAAGAATAAGTGATACCAAAGACAGAACAGCTAAAATTGAACACAGAAAGGAACAGAGAGAGAAAAGAATGGAAAAAATTGAGCAGGGGCTCAGAGAGTTGAATGACAACACAAAATGCAAAAATATGCGTGCCATGGGAGTTCCAGAAGGAAAAGAGAAGGAAAAGGGGCAGAAAGAGTATTTGAGGAAATAATAGCTGAAAATTTCCCAACTCTCATGAAAGAAATGAACTTATATGTCCAAGAAGCACATCATACCCCAATCAGAATAAATCTAAATAGACCTACGCCAAGACATATACTACTCAGAATGTCAAATGTCAAAGATAAAGAGAAAATTCTCAGAGCAGCAAGAAAGAAGCAAACAATCACATACAAGGGGTGTGCAGTAAGACTTAGCACAGATTTTTCTTCAGAAATCATGGAGGTGAGAAAACTGTGGTATGATACAATTAGGAAACTGAAAGAGAAAAACTGCCAGCCATGAACTCTTTATCCAGCAAAACTGTCCTTCAAATATGAAGGTGAGTATAAAATATTCACAAACAAACAGAAACTAAAAGAGTTTGCAAAAAAGAATCCACCTTTGCAGGAAATATTAAAGGAAGCCTTAGAACCTGAAAGAAAAAGACAGGAGAGAGAGGCTTGGAGGAGAGTATAGAAGAAAGAATAGCAGAAAGGATAAACAAAAGAGTAAAAAGAGAGACAAAAACAAGATGATATATGAAAACCAAAGAATAAAGTGGAGGAAGTAAATAGTGCATTTACAGTAATATCATTGAATGTGAATGGATTAAATTCCCCAATCAAAAGATACAGGCTGATAGAATGGATAAAAAAACCATGAGCCATCAATATGCTGCCTACAAGAAACTCACCTTAGACCCAGAGATACAAACCGGCTGAAAGTGAAAGGTTGGAAAATGATACTCCACACGAATAGTGACCAGAAAAGAGCAGGGGTAGCTATACTAATATCAGACAAAACAGACTTTAAATGCAAAAAAGTTATGAGATACAGTAGGCCATTATATATTATAAAAGGGACGTTCCACCAGGAAGATATAACAGTCATAAATATCTACGCAACTAACCAGGGTGCCCCAAAATATATGAGACAAACTCTGGCAAAACTAAAGGGAGAAATAGACATTTCTACAATAATCGTTAGAGACTTCAACACCCCACTCACATCATTAGACAGAACAACTAGACAGAAGATTAACAAGGAAACAAGAGAACCTGAACAATATGATAAATAAGTTAGACCTAACATACATGAAGAGAACACTGCATCCAAACTCAATGGGTTATACATTCTTCTCAAATACCCATGGATCTTTCTTCAGGATAGACCACATGTTAGGTCACAATGCAGCTCTCAATAAACAAGAAAAGATTGAAATTATACAAAGCACCTTCTCAGGTCATAATGGAATGAAAGTAGAAATCAATAATAGGAAAAAAGTAAATTCACACGTGTGGGGACTGAACAACACACTCCTAAATAATTGGTAGGTCAAAGAAGAAATTGCAAGTGATATCAGTAAATATATTGAGACAAATGAAAACGAGAACACAACGTATCAAAATTTATGTGATATAGCAAAGGCAGCTTGAGAGAGAAATTTACAGCCCTAAATGCCTATATTAAAAACTCATAAAGAGCTAAACTCAAAGATTTAACTGAACAACTAGAGAAACTAGAAAAAGAACAGCAAACTAATCCCAAAGCAAGCAGAAGGAAAGAAATAATAAAGATTAGAGCAGGAATAAATGAAAATGAGAACAGAAAAACAATAGAGAAAATCAACAAAACCAAAAGCTGGTTCTTTGAGAAGATCAATAAAATTGACAAACCCCTAGCTACATTAACAAAGAAAAAAATAGAGAAGATGCAAATAAATACAATTAGAAATGAAACGGGGGAAGCTATAACTAACTCCACAGAAATAAAAAGAATCATAAGAGGATATTATGAGAAACTATATGCCAACAAGCTAGGTAACCTAGATGAAATGGATAAATTTCTAGAAATGTACAACCAATCTACACTGACACTACAAGAAATATAAGAACTTAACAAACCAATGACATTTAAGGAGATGGAATCCGTCATCAAAAATCTCCCAGCAAAGAAAAGTCCAGGACCAGATGACTTCACAAGTGAATTCTACCAAGCATTTCAAAAAGAATTAAATCAATCCAGTTTAAACTCTTCCTAAAAATTGAAGAGGAGGGAAAATTACCCAACATATTTTATGAAGCCAACATCACTCTTACACCAAAGCCAGATAAAGATTCTACAAGAAAAGAAAATTACAGACCAATCTCTCTAATGAACATAGATGTAAAAATTCTGAACAAAATACTTGCAAATCGAATCCAATGGCATATCAAAAGACTTCTACATCACGACCAAGTAGGATTTATTCCTGGTATGCAAGGTTGGTTCAACATAAGAAAATCAATCAATGTAATATACCACATTAACAAATTGAAGGAAAAAACCCACATGATCATCTCAATCGATGCAGAAAAGGCATTTGACAAAATCCAGCATCCTTTTTTGAGGAAGAAAAAACAAAAAACTTCAAAAGGTAGAAAAAGAAGGAAAACTCCTCAATATAATAAAAGACATATATGAAAAACCCACAGCCAACATCATACTCAATGGGAAAAGCTTGAAAGCTTTTCTTCTAAGATTGGGAACAAGCAAGGATGCCCAATGTCACCACTGTTATTCAATATTGTACTAGAAGTTCTAGGTAGGGAAATTAGATGAGAAAAAAAATTAAAGGCATCCAAATAGGAAAAGAAGAAGTAAAACTCTCACTGTTTATGGATGACATGATCCTGTACTTAAAAAAATCCTGAAGGATCCACAACATAGCTAATTGAGCTAATAAATGAGTTCAGCAAAGTGGCAGGATACAAGATCAACACGCAAAAATCAGTAATGTTTTTGTACACTAATACTGGCCAACCTGAGGAGGAAATCAGGGGAAAATTTCCATTTTCAATAGCAACAAAAAGACTCAAATACCTAGGAGTTAATTTAACCAAAGAAGTACAGGACCTATATGCAGAAAACTACAAAAACAATGCTAAAAGAAAATTTAAAAGACGTAAACAAATGGAAAGACATTCCATGTTCATGGATTGGAAGAATAAATATCATTAAGATGTAATCTTACCCAAACTGATTTATAGATTCAATACAATACCAATCAAAATCCCAACAGCTTACTTTACAGAATTAGAGAAGGCAATTGCCAAATTAATCTGGAAGGGTAAGTGCACCTGAATAGCCAAAAGCATTCTACAAAAGAAGAGTAACATGGGAGGAATTTCACTGCCTGAACTTGAAACATATTACATAGCTACAGTCGTCAAAACAGCATGGTACTGGCATAAAGACAGACACATCGATCAGTGGAATAGAATTGAGAACCCAGAAATAAACCCTCACCTATACAGTCAACTGGTTTTTGACAAACCTACCAAGCCCATGCTAATGGAGAAAAAAACAGTCTGTTCAACAAATGGTATTGGGAGAACTGGATATCTATAACCAAAGGAATGAAAGAGGATGCATATCTCATCCTCTATAAAAGAATCAACTCAAAATGGATCAAAGATCTAAATATAAAAGCCAGGGCCATAAAACTACTAGAAGAAAATGTAGGGAAACGTCTTCAAGACCTTGTAGTAGGTGGTGGTTTCTTGGACCTTACACCCAAAGCACGTGCAACAAAAGAAAAAATAGATAAATGGGACCTCCTCAAAATTAAACACTTTTGCACCTCACAGGACTTTGTCAAAAGTGTGAAAAGGCAGCCAACTCAATGGGAAAAAATATTTGGAAATCACATATCTGATAAGGATTTAATATCCAGGATATATAAAGAGATGTTACAACTCAACAATAAAAAGACAAACGACCCAATGAAAAAATGGGCCAAAGACTTGAATAGACATTTGTCCAAAGAAGAAATACAAATGGGTAAAAAACATATGAAGAAATGTTCAACATCACTAATGATTAGTTAAATGCCAATCAAAACTACAATGAGATATCATTTCACACCTATGAGAACTAAAAGTGTTGAAGAGGATGTGGAAAGATAGGGACACTTATTCACTCTTGGTGGGAATGCGGAATGGTACAGTCACTGTGCAGGACTGTTTGGCACTTCCTAAAGAAGTTGAATATAGACTTGCCATGTGACCCAGCAATACCCAGTAGTGACTGGGTATATACCCAGAAGAACTGAGAACAGTGACACAAACAGACATCTGCCCACCGATGTTCATAGCAACATTATTCACCATTGCCAAAAGTTGGAAACAACCCAGGTGTCCATCAACAGATGAATGGCTAAACAAACTGTGGTCTATTCACACGATGGAATATTATGCAGCTGTAAGAAGAAATGAAGTCGTAAAGCATGTGACAACATGGATGAACCTGTAGGACATTATGTTGAGTGAAGAAGCCAGATACAAAAGGACAAATACTGCATGAATGTGTTACTATGAACCAAATATACTGTGTAACATATTGTTTGATTCAAAAAAATTTTAAATGTATCCAGTACATTTAATTGAGAAATGTATATATTTATTCATCTGTGTTTACTTTTTAGTTTTTAATTGTATATATTTTCAATTATTAAATGTACAAAATAAAGTAAAAAATAAAATTAAAAAAAAGAGGATATATTAATGGTCAATAAACAATTGAAAGAAATAGAACAAAGGGTGGCCTCTTCTCAAACTGAATTCCCTGTTCTCACTTATCTAACCCTCCCACATTCTTGTTTGAGTCATTTCCCCCAAAACCCACATCAATAAAGGGTATGAACTCGGACACTGAGAACTTACCCTTACACTTTTCACCTTAGGATTGGGTTAGTTTTTGTGCCTAAGATTGTAAGCCCACAACTCCCAGCAAATGGGAGATGGTAAGGTTAGGGAAGGAGGGAAATGAGACATTGTCTCAAGGGATCTATATAATCTTTGTTTTTATACTGATCACGTGTGCTTGCCTTCTTCCATTAGCCTGGGCATGTGCCCTTTCTCATGAGAAAGAAATAAATTACTGTTGCCTCTAGTCCAACTCTCTGTCTTCAGAACTTTTATTTTGAGTAAGTGGTCACCGTCCCACTCAATTGGGGGCTCGTCCAGGATCACAGGAATGAGGAGAGACCCTCGAAACCCTTCTCCAACTGGCAGGACATCCCACCAAAGTTTTACGGTGGCCTTCGGTGTAGGAAAAATTGGAGGTCTCTCCGTCACCAGACCCAAAGGAAGCAGAGGTTAAAACAGATGCACAGGGAAAAAGTCCGGACCACACACTCACACACAAAAAAACCTAAGATAAGAAAAGTCATATAAGTCTGTGCACAGACCCAGGTAAGAGACCTTGTATCTGGGGCCTGGGTGACTTGAAGAGGGGGTGCTTAGATCTGAAAGACCCTGTTGAGTCAGTAAGATTAAATATAATACAAGACATCTTGGACAAAATAAGTTGAGCCAGTGCAGGCAAAATACCTTTAGTCAGCAAGATTGAGCATAATACAAGACATCTCGAACAAGATAGGTTAAGCCACTACATGCAAGATACTTTGAGAGGAGGGGGGCAAGATGGCGTTGGTGTAGGAGGGCGCACACTGCAAGCTCCCAGAGCAAGGCGGATTG
>JAKSZT010001078.1:4971255-4998867 GCA_026826555.1 Tolypeutes matacus | reverse complement strand
AAAAAAAAAAAAAAAAAAAAAAAAAAAAAAAAAAAAAAAAGATACTTTGAGTCAGCAAGATAAGTATAATATAAGACATCTCAGACAAGATAGGTTGAGCCAGTGCAGGCAAGATACTTTAGTCAGCAAGAGTGAGTATAATACAAGACATCTCGGACAAGATACGCTGAGCCAGTACAGGCAAGATATGTTTAATCAGCGAGATTGGATATAATACAAGACATCTCAGAAAAGATATGTTGAGCCTATACAGGCAAGATACGTTGAGTCAGCAAGATTGAGTATAATATGAGACATCTCAGACAAGATACAGAGCGAAAAGTAAAGACTAGGGGCCAGTAACTCCTTGGAAATCTCAGGGAAAATGAGAAAGGCAAATTCTAAAAGCAGCCGGCAAGAAACTTTACCAGCGGTACCTGAAAATAGTCCATTAGGGACAAAGTTAGAAAATTAAGATAATCTTTCAAAATATAAAGGAAAAAGTAAAAAAAAGATAAATCTGGGCCAGAATTCCCCTTAAGAGTAGAGCTGTTCACTGGCCAAAGTTTGGCTCCACAGAAAACTGGGTTTGTCAAATCTTAAATTTGTAAACAATGCCCTCTTAGAGAAGTTCCCCTAGGGCAAGGGGAAATTTGGTTTGTGACTAAAATAAGTTTCAAAAAGGAAATAAAAAATCTATTAAAAAACCTTCAGGCTTAGCTGACCAATTTAATCAGTTTCTCGGCCTGAATGTTTATACTTGGACCGAATTAATGTCCATTTTAGATCACCTCTTCTCTAGAGAAGAACAAGAACAAATTAGAAGAGCGGCTATGGAGGCCTGGGATGATAATCACCCAGTAACCCAAAGTAAACCCAGAGGGGAGCAGAAGTTTACCCCTCCAGGACCCTAACTGGGATCAAAATAACGCTGCTCATAGGAATAACATGAAAGATCTAAATAGTATAGTTGTCCAAGGAATTAGAAATGCTGTCCCTAAGAGTCAGAATTTAAATAAAGCTTCAGAAGCAAAACAAGAAAGGGAGGAAACCCCCACAGCTTTTTTGAATAAGCTAAAAATTTTGATGAAAAAATATTCAAGCTTAGAAATAAATGATCCAACGGCCCAAAACCTACTTAAAGTATATTTTATAACTAATTCATAGCCTGACATTAATTTTAAAAATTACAAAAATTTAAAAAATGTGCAAGCAAGCCACTGGATGATTTATTATCTACAGCTCAACAAGTGTATGTAAAAAGGAATAAAAAAGAGAGAAAAGAACCAACTAAGGTTATTATGCAGGCTCTAAAACAGCAACAGGAAAAGTAGACCAAGTTAATGTTGGAAACTGTACAAACAATGACTAATTCTTTACAGAGACCTAATGATGGAAGGGGCAAAAGGATTCCCTTTCGAGGACATAACAATCAAGCCTAATTCCCGGACCAAAAGGGGAATGCCCTGTGCCTCCCACTTAACTTGCTATGGCTGCAGAAAAGAAAGTCATATTAAAAAGATTGCCCAGAGAGGCAAAAGGAACAAAAGATCTTCTCTCTGATAGAATCGGTGGATTAAAGAGGAGGCGGTCTTGAGCCTGACTGAGAAGCACCTCACACTCCTCTCTCTTGTTCTGAATGGTGTTTGTGTCAGTCTGCAGCTGTTTATGGTATTATGTCTTATAATCCTGCATCACTTCTATCCTATCCAGTCATATATTATGTAGAAAATTAGTTTCCAGTGAAAGTAATACGTGGTGCTTTTATGATATTTGTGTGCAATATCCCCTCTTCCATTGAGGATATTTGATGTAAAGGAAAAAAAAAACAAAAGAACTCAGTTCCACAATAAAATACAAAAGTGGCAAAAAAAAAAAAAAAAAAAAAAAAAAAAAGAGTTCAAGATAGACCCCCACCCAGAACCCTTGATAAATTTAAAAATAGAGGATAAAAAAGATAACATTATCTTCCTAATTGACAGGGGTGCAACCAGATCCTCCCTTATTACCTTACCTCAAGGGACCAAACTAAACAAGAAGAAACTCATAGTCCCAGGGGTAAAAATAGAAAATGTTGTTCTATTTATAAAACCATTACAAATTGAATATAATCAAGAAATCTACTTAAAACAATTTCTTTTCATCCCTGAGGCAGAGATCAACTTATTGGGTAAAAATATGATCACAAAATTAGGCCTAAATTTAACAGTCAAACGAACAGATTGTTCCAACCTTATCCCTCCGACTATGTGTTATGAAAGAGGAAAAAGAAAGTAACATTGGGAAACGGATGTGGCTCAAGAGGTTCGGCGTCCGTCTACCATATGGAGAGACCAGGGTTCGATCCCCGGTACCTCCCGGTAAAAAAAAAAAAAAAAAAAAAAAAGAAAGTAACATTGACCCACAAGTCTAGGAAGGACCCTGGAATAGAGAAAAAGTAGACATAACCCCCCTAAAGATCAAGCTAAGTGGAACTCAAACAAAATAGTTTTTAAAAGATAAGAGAAAAATAATAAATAAAGCCATTGCTAGGGGAATCCTAAATCATCTTCACCAGGACAGCCACTAAGATGTCCAAAATTTATGCGATGCTGTTCTAACTCATTGTGCATGTATTGGCCTGTACTCTGTAGCCTGCCAAATAGTAAATGAATATATCATCTGTAAAAAAGTAAATAAACAAAGTCTGAAGAACAAACCCCTAAAGGGCACCCCCCAGAGCTCAAACCTTTTCAAAGCATTCAGGTGGACTTCACTGAAGTACCCCCAATGAGGAAACTAAAGTACCTCCTAGTGGTTATTGACCATCTCACTTCATGAGTGGAAGTCTACCCAATTCCTCAAGCAGCTGCACAAACTGTAATTAAAATGCTATTAGAACACCTTATCCCTAAGTACCGACTCATTGAAAACATTGAATCAGATAATAGGACCCATTTCACAGCTCGAGTTCTACAAAGGTTAATGAATTAGTCTTGCTCATCCAAGGTCTGCTAAAGTCAAAGTAAAAAATATAGTTCTAAAGCAAAAAAAAAAATTATCTTAAAGCATTGGGGACACTTTGGTTATAAGCCAATAATTAAAAAAAATTAAAATTATTGTACAAAACTGCATAGTCACAGTGCAAATTAGAATAACTAAAAAGTCTTCAAAAAATCTTTTAAATGTTATCTTATAGTTAAACTTGTTTTGTAAAACAATGAAAAATTTAACAGTAAGTCCTGTGTTTCTGTGTCAAACTATTCGTGTCTGCCTATTTGTTCAGTGTATGACTCCATACATCAGGATGATATCAGATCAGCAAATGAGGGTTCTTAGATGAGCAACATGTAAATAACTATTCCTGGAGCCCAAACTGGGCTAAACAGGATGAAAAAGTAATATAAAAATCTAAATGTAGAAACTTGAGGAAAAAAAGCTTTTCCTAAGCTCTTTAACCTACCTTATCCCCAAGGCCGCCCTTTTACAAGAGCTGTGGGAGAAAGACAAGGTGTAACAGATTGAAACTCTGTCTTCTAAACTGGACAATTAAAAATCAGAGTTTGTTCTGTAATTCCTTAAAATAAGAGTAGTTAATAATCCTGTTACCAAATATCAACAAGTAAAGAAAAAGTCCTTAAAAGCTATAGAAAGATCTTTAAAAACAGTTGTCCAGAACCTGGCAGTCAATGCTTTTAAAATTATTTACAATTTATAATTTTATTTAAAAGAGTTTTGGCCTCCTGTAAAAGAAAGGAGGCATTCCTTACATAAACTATAATGCTTTTTATTTTATTTAGCTTAAGTGTTATCTCCCTAAGGTTATGAAATATCAAGTATATAAATTTATTAAATCCTGAAGGTGATGAAAGTTAAGTTCATATCTAATAAAATTAAGTTGAAAAAAAATGTAGATCTGCCCTCTTTTAAATGGATAAAGTAAATTCTATTGGTTGCTAATTGTAATCTAAAGTAAATTAACCAGTCTATGTAGTTGTGGTCAATTATGGAGCGTTTATAAAAAGCATCTTCTAAACTGAAGCATTGAATGGCTAGTTCAAGGAAGCCCTTACTAACTAAAAGCCTGAATTGATGTTAATAGCAAGAAGTGACTTCATAACAGTGAAACCTGTTAAAGGACACCTCAATCTGCATATTCAAGTGGTAGTATCAAAAGACTATCTTAATTCTGTTAGAAATCTTCAGTTTTCATTAAAAAAAAAAAAAAAAAAAAAGGAAAGTAGTTTTTCCTGTACTGCTAAAATAAAATACCTGCTACTTAACTTCATGGTAAAAGTGTAAAAAATAAAATACATTGCATTGGAAGTGTTTAAAAAGTGTATAAAAATCAAGAGATAAACTTCAACATTGTCAAATTCTCTTGTGCATTCAAACCAGACCTTCAATACACTGCAGGTTGCCTCTCCATTTGAGTTATTGGCTATGTTGGTCACTAACCCCTAAAACAATAAAAATGTCTACTACATCTCTGGTTGTGCTCCTAAAGTAGACAGAAACTACGTTGCAGCTTCAAACTCCTACAGCCAACGATGGCTCACTATAGCCAAATGTACAATGGATATCACCTCCAGACTGGCACTGTTTCATAGTGTTGAAAGGTGCTATGCACCAGGCCAGAAGAATACTGGAACCTACTTTCCTAGCTTCTCTCTAGAATTAACAGTGCTGCAGCATGCTGGTTGGGTGAAGGACATACCAAGTGGAGCAGTGATCACCAGAGTACTGTGAGTAGAACTTAAACACATTTGGCATTATGGCCTGCTCCCATGAAGAGATAACATGTATGGTATTGCAAACCTGGAACTTAAATCTACTAATTACAGCTTAAAGAAAAACTTAAACATTGAATAGTGCGTTCATTAATATTAAATACTGTACCTATATCCTATTCTAAATATATGCCTGATAATTATAGTGATATCTTTTCTATTTTAGGTCATATACAGAGGGACATTAAACATGTTAAAAGTCCTGGTAAACTTCATTTTCTAAGTAGTTAATGAATATGCTTAACCCAAGTATCCCTCTTAACCCTTGTTCCAAAAAGTCTTAGAAATTGATTGGGATTCCCATACTCCCTGGCATCCACCCTCCTCAAGAAAAGTAGAAAAGATGAACCAGGAACTTAAAACACAGCTTACCAAACCGATGCTAGAAACTGGCTTGCCTTGAACTAAGTATCTGCCACTGGCACTGTTAAGAGTTAGGGTAAAAAACCTAGGAAAGACCTAGGTTTGCCCCCACATGAAATCCTGTTTAGACACTCTTATCCTGCTAAGATAGGATCTCCTTTTCAATAGGAAAGCAAAGATAAATTTTTACAAAAATATGTACAAGCTCCTGCTTTAACTCTTTCCTTCCTACAGAAAAAAGCCCTGATCACCCAAACTCCTTCTCTTGGGTTCCTGGTCAACAAGTTCCAGCCTGAAAACTGGGTCTTCATCCACACCTGGAAAAAAGATAAACTAACTTCTAACTGAGTGGGTCCATTTCAAATTTCATTAACCAGACACTGCTGTAAGAACTGTGGAAAAAAGCTAGACCCATTACACCTGTGTCAAAGGACCTATCTCTACTCCCACACCTGGACCTGAAACTCCTTTCTCCTAAACTGTGGCCACAGATAAGCAAAACCCTTTACACCTGACCTTCAGATCCTCTAACTTTAACCCATCTCAAGATGAGTTCCCCTTTACTTCTACTCTTAATCAGCCTTTTGTGTAGATAGTCCCTCACTTACACGACTATAACAGTCACTGAAAAAAACAGCTCCCAAGTCATCCAGCTTGATTTCTGTGCTCTAAAAAGAGTCTATCCTTGTAGAGGCCTTGGGGACCAAAGGGCACTGAGCTCCTCTGGCAAATATCTGTGCCCAAAATCTAAAAAAAAAGAGGTGGAAAAAAGACCCTGTTCCCATTTATCTAACCCACATTCTAGTTGGCCTCTTTTCAGAACTTTTCCCTGTTCCAGCTTATCTAACCCTCCCACATTCTTGTTCGAGTCACTTCCCCAAAAACCCATGTCAATAAAGGGGATGAACTCGGACACTGAGAACTTACCCTTAGACTTTTCACTTTAGGATTGGGTTAGTTTTCGTGCCTAAGATTGTAAGCCCTCAACTCCCAGCCAATGAGAGATGGGTAAGGTTGGGGAAGGAGGGAAATGGGACATTGTATTTCAAATGTTTAGAAAACTGACAGATAAATAGATAGAAAGACAGATCTGTAGTGGGTTATTTGAAGTTTTCTGTATGGGTTTTATATTATTTTTGCAACTGTCTTGTAAGTTTGAAATTATTACAAAATAATAGTTTAAATAAAAAAAAGTTAAGGGAATGGAAGAAGAAAAGATAATGGACAGAGTAGTACTTATATATAGGTTATGAATAGGAGAAACTGGGTAGTATCTAGAAGGGCCATACATTTAGGCTCATAGAATCAGACAATCATAGAGAGGGCCCCAAATATGGACAGAATAGAATAAGTGAGAGAGAGAAGTTGGCTAAATGAAAGGCAGCGAGGCTTCCTGGGAGAAGAACAAGTCAAGGAACCCAATACAGTTCCTCTACAGGCAAAGTCAGAGAGCTGGAAGGAGACAATTTCAGGCAGTCTTAACTGCAGCCAAAGAGGCAAGTGAACAGTTTCTTCCCCTGCACCTCACAGAAGCCTCCTCTTCTGTGAAAGGCTGAGGACTGTGCCCTGTCTGCCCTGTCCTCCTCTTACCTGAACAGAGGTCCAGCTGATGTTTCCTCTCTTGTCTGCAAGGCTTTTCACTTTGCTCCAGCTGGGTGATGAGTTCTGGTTTGGAAATGGGAGTGCCTGTTTGCAGGGGAAAACAAATGAGGTGACTCTTGGTTAAGGCTCAAGGGCTATTAGCTTGAGCCAGACTGAGTGGGGACTAGAGGGTGGACCTTAGGCTTCAGAGGGTGAGTTTTTGGCTGTTGAAGGGGCTCTCGGGTGAGAAAGGCAGCATGTTGGCTCCATCTGTGCTGGGTGGATAAATATCTGCCACGTTTAGAGCAGAAAACTGGCAAGAGGACTACAAATGATGAGTATCAACCGGTACAGACTCTCCCAGATTCAGACCATCCCTAGGAGTGATCAGCCCTAAGCAAATATCGGAAGCACAATAGAGAATGTGTCACCTTGGAGAAGAAACACTTACCTAGCGAGACCAGTGTGCTGTAGTTCTCCAGCAGCACCTCTCTGTACAGGGTTCTCTGATCAGGGCTCAACAACCTCCACTCCTTCTGGGTGAAATCCACACAGCCACATCCCCAAAGGCCAGGAGAGCCTGCAACAAGAATACAGCCCAGTCACCCAGAGCCATTCCTGTGCTTGGAGAGGCAGAAAGATAGCAAGTCCTCGATCCTGTGTCATGTATCCCAAGATGCTCATCTCTGACCAGTCCTCCCATTTACAAATCTCCTGCACTCAGGGCCTAGGCAGGCTTTTATGGGGTTTCCATGGAAAATATAGAGTTTCAACCCTTGTGAAGCTTTGAATCTAGGCAGAGAGAAGAAATTAGAAAATTATACAACAGTATAGAACAGAATTTAGAGGCTAGAGAAATTTAGAAATAGCCTGGTCTAATAAATACTTCTAGTCGAAGCACTAGGTGAAATGCCTGGGCTAGTCCATATGTCACAGGAGAGGAAAGATTAACCTACAGCCAACTCATCCTTAAGCTCCCACAGAAGGCTGACTTCCACCCCTCCCCTGGGGCTCTTTCCTTTCTTGGGCCTGAGAGGCTAAAGAGGCTGAAGAAAAGGGATTGGAGTAGCTTGCATTAGAGTCCATCTCTGTTCTAAGCAGTGTAAATTTGGGACAGGTTGATTGCAATCTCTGTGCCTCAGTGTTGTCACCTGTGAAATGGGGATGAACCCAGAGCTCACCTCGAGGGTGATCCCTGAGATGACTTGGGCAGCTGCCCGCACACGTCATTGCTGCTCAGGAACAACCACCATGGCCTCTGTAAAATTCACCCCTGCTTTACTTTGTACCTCCTTAGTATTCTGTACTGCATACTTTATATTCTTTATGTCTCCCCCAGCAGAATAGAAATTCCATGTTATTCATGCTGCTTCCCCAGCACACAGAATACAGACTGTACATAACAGTCAATCAAATATGAATATGTGGTAGTAATTACCTGACTGAAAAAATCTCAAAGGGAAGGCTGTGCCACCTAGAACCTGCACTCTGGCATATTGGGCTCCATAAAATCTTTGGAAGGTAGAAGGTTCAGGTGAGTTATCTTGGCAGGGAGAAGGTGAAAAGCTCAAGTGAGTCTGGTGACTAGTTCTGGGAACTGTTAGTCCCACACTTACCAAACTTTTGTTTGAATCATTTAAAATTTGGGATTTCACATGAATATCCCAAGTCCTGGATCCCATGGATAGACCACAGATCTGACCACATAAGACTTGTATACCTGCAGGACTTCTTCTGGCTAGAATGAGTCAAGGAACCCAATACAGCTCAGATATGAATTCTATAGCTTGGCAGGGTCTGTATGTGATGAACTTGGCTCATTCAGAAAACATGACTGTTTTTCAATCTCTGCTTCAAAACAGCCTCCGTCCTTGGGTATTAGACCTGTGTCCCTTACTGTAAGCTTTGGATTTGGGCCCTATTGAAGAACCCTCCCACACACTGCTCAACTGATGGCATGTTCTTTCTACCCTGGCTGGCTCAGGCTTTAAGACCCATGCCTAACAGTAAAAGCCAGCCCTTTCTAGACCATATGTTCTAAATCATTAATAGCAAAGCACAGACTAGAAAGTTGGAAACTTTGGTTTCACTTTGGGCTGTAAAAACTCTCACTTGGTGTGTATGTATGTATGTATGTATATATATATATATATATAATATACACACACACACACATATTTATATGTTTATATTCTCCATTATGGATGCCCAGGCCCCAACCCAAACCAAATAATCAGAAACCTGGGGGTTGGGGGTAGGGGGAGTCTTAGAATTGGTATTTTTAAAAGCTTCCAGGTACAGAGCAAGATGGCAGAATAGGCATCTCCAAATTCCCATCCTCCCACAGAAACATCCCAAGAAGCAACTCTCTCAAAACTCTGGAAAATAATAAAAATTTTACAGCAATTAAATGTTAAATGAAGAAAAAGCAAGGTAGGAAAATTCCATGTTGCTTTTACTAGCCCCTGCCCCTCCCACTCTCTATGCTATGGCATCACCCCACATTCCCTGCATGTGACCTGGATCCCTGATTCTAGAGGGAGAAAAGCACACTTTATTAATAAATTGGTATGTGTGTATGTATGTTCTAACTCATCTGGTGGCTACCTAAAAGACTGACCCAAGGTGCCTGTCTCTGTTTCATCTATCCTTGAACTCACTTGGGATGGAGAAGTGTCAGGCATTGCTAAAAAACACTAAGGGAAAGATCAAATTGCAGTTATTTGGGGTGAAAGATTATAGTTGAGACATACAAAACAGAGCCTAGGGCCCAGAAAAAAAGCTGGGAAGTGTTTTCATTGGGAAATTAGAGCATTCAGGAGCACCTGTGTATATGGAGGCTTTAGAAAGTAACAGTGCAAACCCAGGGCTAGACATATGCTCAGAAAAATCTTGAGGAGACCCTAATCGGCAAAGACTGGAAAAGATGCTTTTTTGTTTGTTAATTTCTTTGTTGGTATGTTTGCTTTTTTTTTTTTTTTAATTTTGATTTTAGTTAGTTATAAGTATACCTTGAAGATATCGTGGGTTTGGTTCCAGACCACCGCAATAAAGTGACTATTGCAATATAATGAATCATAAATATTTTGGTTTCTTGGTGCATATAAACATTATGTTTACACTATATTGTAGTCTAGTAAGTGTGCAATAGCATTATGTCTAAAAAACAATGTACATACCTTAATTTAAAAAATACTTTGTTCCTAAAAAATGCTAACCATCACTTGAACTTTCAGTGAATTGTAATCTTTTTGCTGATGGAGGGTCTTGCCTTGATGTTAACAGCTGCTGACTGATCAGGGTGGTTGCTAAAGGATGGAGTGGTTGTGACAATTTCTTAAAATAAGACAACAATGAAATTGGCCCCATCAATTGACTTGTCCTTTCATGAAAGATTTCTCTGTGCTGTTTGATAGCCTTTTACCCACAGAACTTCTTTCAAAACTGGAGTCAATTCTCAGACCCTGCTGCTGCTTTATCAATTAAGTTTATGTAATACTCTAAATCCTTTGTTGTCAGTTCAATAGAGTTCATAGGATCTTCACCAGGAGTAGATTCCATCTAAAGAAACTTTCTTTGCTCATCCATAAGAAGCAACTCTGCATCCATTAAAGTTTTATCATGAGATTGCAGCAATTCAGTCACATCTTCAGGCTCTAGTTATAATTCTAGTTCTTTTGCTATTTCCACCACATCTGCAGTTACATCCTCCACTGAATTCTTGAACCCCTTAAAGTCATCCATGAGTGTTGGAATCAACTTCTTCCAAACTCTTGTCAATGTTGATATTTTGACCTCCTCCCATGAATCATGAATGTTCTTAATGGCCTATACAATGGTCAATCCTTTCCAGAAGGTTTTCAATATTTTTCTCCGATCCATACTATGGCAGCTATAGACTTATGGAATGTATTTCTTAAATAAATGACTTGAAAGTCAAAATTACTCCTTGGTCAATGGGCTGCAGAATGATGATGTGTTAGCAGACATGAAAATCACATTAATCTCATTGTACATCTCCATCAGAGCTCTTATGTGAGCTGGTGCATTGTCAACAAGCAGTAATATTTTGAAAGGAATCTTTTTTTTTCTGAGCAGTATATCTCAATGTTGGGCTTAAAATGGTCAGTAAACTACGTTGTAAAATGTGCTGTTATCCAGGATTTGTTGTTCCATTTATAGAGCACAGGCAGACTTAGCATAATTCTTAAGGGCCCTAGGATTTTAGAATGGTAAATGAGCATTGGCTTCAACTTAAAGTTACCAGCTGTATTAGCCCCTAACATAACTATTATGTTAGGGGCTAATCCTTTGAAGCACTGAAGCATAATAGTTATGTTAGGGGCTAGTCCTTTGAAGCACTGAAGGCAGGCATTGACTTCTCCTCTCTGGTTGTGAAAGCCATAGATGGCATCTTCTCCCAACAGAAGGCTGTTCTATCTACGTTGAAAACCTGTTGTTTAATGTAGCTGCCTTAATCAATTATCTTACCTAAAACTCCTGGATAAGTTGCTGCAACTTCTACATCACCACTTGCTGCTTCACCTTGTATTTTATATTGTAGAGATGTTGTCTTTCCTTAAACCTCATGAACCAAACTCTGCTAGCTTCAAACTTTTTTTCCACAGCTTCCTTACCTCTCAGGCTTCATAGAATTAGAGAGAGTTAGGGCCTTGCTCTAGAGTAGGCTTTGGCTTAAGGGAATGTTGTGGCTGGTTTGATCTTCTATGGTTTGAACTTTCTCTGTATCAGCAATAACATTGTTTCATCTTAGCAATTAGGTTTTCATAAAGTAGCACTTGTGATTTCCTTCATGAACTTTTCTTGTGCATTCACAACTTGGCTAACTGGTATAAGAGGCCTAGCTTTCAGTCTGTCTTGGCTTTCAGCATGCCTTCCTCACTAAGCTTAGTCATTTCTAGCTCTTGATTTAAAGCAAGAGATGTGCAACTCTTCCTTTCACTTGAGCACTTAGAGGCCATTGTAAGGTTATTTATTGGCCTAATTTTAATATTGCTGTATTTCAGGGACTAGGGAGGCCTGAGGAGAGGGAGAGAAATGGGGGAATGTCCAGTCAGAGAAGCAGTCAGAACACATACAACATTTATTATGTTCCCCCTGTTATATGGGTGTGGTTCATGGTGCCCCAAAACAATTTCAATAGTAATATCCAAGATTACTGATCACAAATCACCACAGATATAATAATAATGAAAGAGTTTGAAATATTGGGAAAATTACCAAAATGTGACACACAGACATGAAGTGAGCACATGGTATTGGAAAAATGGTACCAATAGACTTGCTCAAAACAGGGTTGCCAGAAAACTTCAATTTGTAAAAAAAAAAAAAAAAAATTGCAAAGTGTAATAAATCAAAAGCACAATAAAATGAGATATGCCTGTAGTTTGTTTTAATTCCTGGAAGTCAAGGAAATTTCTGTCAAAACACTAGCTGAATACAAGCTAAAGAACAAAGACTTCAGAGATCACACATGACAAGGATTACAGCCTATGGAAAAAAAACTTTGGTAAAAGCACTAGAAAAAAAGACTAGTATAATCTTCAAAACCCAATAAGGAGCAGATGTGGCTCAAGTGGATGAGCACCTGCTTCCCACATGGGAGGTCCCTGGGTTTAGTTCCTGGTACCCCCTTTGAAAAAACAAAAGCAAATAAGAAAAACAAATAAAAAAAACCAACTCAGAGGATCCCATGTGGCTTAGAAGTTGAGCACCAGCTTCCCACATAGAAGGTCCCAGGTTCAATCCCTGGCCCCTGGTACCTCAAAAAAAACAAACAAACAAACAAAACAAAACAAAACAACAACAACAACAACAAAAAACAACAACAACAAATGGCAGTCCCTGGGGAAGAGGAAGAATCTGATATCCAGAGTTACCACAATATAATATGCAAGGGTACAGATTTCAACAAACATTTTGAGGCATACAAATAAACAGGAAAGGATGGCCTATTTGAAGAAACAAAGTCATAGAAACTATAAGTGCAGAATCACAGATATGGGACATCTTAAATATACTCAAAGAGCTGAAGGAAAACACCGAAAAGAGCAAATGGAAATCAGTAGCAAAACAAAATTTGGAGCTGAAAAGTAAAATAATGGAAATGAAATATTCACAAGAGGATTCAAGAGAAGATTTGAGCAGGTGAAAGAATCAATGAATTCAAAGATACAACAATTGAAACTATCCAGTCAGAGGAGCAGAGAGTGAAGTGAAAAGAGCCAAAGAGAACAATGGGATACCACCAAAGGGAGCAGGATAGGAATATGAGAGTCTCAGAAGGAGATAAGAACAAAAAGGGAGAAGAAAGAATATTGGAAGAAATATTGGTTTAAAATTTCCCAAATTTGATGAAAGACATGAATATATACATCCAAGAAACTCAATGAATTCCAAAATGGATAAATGCAAAGAGATCCACACCAAATACATTATAATCAAACTGTTGATAGCCAAAGATGAAGAGAGAAGCAAGGAGAGAAGTGATTTGTCATGTAAAAGGAATTATCATGGAGGTAAGAAAGCAGTGGGATGGCATATTTAAAGTGCTGATAGAAAAAAATATATTAGTTAAGAATTCTATACCTGGTCAAACTGGATTTGAAAAACGACATAGAAAATAAGACATTCCTAGATACACAAAGCTGAAGGAGCTCATTATGCCTAGACTGCCCTTCAAATAACACTATACAGTGTCCTTCAGGTTGAAAAGAAGGGACACTAGATGGTATCTTGAAGCTGTATAAGAGCAAGATTTTCAGTAAAGCCAACTACATGGGTAAATATAAAGGCAATATTTTTGGTTTGTAACTCCACTTTTTATTTATCACATGTTCAAAACAAAGGCATAATAAAAGTTAATTATAAATCTACGTTATTGGGCACAAAATATATAAAGGTGTTATTTGTGAAAAAAGTAACATGAAGGTGGTGCAGATAGGTCTAGGAGCAGAATTCCCATATGGTATTGAAGTTAAGTTGATATTAATATAAGATTGTTATAGATTTAGGATGTTAAATGTAATCTCTATGGTAACCACAAAATACATATCTAAAACATATACAGAAGAAGAATGGGAATCAAAATGGTTCACTAGAAAAAGATCAACTGAACACAAAAACTGTCAGTAATAGAGGAAATGAGGGGCAAAAAAAGCCTAAGATTAATAAAAAAAAACTAAATATCTACAGGACAGAACTAAATATTGCCTCATCAGTAATAACTTTAAATGTAATGGATTAAACTCTCCAAACAAAAGGCAGTGGTTGGGAAAACGAATAAAAAAGTATGATTTCTTCTATATGTATGACAGACTCACCTTAGATGGGAAGAACCAAATAGGTTGGAAATGAAAAAGCTATATATAAAAAAAAATCCACATAGATAGTAAGTAAAGGGTAGTTATGCTACTAAGATCAGAAAAATAGATTAAGTCAAAAGCTGTTGTAAAAAACAACAAAGGACACAGTATATTGATAAAAGGGTTAATTCATCAATAGGTTATAACAAGATATAAACATAGATGTACTTAACAACACAATACATATGAAGCAAAGATTGATAAAATGGAAAGGAGAAGAGACTGTTCTGCAATAAAAGTTGGGGACTTTAGTACACCCCTTTCAGTAATGTATAAAACAACCAGAGAAAAGATCAATATGAAATAGAGGAGCTGAATAACACTATAAACCAAATAGATCTAACAGATATATACAGAACAACAGAAGAATACACATTTTCCTCAAGTGCCCATGGATCTCCAGGAAAGACTATATGTTAGGTCACAAAACAAGTCTTAATAAATATAAAAAAATCATACAAAGTATCTTGTCTGACCAGAAAGAAATGAAATGAGAAATTAATAACAGAAGGAAAACTGGAAAATTCACAAATATATGGAACCTAACTATACTCCTTGAAGAATAAAAGAGCAAATTAAACCCAAATATAGCAGATGGATGAAATAATAAGGATTGGAGTGAATATAAATGAAGATCACTAGAGGGAATCAATGAAACAAATTTGATTCTTTGAAATATCAATGAAATTGACAAAACTTTAGCTAACGTGTCAAAGAAAAAGGAGAGAAGATATAAATAACTAAAATCAGAAATGAAAGTCATGATATTACTACTGATATTACAGTAATAAAAATGATTACAAGAAAATAGCATAAAGAATTATCTGAACAATAAATTAGATAATCTAGATGAAATGAACAAACTCCTAGAACCACACAAATTACCTAAAATTACTCAAGAAAAAAATGAAAATCTCAAAAGATTTGTAATAGATGAAGAGGAAGGAAGGGAGGGAGGGAGGAAGGAAGGAAGGAAAGGAAGGGAAGGAAGGGAAGGAAGGGAAGGAAGGAAGGAAGGAAGGAAGGAAGGAAGGAAGGAAGGAAGGAAGGAAGGAAGGAAGGAAGAAGGAAACCCCACCCTCACCCCAAAGAAAAGTCCAGGACCAGATGGCTTCACTGGAGAATTCCACCAAACATTTATAGATGAATCAACATCGATGCTTTTCAAACTCTCCCAAAAAATTGAAGATAAGGGTACATTTACAAATTCATTCTTGAAGGCTAGCATTACTCTTATACTAAAGCCATATAAAGACAACACAAAAAAGAAAACTATAGACCAATATCCTTTATGAATACACCTGCAAAAATACCCAGCTAAATAGTAGAAACTGAATCCAACAGCATTATTAAAGGAATTATACACCATGACCAAGTGGGACACATATGAAGAATACAAAGTTGTTCAATGTAAGAAAACCAATGTAGTACGTCACATCAACAGAAAAAAGAAAGAAAAAAACCATGTGATCATCTCAATTAATGGAGAAAAGGCACTGACAAAATCCAGCACCTGGGATATGGGAATCCCAGTGGGTTCTGTGTAATATTTTGGGTAATCTAAGCACCTCTTAAAATATATGTGTATATATATATATATATATATAACATTTTTGTAAGCAAATACACATATATGCATATATATTTATATATCATTTTGCAAATGTTTGTATGTATTGTGAGAATTTTGATTTTTACCCATAAAAAAAAAAAAAAAATCCAGCACCTTTCCTTAATTTAAACACTTAACAAACTAAACATAGAAGGGAACTTCCTTAACATGATAAAGGGCCCACAAATAATATCATACTCAGTGGTGAAGGTGTGAAAGCTTTCTCCCCAAGATCAGGAATAAGATAAGGATGCCTGATTTTCTACTGCTGCTCAACACTGTACCTGAAGTTCTAGCCAGAGCAGTTAGGCAAGGAAAAGAAATAAAAGGCATCCAAATTGGAAAGAAAGAAGTAAAACTATCTCTGTTTGCAGATGACATGATCCTATAGACAGGCAATCCAAAATAATCCACAAGAAAGCTACTAGAGCTAATGAACAGATTCACTAATGTTGCAGAGTACAAGATTAACAGAGAGGATTGTGGGAAGATGATGGAGTAGGGCACTCCAGGACTCAGTCCTTCCACCAAAAACAACTATTTCAGGTAGGAACTGTCTGAAACAATTATTTTGAAACTCCAGAGGCCAGAAGAGCACTGTACAGCATACAGGAAAGAGTGGGAGAAAGAGGCTGATAAAATACAGTAAAGAACATTAAATAGCTCTCTCTATGGCAGCTACCAGATGCCATCCCCCATTCTTGTGGGAGATCACTGTGGGGCCCAGCCCCTGTCTAGCTCACTGGTGACAGAAATGGACATAAAAATTTTCTTCTCCAAGACCAGGGGTGGGCTAGGCCATTTACTGATCATGGCCTTTGATTAGGGAATTAAGATTGCTAGGGGCCTGGCTCTGAGGACAGCCATTGTTTCAGCCTTCCCAGACAAAGGTAGCAGCAGCCATTGTTTCAAACTACCCTGGACAGGGGTGGTGGTGATGGAGACTTAAGGATGCTTCCTCAAAGTTGTGGGGGACAATTAATGGAAGGTTTGTAATTGCTGGGCAAGCCAAGAAAGCTCAGCTTTGCAGAGCCATTGGAGAAACAATTGGCACCTTTCCTGATCCCCTCCCCATGGCATTTTGGAGCCAGTTTGCAACCATTTGAGGATCCCTGGCCCTGTTTTGACAGGGAAAAACTGATTTGGGAAAGTTTTCTCTGGTGTGTCCCTCCTCCCAGAATTTGCCCTCTCAAAGTAGCTTGAGACATAGAAAAGAGTGTAAGAAACTAAAGAGGGATATAGTCTGGGGCAAAGGAAGAAGATAAAAATCGAGAACATACCAACAAAGAAGACCAGACTATGGACATACTGAACAAGACTTTAAAAAAAGTGATCTTAAAAATACTCAAGGAGATGAAGGAAAATACAGAAAAAGAACTAAAGGATACCAGGAAAACACTGAATAAGCAATATGAGAGTTTTAGTAAAGAGAATGGAATTTTAAAAAGGAACCAAACAAAAATACTGGAGTTGAAGACCACAATAACTGAAATGAAAAATTCCCAAGAAACTTACAAGAGCAGATGAGAGATGGCATAAGAAAGAATAAGTAGATTTAAAGACAAGGCACTTGAATGAGTCAGGCTGAGAAACAGAAACAAAATAGAATTATTAAAAGCAAAAATACTCTATGTTACCTTGGGGACACCATCAAGTGCACCAATAGATGCATTATGGGAGTCCCAGAAGGAGAAGAAAGAGAGAAAGGAGAAGAGAAGAAATATTCAAAGAAATAATGACAGAAAAATAACCAAACTTAGCAAAAGATGTGAATATGCACATCCAAGAAGCCCAGAGAACACCAAACATGATAAACATGAAAAAAATATGCTGTCATATACTGATCACACATTGAATGCACATTGCCTTCTTGCCTCCATGGTTTCTGATCAGAAACTGGCACTCAATCTAATTGGGACTCCCTTGCATGTAACACATTGCTTTTCTCTTGTAGCTTTCAGAGCTCTCTCCTAGTCCTTTGCATTCAGATAAAGATACTACAAAAAAAGAAAACTTACAGACCCATTTCTCTAATGACTACAGATGCAAAAATCCTCAACAAAATACTTGTAAACTGAATCCAAAAACTTATTAAAAGAACCATATACCACAATCAAGTGGGTTTTATCCCAGGTATGCAAAGGTTGGTTCAACACAAGAAGATCAATTAGTGTAATATACCACATTAATAAATTGAAGAAGAAAAATCACATAATCATCTCGATTGACACAGAAAAGTCATTTGACAAAATACAACATCTTTTCTTGATTAAAAAAAAAAAAAAAAAAACACTCCAAAAAGATAGGAATAGAAGGAAGCTTTCTCAACGTGGTAAAATGCATATGTATTAATCAGCCAAAGGAGTGATGATGGAAAATACCAGAAATCTGTTGGCATTTATAAAAGGGTATTTATTTGGGATAGAAGCTTACAATTACCAGGCTATGAAGCATAAGCTATTTCCCTCACCAAAGTTTGTTGCCATGTGTTGGAGCAAGTTGGCTGCCGACATCTGCCAAGAGTTCAGGCTTCCTGGGTTCCTGTCTTCCCAGGTCTTGCTTCTCTCCAGGCTCAGGCCTGCATCTCTCCACAAGGCCAGCTGTAGACTATCAGGTGAATGGCTTGTCTCTTTTCCCAGGACCTTCTCTCCTTCCTCATGAACGAGCTCCTCTGTGTGCTTAAATCCCTGGGCTCCAGCATTAAAACTCCAAACTTCCTTCTCTGCAGTGCAGTTTTTCTATGAGTCCTGCCCACCAAGGAGTGGGGACTAAACATCCTACTGACATGGCCCAATCAAAGCCTTAATCATTATTCAATCAAGTAAAAGCAAACATCTGAATCCAATTCACTCTAATATGCCCAGAGGAAAAGACCAGTTTACATACATAATACAATATTTCTTTTTGGAATTCATCAATAATATCAAACTGCTACAGCATATATGAAAAACAAACAAACAAACAAACAAAAAAACTCAGATAGCACTGTACTCAATGGTGAAAGACTGAAAGTTTTCCTGCTGAGATTGGAAACAAGACAAGGAGGCCACTGTCACCACTGTTAATCAATATTGTGCTAGAAGTTCTAGCTAGAGCGATTAGGCTACAAAAAGAAAGAAAATGCACCCAAATAGGAAAGGAAGAAGCAAAATTTTCACTATTTGCTGATGATATGATCCTATACCTAGAAAATCCCAAAAAAATCCACAGCAAAGCTACGAGAACTAATAGACCAGTTCAGCAAAGTGGCTGGATACAAGATTAATATGCAAAAACCAGCAGCATTTCTATACACTAATGATGTGGAATCTGAGGAGGAAGTGAGAAAAACAATTCCATTCATAATACCGACTAAAATAATCAAACATTTAAGAATAAACTTAACCAAGTACATAAAGGACCTGTATTCAGAAACTACAAAGCATTGCTAAAAGAAAGCAAAGAAGTCCTAAATAAATGGAAAGATAATGCATGTTCATGGATTGGAAGACTAAATATTGTTAATATGTCAATTCTACCTGTGATGGTTAAGTTAATGTGTCAACGCAGCCAGGTAATTGTGCCCAGTTGTTTGGTCAAGCAAGCACTGGGCTAACTGTAATACAAGGACATTTATGGACTTTAGTCACCAGTGACTTTATTGCATAGATGGCTGACTACATCTACAATCAACCAAGGAGATTGCCATCAGCAATGAGTGAAGTTTTATCTAATCAGTTGAATGCCTTAAAGGGAAAGTGATTTCAGCATTCAGAGAGAATATTTTCAGCTTGACTTTGGGCAGTCAACATCTGCTGGAAATTCAAGGACCTTCACTGTAGCCCTTGGTTTGCAGCCTGCCTGTGGAATTTGGACTTGTGTGTCCCCATGGTCATGTGAGAGAATTTTATAAAATCTTATACTATTTACAGATATCTCCTATTGATTCTGTTTCCCTAGAGAACACTGACTACTACAGTTTGGTACCAGGAGTGGTTCTTGAGGAACAGAATCTTAAACATGGGATGTCTGAGGTGGTTCTGGGAGTTTTGCAATTTGCTCTCTACTCTAATTGGACTCAAGGGTACTAATGACTCCCTTTCCAATAATGAAGAGGCCACTAACAGTCCATGGCATGAGATGGCAATGGAGATATGCAAAATATAATCACCAGATCCCCCTACTTCCATGCTTAAAGAGGCAAGGATTTGGGTGACAGTGTTTTCAACACTGTAACAGAGTTGTGGAGTCAAAAGGAACAATGATGTTGAGTGGCTATTCTTAAACACTCTGGATACAGGTACAACAGAAAGGGATGAGCTAAAGGCTTCAAATTTGCAACTTAAATGCCACATGAATGATGGGAAAGTTTCTATGTGTGCTCTGAAAGTAAATCTTGTTTCATGCAGCCAGACTTGAGATCTCTGAAAACCAGATGCAGAGTCTCATTCCATGAGTAACAGAGTTATAAAGGAAATGAAAAGCTCAATCTCATAGGCTGTCAGTTATTAAAGTGAAGGCTTGATTGGAAAGGAGTGGAACCTTGATGACTGGGATGGAGACATATGGGATGGTGATGATATCAGTAGGGACATTGGAATCCTAAATTCTGCTGAGAATTTGCCAGATAAACCTGTGGTGGCCTGCCCTGTGGAGACCACACAATGTCAACCTTGTATCACCCAGCCTCCAGCCTGCCCCAGGGAGTACCAACCTCTTTCTAGCCCTGAGGTGGGTACCAGCCAAACTAAAGCCTGCTCTGCCCAGCCTCTGGCCTGCCCCAGGGAGTCTGGACCACCTTCCAGCCCTGAGGTGGGTACAAGCCAAACTAAAGCCTGTACTGCCCAGCCTCAGGCCTGCCCCAGGAAGTCTTGACCTCCTCCCACCCCTGAGGTAGGTACCAGCCAAACTCCAGCATGCACTGCCCAACCTTCACCCTGTCCTGAAGAATCTGCCTTCTAACCCCTGCCGAGGGAGATTAATCCTGTCTCACCAGATGAAAATGCAAAGGAATGCCCTGAGGTCAGTAGCTTGCAAGGCATTTCAAATCCTTCTCCTTACCCATCCCCACCACCCTTCTTCTCTACAAGACCTATTACTAGACTAAAATCACAACAAGCCCCAAAAGGCAAAATACAAAGTATGACCCATGAGGAAGTATGCTATACTCTGAAAGAATTGCATGAGTTATATAGACAGAAATCAGGGGAATATGTGTGGGAATGGATACGAAGGGTATGGGATAATGGTGGAAGGAATATAAAGTTGGATCAGGCTGAATTTATCGATATGGGCTCACTAAGCAGAAATTCTGGATTCAACACTGTAGCTCGAGGGGTTAGAAAGGGCTCTAATAATTTGTTCAGGTGGCTGACTGAAACATGGACCAAAAGTTGGCCTAACATGTCTGAGGTTGAGATGTTCAATTTGCTCTGGTATACAGTAGAAGAGGGAATTCAAAGGCTTAGAGAGACTAGAATACTAGAATGTATTTACCATTTAAGACCTGCCCACTGACCCCAGGAGTGTCCAGAGGACACATCTTTAACCAGGACTTGGAGTTTGTAAGACTAACTCCATCTTCCCTGAAGAGCTCTGTGGTAGCTCTTCTCTGTAGTTCAGATATTATTGTGGGAATTGCTGTCATGGAATGAGAATCCTTAAACATTATGGGGATGAATGGATCTTGGTCTGGTAAAAGTCAAGTATCACTAATCACCAAATACAAGGTAGGCGTGGCTACTGCAATGAAAGGCAGACTCAAAGCAGCATTCAAAATAGTCTGAGTTGCATAGAGTTATGGCATTGGCTAATAGATCAAGGGGTACCTAGAAGTGAAATAGATGGGCAGTCTACTAAATTTCTTCTGGGTCTGTATAAGCAGAAGAGTATAGGTCAAGTGAACAAAACCCTAACTTGAATTACAGATGCAGAGTATCATGGCCTCTTAATAAATTCACAGACTTGAGACAGTTTACAGACCCAGAGCCTCTTGAATGAGGAGAAGGCCAGATCCCCTCGGGGAAGGATCCTATTACACTGCCAAAAATTTAACTGTTTATCTTCCTCCCAGCTTTCTCTAAAGAGACCTTTGAACATTTACCAGAGTGTGCACTGGGGAAAAAGAAATGATTAGACATTTTGGGAATTATTAGACACTGGCTCAGGAGTCCCAAAATGTCACTGTGGCCCACCAGTCAGAGTAGGGGCTTATGGAGGTCAGGTGATTGATGGAATTTTAGCTCAGGTCTGTCTCACAGTGGGTCCAGTGGGGGCCCCAGGCCCATTCTGTGATTCTTTCCCCAGTTCCAGAATGCATAATTGGAATAGACATACTCAGTCACTGGTAGAATCCCCACATTGGGTCTCTGACTTGTGGAGTGAGGGCTATTATGGTAGGAAAGGCCAAGTGGAAGCCAGTAGAACTGCCCCTACCTAGCAAAATAATAAAAGCAATACTGGATTCCTGGAGGGACTGTAGAAATTAATGCCACCATCAAGGATTTGAAGGATGCGGGGGTGGTAAGCCCCACCACATCCCCATTTAACCCTCCTATTTGGCCTGTACAAAAAACAGAGAAACCTTGGATAATGACAGTAGATTATTATAAACTTCACCAGGTAGTGACTCTAATCGCAGCTGCTGTCCCAGATGTGGTATCATTGCTTGAGCAAATCAACACATCTCCTGGTACCTGGTATGCAGCTATTGATCTGGCAAATGCTTTTTTCTCAATTGCCATTGTAAGGACCACCAGAAACAGAGTGTTATCAGCTGGCAATGCCAGCAGTATACCTTCACCATCCTGCCTCAGGGGTATATCAACTCCCCAGCTCTATGTCATAATATTGTCTGCAGGGACCTTGATTGTCCCTCCTTCCCACAAGACACCACAATGGTCCATTATATGGATGATATCATGTTAATAGGGCCTAGTGAGCAAGAAGTAGCAATGACTCTAGACTTATTGGTAAGGTATTTGTGTGAGAGAGGATGGAAGATAAATCCAACAAAAATATAGGGGCCTTCCACCTCGGTGAAATTTCTAGGTGCCCAGTGGTTCAGGGCATGTCTAGATATCCCTTCTAAAGTGAAGTAAAAACTGCTGCATCTGGCCCCTCCTATGATCAAAAAAGAGGCAAAATGCTTAGTTGGTCTCTTTTGATTTTAGAGACAACACATTCCTCATTTGGGTGTGCTACTCTGGCCCATCTACCAAGTGAAAAGAAAAGCTGCTAATTTTTTTTCAAGATTTATTTATTCATTTAAAAAAATATATCCCCCCTCTCCCAGATGGTTCTCTCGTCTGTCTGCTCATTGTTTGCTCGCCTTCTCCAGGAGGCACAGGGAACCAAACCCAGGACCTCCCACATGGGAAGCAAGTGCCCAATGGCCTGAGCCACATCCATTCCCTGCAGACTGCAGCTTCAAAGCTGCTAGTTTTGATTGGGGACTGGAACAAGAGGAGGCTCTGCAACAGGTTCAGGCTGCTGTGTAAGCTACACTACCTCTTGGGTCATATGATCCAACAGATCCAATGGTGCTGGAAGTTTCAGTGGCAAATAGAGATGTTGTCTGGAGCCTTTGGTAGGCCCCTATAGGAGAATCACAATGCAGACCCTTAGGATTTTGGAGCAAAGCCCTGCCATCCTCTGCAGATAACTACTGTCCTTTTGAGAAATGGCTTTTGGCCTGTTACTGGGCCTTAGTAGAGACTGAATGCTTAACCATGGGCCATCAATTTACCATGAGACCTGAGTTGCCTATCATGAGCTGGGTATTGTCTGACCCACCAAACCATTAAGTTGGGCATGCACAGCAATACTCCATAATAAAGTGGAAGGGGTATATACAAAACAGGGCCCGAGTGCATCCTGAAGGCACAAGTAAGTTACATGAGGAAGTAGCATGGATGCCCACAGTCACCATCCCTGCCATGTTACCTTCTGCTCCTCTGGGAGTATTAGATTGGATTAGATTCAGAGGTTTCCTTTTTACTTGATCAAATGATGATTAAGGCTTTGATTGGTCCATGTCAGTAGGATGTTAAGCCCCTGCCCCCTTGGTGGCAGGGACTCACAGAGAAAATGACATGGCAGAGGAGAAAGTTGGGAGTTTTTTATGCTGGAGCCCCAGGAAGTAAACACACAGGAGAACAGAGAGGAATAGAGATGGCTCCATAGACATGGCAGAGGCCCCGGGAAGAGAGAAAGCAAGCCTGATAGTCTACAGCTGATCTTGAGGCCAGAACAGAGCAGCTGAGCCCAAAGAGGAATGAGACTTATCCCAGACTACAGCTGATATTGGAAGAAGCTGGGACCACGGAGCCTCAAGAAGAAAAGGAAGGCTGGACCCTTGCAGACATTAGCAGCCATCTTGCTCCAACACATGGCACCAGACTTTGGTGAGGGAAGGAACTTATGCTTTATGGCCTGGTAACTGTAAGCTTCTACCCCACATAAATACCCTTTATAAAAGCCAACAGAGTTCTGGTATTTTGCATCAACACCTCTTTGGCTGACTATACAGGGAGTCCCTTACAATCAGTTGACTGAGGAGAAGAAAAGTCAGGCCTGGTTTACAGATGGTTTTACATGATCTAAAGGTACCACCTGAAAGTGGATAGCTGCAGCACTGCAGCCCCTTTCTGAGATGTCTGTGAAGGACAGTGGTGAGGGAAAATCTTCCCCATAGGCAGAACCTCGAGCAGTGCACCTGGTTGTTCATTTTGCTTGGAAGGAGAAATTAGCCAGAGCTGCCTTTATACACTGCTTCATGGACTGTTGCTAATGGTTTGGCTGGATGGTCAGGGACTTGGAAGGAACATGACTGGAAAACTTGTGACAAAGAGGTCTGGGGCAGAGGTATGTATATAGACCTTTCTGAGTGGGCAAAAAACATGAAAATATTTGTGTCCCATGTGAATGCTCACTAGAGGGTGACTTCAGCAGAGGAAGGTTTTAATAATCAAGTAGATAAGATGACTTGCTTTTTGGCTAGCACTCAGCCTTATTCCCCAGCCACTCCTGTCATTGTCCAATGGGTTTATGAACAAAGTGGCCATGGTGGTAGGGATGGAGATTATGCATGGGCTCAGCAACATGGACTTCCCCTCACCAAGGCTGACTTGGCTACAGCCACTGCTGAGTGCCCAATTTGCCAGCAGCAGAGACTCACACTCAGCCCCCAATATGGCACAATTCTTCAAGGTATCAGCCTGCTACCTGGTGGCAGGTTGATTACATTGGACCACTTCCATCATGCAAGGGGAAGCGATTTGTTTCAACTGGAATAGATACATACTCCAGACATGGGTTTTCCTTCCCTGCATGCAATGCTTCTTCCAAAACCATGAACTTACTGAATGTCTTATCCACTGCCATGGCATTCCAGACAGCATTGCTTATGATCAAGGAACCCATTTCACAGCAAATGAAGTGCGGGAATGGGCACATACCCATGGAATTCACTGGTCTTACCATGTTCCCCATCATACTGAAGCAGCTGGATTGATAGGACGGTGGCATGGCCATTTGAAGACTCAATTATGGTACCAACTAGGTGGCAATACCTTGCAGGGCTGGGGCAATGTTCTCCAGGAGGCTGTGTATGCTCTAAATCAGTGTCCACTCTATGATACTGTTTTCCCATAGCAAGGATTCATGGGTCCAAGAATCAAGGGGTGGAAATGGGAGTGGCACCACTCCCTAATGCCCCTGGTGATCCACTAGGAAAATTTTTGCTTCCTGTCCCTGCAACCTTAAGCTCTGCTGGTCTATCAGTCTTTGTTCCAAGAGGAGGAGTGCTTCCACCATGAACACAACGATTCCACTGAACTGGAAGTTAAGACTACCACCTGGCTACTTTGAGCTCCTCTTACCTCTGAATCAACAGGCAAAGAAGGGAATTACTGTACTGGCTGGGGTGATTGCTCCTGACTATCAAAGGGAAATAGGACTGCATCTACATAGTGGGGGAAAGAAGGGTTTGCCTGGATGGGTGTCTCTTAGTACAGAAACGAGAACTGTAATGGTCATGAATCTTTCTTCCTTGTTTTGCTATCTTTGTTTTCTTCCCTAACCTTTTGCCTTATCATATGACAAGTTGTATTAGTTTCATGTCATAACATTTAATGATGTTAAGTTTAAGAGTGAATATTACCCAAGGACTTGTACCTTATTCTGTAGTGAATTAATGCATTTCTGGTTGTACACAGGACAGCTGAATACTGTTATGTTGAAATATATATATGCATGTCTGTTATTGTTTTTATTTAGGGCTAAGTATGGTTTAAGATGATGTTTATGGTTGCCAGGTTGACAAGGGGTGGACTGTGATGGTTAGGCTAATGTATCAACTTGGCCAGGTAATTGTGCCCAGTTGTTTGGTCAAGCCAAAGGACATTTATGGACTTTCGTCACCAGTGAGTTTATTGCATAGATGGCAAGGAGATTGCCATCAGCAATGAGTGACATTTTATCCGATCAGTTGAATGCCTTAAAAGGGGAAGTGATTTCAGCATTCAGAGAGAATTTTCCAGCTTGACTTCAGAGAGTCAACATCTCCTAGGAACTCATCAAGGACCTTCATCGGAGCCCCTGGTTTGCAGCCTGCCTGCAGAATTTGGACTTTGTGCATCCCCACAGTCACGTGAGAGAATTTTATAAAATCTTATACTATTTACAGGTATCTCCTGTTGATTCTGCTTCCCTATAGAACCCTGACTAATACACTACTAAACTGATTTACAGACTCAATGCAATCCCAATAAAAATTAGAACAGCCTTTTTTGCAGAAATGGAAAAACTAATTATTAAATTTCTTTGGAAGGGTAATGGGCCCCGAATAGCCAAAAATGTCTTTAAAAAGAATGAAGTTAGAGGACTCTCACTTTCTGACTTTAAAGCATATTACTTAGCTACAGCAGTACAAACAGCATGGTACTGGCATAAAGACAGACATTTTGACCAATGAAACTGAATTGAGAACTCAGAAATAGATCCTGACATCTATGTTCCAGTAATTTTTGACAAGGCTGTCTCGCTCATCCAGCTGGGCCAGAACAGTCTATTCAACAAATGGTGCTGGGAGTATGGATATCCATATCCAAAAGAAAGAAAGAGGACCCCTATCTCAAACCTTATACAGAAATTAACTCAAAATGGATTAAAGAGCTAAATATAAAAACTATAACTATAAAATTCCTAGAAGAAAATGTAGAGAAACATCTTTAAGATCTTGTGTTAGGCAGTACTTTCTTAAACCTTACATCCAAAGCATGAGTGTAAGGTTTAAGAAAAAAAGATAAATGAGACTTCCTCAAATTAAACACTTTTGTTCTTCAAAAGGCTTTGTCAAGGGAAGCGGATGTGGCTCAAGCGATTGAGCTTCCACCTACCACATGGGAGGTCCCTGGTTCAGTTCCCGATGCCTCCTAGAGAAGACAGTGAGCTGGCATGTCAGGTAGGCATGGAAAGCTGATGCAACAAGAGACACAAGAAGGGGGGCAAGATGGCGTTGGTGTAGGAGGGCGCACACTGCAAGCTCCCAGAGCAAGGCGGATTGGGGACGGGGTCCTGCCTGGGGGTCTGTGCTGTGCACGCGTGGAGTGAGAAGCTTGGGACATCTCTCTGCGCGGATCAGCGGCGTGGACCGAATGGTGGAGATTCGTGAGTTTTGAGGCTGCCGGTGGAGGTTGGCACAGGCGGCTGAGCCCCGCGGTTACGGAAATAAAAAATAAAACGGCCATTTGGAGCCGCGGGCGGGGGCGAAAAAGTTTTATTTTCTGGGGAGCTGGCTGCCTGGCGCCCCTTGGACCTTGTGTGAGCAGAGCAAACAAGCTAGTCAGCACCCGGTGAACCGGAGGGGGGATTTTGGTCAGGCAAAGCAGCTGATCTCCCTAGCCACCCAGGGATAAGACCCGGGCCGCTGCGGAGCCAGGAG
>JAKSZT010001078.1:4951551-4971155 GCA_026826555.1 Tolypeutes matacus | reverse complement strand
ACAATGGAATATTACTCAGTTTTAAGAAGGAACAAAGTGCTAACACATGGAATAACGTGGATGAATCTTGAAGACCTTATGTTGAGTGAAGCAAGCCAGGCACTGAAGGATGAATAGTATATGACCTCACTGATCTGAACTGAGGAAAGTGAGCAGTCACTGAGAACCATTGTCTGAAAGATAGGTTAACAAGGGAGAGTAAGAGAAGAGCAGGCTTTGAGCCATCACCCATATGGACATAATATATGGTAAAGGGATAGAGTGTGGTTGCATGTTGGGGGATGGGGCAGTTGGGTGGTGGTGTTCCTGGGTTTGGTGGTGCAGCACTGGTGGGTGGGTGGATTAGGAAGTGCAGGTTCAAATTCCCAGGGCATGTAACTGTGAATCTTGACATTCCATGGGTCGGGATAGGATGGTATCATGGAACCTGGGGGGCTGGAGGGAAGGGAACAGTCAAGATCTAATGGGGTGTTTGGTGGTCATGGGGAAGGTTTTTCATTACCTTACAGTAATGGACACAGGACATGGTAAATATCATCAAAATTATTAAACTATCATCTAAATTGTAAACTATACTGTAAATCATAGACAATGTTTAGTTGCTATATCTTGCTTTCTGTATAACAGTTATAACAATGCTAACATCCAAAAAAAAATGGGGGGGTTAATATGGGGTGGGGAAGGGGGGGTGGTTTGGTATCTGGGAGTCTCTGGCACTCCATGTGTGACTTTGCTGTGACCTAAAACTTCTTTGAAAATTAAATGAAAAATTTGGAGACATTGGGGATTGAGAGGGGGAAGATGTCAAGGCACACTGGAAATCCGATAACACAGTGATAAAAGGAAGGCAAAAAATGAATAGAGAAAGGGAAAAAAAAAGAATAAATAAATAAATATATACATATATATTTAAAGGTATTTCCTTTGCTTTTTTGCCCATTTTTTTGAATGTCCCAATCTGCTAATTATATTTTGTTTTATTTTTTTTGTTCGTCTGATTGTTTTTGTTTTTTTTCTTTTTTTCTTGTTTTTTTTTTTCCTTCTCTTTTTTTTTTTTCCCCCTGAGTTTCCTTATGTTTGTCTCTTGCATGTAAGCTTAACATACTTGTTTCTTTATCCTAGTAAATGTATTTGATTATTTTATGGACTACATGTTAATGGAGGATTTGGATCACAGAAGGGTTACAATGGGTACTGCAGGGGATTATTGGTGGGGGGTGTCTGGGAGGGGAGATTCATGGGAATCAGTTCATCCGAATATACATGAAGATATACAAAATCGTTCTAAAGATCAAAAGATGGGGCATGGTCACAATGGGTGGACAGTCACACAATAAATGAGAGAATCTGAATTCCTAGCCTGGAGAGCTCTGCCACAGTCTCCAAGGGAGCAGCAATAGTCCTCTGAGCACAGGGACAGTGTCTGACAAAAGAGAATGACCCACTGATGTGTTCTTATTATTGATGACTACTCTTGTGAGTCTTTGCTCTTGTAACTGAGACTTAGCTTGCAATTGTGGGGTGCCTAAGGGTTGCCACCTGAGATCCTCCTTGTTGCTCAAATGTGGCCTCTCTCTAAGCCATACTCAGCATATGATTGCACTACCTTCCCCCCAACGTGGGACATGACTCCCGGAGATGAGCCTCCCTGGCAACGAGGGATTAATACCAAGTGCCAACTGGCAACACAACTGGAAAAATACCTTGAATAAAAGGGGGAAAAGGTAAAGACAAATGAGTTCAAGTGGCTAAGAGACTTCAAAGAGAGTCGGGAGGTCATCCCAGAGGTAACTCTTATGCACAACTCAGTAGGAGCTCATAGAACATCCAAGTGCCTATCACCCCCCACAGAGGGGCTCCTGAGAGCTCTGGAGACACCCAGGTCCTACATAAGTGGGGATAGCCCCAGAGACTGATGCCTTATCAGTGGGCTCTACTTTGGAATCTGTGCTCCTGAGAGTGACAGAATTAGACTCAAATAAGTCCTCCGTGCACATGGTTCACCAGTCCCTTCTATTCAAACCTACATGTGATGCTGGAGTTTCTTAGGTATACTTCCAGAGACTGGAGCCTCCCGCCTACCTATGTGCCAGGTGTGCATGAAATCTAGGTGGAGCTGCAACTCCTACCCTACAGCTCAATGGACTCATCCAAGTCACCTGGTGAGGAGACAACAATGGGAAATGGCCATCCCAGGGAATGGAGACGGCCTGCATCTGCAGGCAGGATCATCCCACCCACCATATCCATGGGATATAAGCCCTCTCTCACTTGGAGTTGGAGTGGACATCACCATCCCAGTCGCCTCTGGATTGGGGGAAGAACTATGGACTAGAGTGGACTTGATGGTATTCTCTTGCTCACATATGGTGATTCTTGCAATGCAAGAAATTATAACAATGAGGTGGAGCCAGTGGCCACTTGACAGTTTTTTTGGGTAGGGAGGGGATGAGCAGTTGAAATACAGGGGCTTCTTTGGGAGTTGGAGGTTGTCCTGAGTACTGTTGTGGCAATGGATGTAGGCCATTTTAAATCAGCACACACCACTCAGAACTGAGTGGGAGAGAGTGTGGTCTACAGTGTGAACTGTGGTCTATGGTTGGTGGCAAGGCTCCAGGAGGTGTAAGTTCATTGAGGTTGGTGGGCCACACTATGGGAGATGTTTGTGTTGGATGTGGTGGGAGGTGTGGGAGGTGGGCAACATGGGAATCCCAGTGGGTTCCGTATAATATTTTAGGTAATCTAAGCACCTCTTAAAATATATGTGTATATATATATATAAATAACATTTTTGTAAGCAAATACACATATATGCATATATATTTATATATCATTTTACAAATGTTTGTATGTATTGTGAGAATTTTGATTTTTACCCATAATAAAAAAAAAATAAAAAAAAAATAAAAAAAAAGAGACACAAGAAGAGGGGCATTATGGGAACACAACAAAGCAGGGAGCAGAGGTTCCCGGTGCCTCCTAAAGAGGACAAACAAGACAGCAAGCTGATGTGACAGGCAGGTGCAGCAAGCTGACTCAACAAGATGACACAACAAGATACACAAGAAGAAAAGACACAATGATAGACACAACAAAGCAGGGAACAGAGGTAGCTCAAGCAATTGGGCACCTCCCCCCCACATTGGAGATCCTGGATTCAGTTCCCGGTGCCTCTTGAAGAAACAAGGAAGACAAATGGACATAGCAAGTGCAAAAAAAGTGGAGATATATAAATAAAATAAAATAGAAAAAAAGACTTTGTCAAGAAAATAAAAAGGAAGTCTACTCAATGGGAGAAAATATTTGCAAACCACATATCCGATAAGGGTTTGATATACAGGTTATATAAAGGGATCATACAACTCTACAATAAAAAGACAAGTAACCCAATTTAAAAATGGGCAAAAGACTTGAATAGACATTTTTGAAAAGAGGGAATATAAATGGCCAAAAAGCTCATGAAAAAATGTTCAAAATTACTAGCTATTAGAGAAATGCAGATCAAAACTAAAATGAGATACCATGTCATACCTTATAGGGTGGCCATTATTTAAAAAACAGAAAACTACAAATATTGGAGAGGATGTGGAGAAAGAGGAACACTCCTTCACTGTTGGTGGGATTGCAGAATGGTGCAGCCTCTGTGGAAGAGGTTGGCAGTACCTCAAGAAGCTGAATATAGAACTGTGTATGATCCAGCAATCCCATTATTAGGAATACATTCAGAAGAACTGAAAGCAAGGATGCGAACTGACATTTGTATAATGATGTTCATAGGAGCATCATTCACAATTGCTAAAATATGGAACCAGCCCAAGTGTCCTTCAAATGTTGAATGGATAAACAAAATGTGGTATATACATACAATGGAATACTATTCAGCTGTAAGAAAAAATGAAATTGGGATATATATGACAACATGGATGAACCTTGAGGACAGTATGTTGAATGAAATAAGCCAGACACAAAAGGACATATATTGTATGGTCTCACTAATATGAACTAGATACGATGAGTAAACTCATGGAAGTAAACTTTAGAGTATAGGTTACTAGGAGATAGAATGTGGGTTGAGAATGGTAGCTGATGTTTAATGTATATAGAATTTTTAATAAGTTTATTGTAAAAGTGGAAATGAATAGAGTTGATGGTAACACATTATAGTGAGTATAACTAACACTACTGATTTATAAATGTGATTGTGGCTGAAAGGGGTCATCTGTGGATGTAAATATCATTTAAAAGGAAGCTAGAGAATAATCTAGAGTATAACAGTGATTTCAGTGATGGATGAAGATTGTGGTTAATAGTATAAATATAAGAATGTTCTTTTACAAAGTGTTAAGAATATAGTGATACACAGGAAAATTACAACTAATGTAACTTATGAAGGATAGTTAACAGTAATTCTGTAATATTTTTGCAGCAATGCCAAAGAAGATATTATATCAAATCTAAAGGACCACTATAGACGTGTATAAGGGGATATGGGATTTTTCTTTTTGGTGTAATGAAAACGTTTTAAAATTGACTGAGGTGATGACAGCACAACCCTGTGAAGAAAACGAGAGCCACTGAGTGTCCACATCGAATGGATTGTACAAAGCGTGGGACTGTATAACACAGGGAATACAGTGGTAAATGATGGACTGTGGTTAACAGAACAAGTGTTAGAACATTCTCTCACAAACTTAATGAACATATAATACTATACAGACAGTTAATAATCAAGTGGGTTGGGAGGAAAATACACCAAATATAAGATATGGGCTATAGTTAGTAGTAATATTTTGACAATGTTCTTTGATAGTTTGTAACAAAAGTTTCACAACAATGAAGGTGTTGGTTGTAGGGTGATATATGGGAGCCTCTGTATGATGATATACATGTTTGCTTTATAAATTCACAAATTTTACTTTTATTATTCACTTATTGTTTACATATATTCATAAGTATGATGTATACTTCAATAAAATTTTACAAAAAAATATCAAAATGAAATCTTACGTAAAAAATAAACTCCATTTAAATGAATAAAAACAAAATAAATAAATAAACTCCATTTAAATGAATAAAAACTTGTGCATGGGACTGGCACAAGTACAGACATAGAGACCTATGGAATTGAACTGAGAGCTCAGAAATAACCCTCACATTTATGGCCAACTGATTTTTCACAAGGGAGCAAAGACCAACAATTGAGAAAGGATAGTTGCTTCAGCACATGGTGCTGGGATAACTGGATCTCCATTTTAAAAAATAAAAAAAGGAGGACCCGTACCTCAAACCTTATACAAAAATCAAATCAACATGGCTCAAAGTCCTAAATGTAATAGCTCAATTTATCAAACTCTTAGAAGAAAATGTAGGGAGGCATCTTTAGGACTTTTGGTTAGGCAATGATTTCTTAGACTTTATACCCAAAGCACAAGCAACAAAAGAAAAAATAGATAAATAGGAACTCATCAAAATTAAAAACTTTTGCATTTCAAATGACTTTATCATGAAGGTAAAATGTCAACCTACAGAATGGGAGAAAATATTTGGAAACCACATAAAATCCGATAAAGATTTAACATCCAGAGTATATAAAGAAAACCTTCAACTTAACAAAATGACAAACAGCAATGCTTCAATATATATTCACCAATTTTAACAAATGTACCACACTAATGAAAGATATGCTTAATTGGGAAAAGTGTGGGAGGGAGGGGTAGGGGGTGAGGTAAATGGGAATCCCCTATTTTTGATGTAACATTTATATAATCTAAAACTTCTTTTAAAAAAATAAAAATAAAAAATAAAAAAGAGACAATGAAGAAAAAATAAAACAAACAAGCACAAAAAAAAGGGGGGGGGGGCAAAAAACTTGAATAGATATCTCTCCAAAGAAGATATACAAATGGCCAGAAAGCACATGAAAAGATGCTCAATATCATTAGCCATCAGGGAAATGCAAATTAAAGTCACAATGAGATACCATTTCTTACCCAGTACAATGGCTCCTTTAAAAAAAAAAAACAGAAAATAACAAGAGTTAGAGAGGATGTGGAGAAATAGGAACACTCATTCATCACTTGTGGCAACATAAAATGATGCAACCACTGTGGAAGACAGTTTGGCAGCTCCTTACAAAGCTAAGAATCGAACTACCATATGAACTGGCAATCCCACTACTCAATATATACCCAAAAGAATTGAAAGCAGTGACTCGATCAGATATTTGCACACCAATGTTCATAGCAGCATTATTCACAATTGCCAAATGATGGAAGCAACCCAAGTGTCCATCAACTGATAAATAGATAAATAAAATGTGGTATATAAATATAATGGATATTATTCAGCCATAAAAAGGAATGGAGTTCTGATACATGTGGCAGCATGGATGAACCTTGGCGATTACTTGAATGAAGTAAGCCAGACACAAAAGGACAAATATTGTAGAACCTCACTGATTTGCCACTATCAGAATTATCAAACACACAGAATCAGAATCTAGAATATAGGTTACCAGGGGACAGGATTGGAATAGGGCAGGGGTTCTTAACCTTCTTTGTTCTACGGACCCCTTTGCCAGTTAGGCAAAAACCACAGAACCTTTACTAAGTCCATACTATACTGTGTATTATTTAATAAATATATCATACCCACACCAACATGTCCCTAGAAGAATAATGTTTTTTTTGAATTTCAATTCAAGCTCACAGACCCCTTGTTAAGAACCCCTGGGATAGGGAATGGGAAGTTAAGGCTGAAAATATGAGACTCCTATATGGAATGATGGAAATGTTTTGGTATTGGATGGTGGTGATGGCAGCAAACATTGTGAATGCAATTAACAGCACTGAAACATATGTTTGAATGTGACTAAAAGGGGAAATGTTAAATTGTATATATGGTAACACAATAAAAATAAAAAGAATCCATGGAACTACACAACACAAACAGGAGACCTGAACTTAAACTATGAACATTAATTAATAATACAACTGTAACAATGTGCTATCATCAATTGTAACAAATATCCCACACCAATGCATGGTTTGGTGGTGTATAGGAATCCTGTATTTTAGCAAGATTGTTCTGTAAACTCACAACTTCTCTAATAAAGAAAAGAAAAAATAAAACAAAAATATCCAGAATAGGCAAATTCAAAGACAGAAAGTAGATGTGGAATGGAGAGTTACTGCTCAATGAGTACAAAGTTTCTGTTTGGGGTGATGAATAAGTCTTGGTAATGGATGATGGTGATGTTTGCACAATGTTTTGAATCTTATTAATGCCAGTGAATTGTACACTTAAGATTGAGTAAAATGGCAAATTTTATGGTACATATGTGTTACCACAATAAAAGAATTTTCAAAAACAGCTACCAAGGTGTGAATCACTATGTCAGAAGAACCTCAAAAGGGAGAGGTCATTATGAGATAGGTATTAGAAAGGTTTCAAGTATGGGAAAGATGATGAGAGGGAAGAGATCAGTCATTTCAGATGTGGGGAGTGGTGAGGAAAGGAGTCCCTTAACAAGAAAGCTACAGAAAGACTATTAGGAGGGCAGGAAGGGTCACTAAAGGTGGAATACATGCAGGAGGGTTGTAGCATACTGTGTGTGTATATGTGGGGGGTGATTGGGGGTGGTGATAGAGTTTGGAAGGCAAATGGGCTATAGTTTCTACCTTATACTATGGAACTATAGCTTACATGGGGGGTTGATTCTAAATTTAATGCTTAATAGCAATATTTGATAGCAGATTAGATATCAGAAGGCCCTAAAGACAGTCAGTGGCAGCTCCCCCTATTTGTTAGGAGTATGATTCATGTCTGTAACTTCACTTCCCTTGGTTCCCTCATGTGTAAGACTGGCACAACAGTCATCTCTGTTCTGAGGGCTAATGGGTGCGTGCAGCTGATGGGAATCTTGCCATCGTCTGTTAAATCAGATGTTACAGATTTGCAAAAATGTGAAACACTGCATTCTTCTCATTAATTTTTTTTAAATGACATTAATTTTCACAGACAAAAATCTCCTGTAAGATAACTTAGTTTTAAAAAATAAGTAAATATTTTTAAAATTCTCAGTTTCAGTTTCTAGTATGGTATATATCAATAGATATGCCCTGTATAAATAAATGCTCTTCGGGGGCCTCAATAATTTCTATGAGTGTTCTGAGAGCAAAATAATTAAAAACTATTGTTTAAAACAATATAGGGGCATTGTTCACAGTATCAAAATGAGAGTGTTTCAAGGGTGTAGTAGTGCAGTGAATAAGTGTGACAGTGGTGCAGTGATGTGATTGGGTTCGGTGGTCCTGGTCTGTGAGAGGAAGTAGGGTGTGTGGGGTGATGTTCGGTTGGGCTATCCATGGAACTGGAGGGAGGGTTGGGGGAAGGAGCAAGTGAATTCTGGGGATTTGCAGGTCTGTGGTTAAAATTACAATGTTGGGAATGTTCTTTTGGAAAGTATGGCAGGGAGGGTTACTGGTGTAGGGTGTTGGATATGAGGGGGGCGGTATATGGGACAGGGAGCACCTGAGGCAGGCTTCTATGGAATATGTAAGTGTTATTCTTGTCATAGTGTATTATATAAGTGGGTGGAGACCCACACAATAAACAAGCAACTATCAAACTCCCATCCTGGGGATTCCTGCTATGTTCTCAATTAGAGGGACAAGAATCCTTCAAGAACACAGGTAGTGCCTAATAAAAGAAAATAGACCAGTATGTCAAGCCCTCAATATTATTGCAAATAAATATGAATCTTATTCTTCAAAAATTGAAACTTAGTGATTAACATAGATTCTGAGGGGAGGGGAAGGGAAGACTGGAATAAATGGAACATAGGGCATTTTTAGGGCATTAGAATTGTCCAGCATGATCTTGCAATAATGGATAAAGGCCACTTAGAATTTTCTCAAAACTTATAAAAGTGTATGATCCAAAATGTAAATCATAATGTAAACCATTGACCATGGCTAGCAGCAATACTTCAATATTTGTACATCAATTGTAACAAATGTACCAACTATATGTAAAATATTATTAATAGGGGAGAGGAGAAAAGGGGGAGGGCATCGGGTTTATGGGAATCCCCTATATTCTCCATGTGACATTTCTATATCCTAAAGCTTCTTTGAAGATGAAATGAAAAAAAAATTTAAGACACTGGGGGAATAATATGGAAGAAAATATCACTGTACATACAAGACAACAGATCTTACAGTGATGAAAGACACAATGACTAAAATTTTTTTTTATTATTTCAATTTCTAAATTTTTTTTTGTATTTTATTGATTATTTTAAAAACAGTTATTTCATTTTCTTATTTATTTTATTTGGTTATTTTGTTGTCTTCATTTTTGAAGAGGTTTTGGATCACAGAAGGGTCACAACTGTGCCAGGGGAGGATCACTGGTTCAGGGTATCAGTGAGGTGGGGGAATGCATGGGAAAGGGTTCACCTAGGGCATGCCCCTAAGCATATTGAATATGTTCATATGTTCATGGGGCATTGTCTCAGTGGGTGGAGATCCAGACAAAAAAACAAAAGAATATTGAATTCCCATCCTGGGAAGTTCTGATATATTCTCTAATAGGAGAGCAAGAATCCTCTGAGGAAAAGGGCAGTGCCTAGTGAAGGAAGACAGACCATTATGCCAGGCCCTTGATACTGATGATTGTACTTAAGATTGAAACTTAGCCTGGTATTATATACTGACAAAGAGTTACCTCCTGAAAGCCTCCTTGTTGCTCAAAGGTGGCCTCTCTCTAAGCCAAACTCAGCATATAAATGTACTACCTTCCCCCCGACTTGGAACATGACTCCCAGGGATAAGCCTCCCTGGCACTGAGGGGTTATTACCAAGCACCAACTAGCAATGCATCTGGAAAAAGACCTTGACCAGAAGAGGGAAATGGTAATTACAAAATGAGTTTTTATGATTAAGAGATTTCAAAGTAAGTCAGGAAGTCATTCCAGAGGGTATGCTTATGTAAGTCTCAGCAGGATCTCATTGACTGCCATAGTAAAGAATGCCTCAAATAGTGGGGCTCCTGAGGGTTCTAGAGATATCCAGAAACTATAAGCAGGGCAGACAGCTCAGGAATTTGGCTCCCTGTCAGTGGGCCTTACTTTGAAATTTATGCTCCCCAGTGTAACAGAGTTAGACTCATTTATAGGTTCTCTACACATGGCTCTTCTGCCCCTTTTATTTGAACTTATAATTAGCACTATACTTGATAAATATATGTCCCAGAGACTTAAATCTTTGGTCCATCCATGTGCCAGTTGAGCCCTGAATTTCAGCAGAGTTGCAACACCTACTTTCCAGTTCATTCAACATACCCAGGACAACTAACAAGGAGATGATGATGGGCAATGCCCATCCCAAGGAACAAAGAGTGCCTGCAACTGCAAGTAAGATAGTTCCATCCATTTGCCCCATGGGATATAAATTCCCTCTCAATTATAAGCAGAGTGAGCATCACCATCCCCAAATCCTCAAGACTGGGGAATGAACAATGGAATAACGTAGATATTATTATTCTACTATATACTTATTATTATTCTAGCAAGGGATGAACTCTTATCATTGATAGAAAGGCAGTGGCTACCAGAGATTCTGAGGGATAAGAGAGGGAAGAATAGGTGTAATATAGGGACATTTTTGGGACATTGGAGTTATCCTGGATGACACTGCAGTGACGGACACAGGCCATTGTGTATTTTGTCATAACCTACAAAATTGTGTGGTACAGAGTGTAAACTATAAGGTAAACTGTAGTCCATGGTTAGTAGCAATGCTTCAGTATGTGTTCATCAATTATAACAAATGTACCACACTAATGAAGGATGTTGTTAATGTGGGAAAGTGTGGGAGGGGGAGGGAGTGGGTGATATGGATATCCCTTACATTTTTTTAATGTAACATTTATGTAATCTAAAGCTTCTTTAAAAAAAAATGAATAAAAAAAAAAACAATGTTTTGTTAAAAGAGTACACTGAAGGATGAGGACATTGGTGGCACATGTGCCTGTGAGCCTTTTACAGATTTGATATACATTCCAGTTTCTCTCTCAAGAAAAGGACTTTGGGAGACACACTGATATGTGATGCTGTACACATTTTCTCACATTATTCTGAAAAAAAAAAAAAATCAGATCTCATGTATAATAGGGAACCTATTATTAAAGCTCCCTGACATATGTGGTAGTATCTAGACCTCAAATAACACACTCAAAAACATACAGACAGTTTATTTTTCTTTACGTACTTCAAAATGTCTTAAGGCTCTGGTTCCTTCATGTAATAGAGGCTTGCTACATGACAGGCACTCTGCTAGGTACAGAAGCTTCATCTTGAAACAGCTAAGTCTCTGATGAATTTTCCTGTAGGAAACTATTAGATTAATTTTTAAAGAATTCAGATATATTTACAAAGATAGGATGCAGCTCAGAGTCTGCTGGAGAGTCCATGGTGAGTAGCAACGTGGGGATAGGAAATGTAGGCTGATGTAACCTAAGTTTTTCCAGCAAACTAAAATTCTTCCCTAAGAACATGAACACTAAACAAAAACACACTTAAAAAGATCTGTTGTTACCTTGGGCCATACAACTAGACATTCCATGAATTTACAAATGAGGAACACACAGCTCTCAATAATATTTTGATAACATCAAAACTGATCTTTTTAAACCTACCCTGGAAATTATAAATCTCCATCATATGAACCCAGAATTAAGATCAAGCCAAGATTTCCATTTCCCCACAAAATTCTATACTGGATGTTTTCATAGGTCAGTCAAGATGGATATGAGGGAGTGGTGTGGCTCTGTGGTTGAGCACCTGCTTCCCATGTACAAGGTCCTGGGTTCAATCCCTGGTACCGCCAAAAAAATAAAAATGGATATGAATTAGCCAATCAACCCCATGTACTGAAAACGACAGTACAACTCTTCTGAAACTAAGTGGGCCCAGCCTGTATCTTTGTGCTTGCTGAATTTTAATTCTGTTCAGTGAAGTCCAGTTCAATCAGATAACTAGATTCAGGGATTAGAAGGCCTCTCCTTTAGGCCCTAATAGTCAATCATTATTTTTTCCCCAAACATGGAGTCAACATGTCAGATATGTGGTGGCTCAAAAACCATGTTCACACCCTGAGGCTGAACTCCAGGCTGTCCCCTCCTCCAGGGGGCTTACAGGTGGCAGATCATGTGCATAGGTGAGGTGGCATGAGCTGCACTTAGCAGCCGTGGCCAGTGTGGAAGCAACTGTGGAAGCGGCAGATGAGGCAGACAGACAGACCCAGGTCTGAATAAATGGTGCAGGTGCTGTTTAACTCACACTGCCTTCTCCAGGATGGGTGCTGGCTTTTGTTCATGTTAATAGCGTAGCCACTACGCAAGTGAAGGGAATGGGTCCTGCTGGGACAGCCAAGATGAAATTCTCACCTCTCTCCTGGCTCTCTGGGGTCCTGTGGCCATTTTCCTGTTCTTCATGGAGAAGGGAAGCCCTCAGATGGCTGACCTGTGGGAAAAGAAAAGAAATAAGAGGCTGCCAGGGAGAACTGTTCCCCTGTGTGTGAAAGAAGGCCCAATTCTAAAGCCAACTGGGCAGCTGTGCAGAGAGTACCAACACACTTCTCAACCAGGGCCCTGACACAAAGGTCTAGAGCTCCAGGCTATGTGTAACCTTAGCTCCACGTTCTGGCCTGGGGTGAGACCCCTATCCCCCAGGAACTGGGTTAGAATTTGTTTCTTACTTTGCTTAATGAATACAAGGAAGGGGCTTTTGAGCATCCCTAGGTGAACTCTGAGTTGGTCGACTGAGAAATTATAAACCAACCTGCAAGGCAACAAAAGTGTTTATTTGGAGTCTTAGAATTGCAATTCAGGAAGCACAGATTCAGGTAGCAACCCAAACTGTGTCCCATCTTGGAGCTTCCAAGCACGGGTTTTTAAAGAAAAAGAATCTCTTAGCCATAGTACCTCTATTTTGTTTTGTTTATTTTTCACAAGTTTAAGTTCCAGGTGTACTTTGTTTTAGTTACGTGACTTCAGGAAAGTAGCTTTGCCTCTTCCAGCCTCAGCATCCCTGTGTTTAAAGTAGGGATAACCACAGGGACAGAGAAAGATCACATCTGTAGGATACTTAGAGAGCTCAGAGAACATGCTACTCACCCTGAGGTTATAGCCCTACGGAGACATGGGACAAGTAATGTGGGGATGATCAAGGTTAGGGGCACATCCCACATCAGTACAACTGAGTGAGGAGACCACCATGTCAGTAGCGCCTCCCCTAATTAGGCCTATGTACCAAGGGTCAGGTCTGGATGGCTGGCAGCAGTTAAGGTTGCAGAGGCCTCTGGGAGAGGAATTTCTGAGACAGAGAAGTGGAAGAGAGCAGAGAGCTTCACACAGAACCCCTGGGGAACCAAGATTTGAAGCCCACCTGAGAAGTCAGGTCTGAAGCAGTGAACAACTGGCCCTGGTCGTCAGCACGTCAATTTCATGAAAATTTTAAAAGGAAATGAAAGTGCACAGTTCTAAATCAAAAGGATTAAGAGACAAATCATACCTCAAATGCCATATGCAGGCCTTGACTGGTTCCATTTTGAACAAACCAGTTGCAAAAGATATTGTGGGGATCGCTGACATGTAAATATGAACTGGCATTTGATGATGTTAGGGAATCATTACTAATTCTGTTAGGTGTGACCATGGCGTTTTTTGATATATTGGGAAATAATTTTCTTTATTATTAAGCAATACACATTAGTGTCTGGGTTGAAATGTGTATAATTTATTTTAAAATAACAAAGTCCTCAATAAATTAATAGCATGAGCGGGGTGAGCTGTTATGAATAAAGGCAATAATATTGTTTTTTTTTAATGAGTCCTATATTTTTAGAGAAATCCATTGAAATTTATGAGTAAAAATGATGCCTGGGTTATGCTTTAAAACATCCATCCCCCAAAAATGTTTGGTAGGGGTAGGGGTGGGGAAATGGAACAATATTGGCCAGAATTGATCCTTTTTAAAGCTGGGTAATGTAGGGGTTCATTATACTATTCTTTCTATATTTGTTTGAAAAAATTAAGGTAGAATATCAATCAATATGATAGGTATAAGAATTACATTAGACTCTTCTCTATACTTTTTTTTTCTTTTCTAATATTTCAAAAGATGCTCAGACTACACAAATGTCACACGAAAGTTACAGGGATTCCCATGTTTCCCACTTCCCACACCGCCCACAACACCCCACATAAACATCCCCCATCGGTGTGGCACATCACCTACAATGGATACAAACATCCTGGGGCCTTGCCACCAAGCACAGACCACAGTTCACACTGTAGACCACACTCTCCCCCACACAGTTCCGCATGCCATATGCTGATGTAAAATGGCCCAGATCTGCAGCTGCAACATCACTCAGGACAATTCCCAAGTCCCGAAAAAGCCCCCATATTACAACTGCCCTTCCCTCTCCCCGCCCAGAAAGCGTCAAGTGGCCACTGGCTCCACATCAATTCTGCAACCTCTTCCATTTCTTGAACCACAATATGTCTACAACAGAACACCAGCAAGTCCACTCAAGTCCACAGCCCTTCCCTCAATCCTGAGGAGTCTGGGATGGTGATGTCCACCCCACCTCCAAGAGAGAAGGGGCCTACATCCCACGGATAAGATGGATGGGACTATCCTACCTGCAGCTGCAGACCCTCTCCATTCCCTGGGACAGCCACTGTCCACCATCATCTCCTTGCCAGGTGACTTGGGTGAGTCCATTGAGCTGTAGAGTAGGTGTTGCAGCTCCACCAAGATTCCAGGCACAGCTGGCACATGGGCAGGCCAAAGGCTCCAGTCTCTGGAAGTACACCTACAAACTCCAGCACCACATATAGGTTTGAGTAGAAGGGACTGATGGACCATGTGCAGGGAGGACCTACTTGAGTCCAACTCTGTCACTCTCAGGAGCACAAATTCCAAAGTATAGCCCACTGATAAGGCATCAATCTCTGGTGCTATCCCCCTTTATATAGGACCTGGCTGTCTCCAGAGCCCCCAGGAGCCCCTCTGTTTGGGGCGATATTCACCCTGGTGTTCCATGAGATCCTACTGAGGTGTGTGCAAGTGTCACCTCTGGGATGACACCCCAACTCTCCCTGAAGTCTCTTAGCCATATGAACTCACCTGTCCTTATCTTTTCCCCGTTCTATTCAAGGTCTTCTTCCAATCGCATTGCCAGTTGGCACTTGGTATTAATCCCTCGTTGCCTGGGAGGCTCATCCCTGGGAGTCATGTCCCACGCTGGGGGGAAGGCAATGCACTCACATGCTGAGTATGGCTTAGAAAGAGGCCACATTTGAGCAACAAGGAGGCCCTCAGGTGGCAACCCCTAGGCACCCCATAACAGCAGGCCAACTTTCAATTACAAGAGCAAGACTCGCAAGGCTAGTCATCAATAACAAGAACCCATTAGTGGACCATCCTCCTTTGCCAGACACTGCTGCTACACCTGGGGGACTGCCGCCACTTCCCTGGAGAACGTGGCAGAGCTCTCCAGGCTAGGAACCCCGCACTCTCTCATTTATTGAGTGATTCTCCACCCACTGTGACCATGCCCCACCCCTTGATCATTTGAACAATTTTATATATCTTTTATTTATATTCAGGTGAACTTCCTCCCATGAAATCCCCATCCCAGACACCCCCCACCAATGATCCTCCCCCGTCCCTGCTGCAACCCTTCTGTGATCCAAACCCTCCTCAAAGATGAAGCCCTTATAATAGACAAATACAATCAACAGGAAAATGAAACAACAATGATAAGTTCAAATGTAAGAATTAAAATACATGGAAACTTAAAAAAACCACTAAAAACAAAATAAAATTAAAGGATTGGGATATTAAATAATAGGAAAAAAACAAAAAAACACTTTTCCTCTTATCACTGCATTATCGGGTGTCCAGTCTGTACTGTGGCACCCTCCCCCTCTCACACCCCAGTGTCTCCCAAATTTTCATTTAATTTTCAAAGAAGTTTTAGGTCACAGCAAAGTCACACATAGAACACTAGAGACTCTCATATACCCAACCTCCTCCACTTTTCCTCACCCCATATTAAAACCTTTTTTGTATATGGATGGTAGCATTGTTATAACTGTTATACAGATAGTGAAACATAGCTACTAAACAGTGTCAATGGTTTACAGTATAGTTTACAATTTAGATGGTACAGTTTAATAATTCTTGATGATATTTACCATGTCCTGTGTCCATCACTGTAAGGTAATGAAAAACATTTCCCCTGACCACTAAAAACCCCCTGTTTGATCTATTCTGTTCCTCCCTCCCTATCCCCCTGGGGCACATGACACCCCCCGTGTCTTGACTCATTGTATGACAAGATTCATAGTTACATGCAACAAGAGGTCTTGACACTCTGATTCTCCTCCCCTATTAGGATCCACCCTTGCTCATAAGAGTCGCCCACCTGTCTGTTTCTGGGTGAATCAGTCTTCCCAAAGATGGGGGTCCATCTCCTTCCCACTCACCGTGTGGGTCTCCACTCCCTGACAACAACACATTATGACAGGATGAACATTCACACACTCCCCAGGAGCCTACTCCAGATGTGCCCCATCCTGAATGCTCCCCCAACCAACACTCTAAACCAGTGACACTACGTTGTCATATTGCCATAAGAGCATTCCCACTCCTGCACTTTCAACCTCATACCCACAAATCCTGTGTTCACCTGATCTCTCTCCCATCTCTCCCCAGAGTATCTAGGTATTCTAACCTGCCCTTCCTAATCTACCCACCTGTCAACCCTGCACCACCAAACCCAGTAATATCACTACCCACCTGTCCTATCCTTCAATATGCAACTATACTCTATCACTTTACTATAGATTATGTCCATATGGGTGATGGCTCACAACCTTCTATTCTCTTTCTCTCTCGTTAACCTACCTTTCAGACAATGGTTCTCGGAGACTGCTCACTTTCCCCAATTCAAATCAATGAGGTCATGTACTGTTCATCCTTCAATGCCTGGCTTGCTTCACTCAACAGAAGGTCTTCAAGATTCATCCATGTTATTCTGTGTGTTAGCACTTTATTGCTTCTTACAGCTGAGTAATATTCCATTATATGTATGTACCACATTTTGTTTATCCATTCATCTGTTGATGGGCACCAGGGTTGATTTCAAACTTTGGGCAATAGTGAACAAGGCCGCTGTGATCATTGGTGTGCATATATCTGTTAGTGTCTTTGCTTTCAATTCTTCTGGATATAAACCCAGCAGGGGAATCGCTGGATCATACAGAAGATCTATTGTTAGTTTTCTGAGAAACCGCCAAGCTGTCCTCCACAGTGGCTGGAACATTCCACAATCCCACCAGCAGTGGATGAGGGTTTCTATTCCTCCACATCCTCTCCAACATATACAGTCTGCTGTTTTTTTAATAGACACCATTCTAATGGGTGTAAGATGGTATCTCATTGTAGTTTTGATTTGCATTTCCCTAATAGATAGTGATGTCGAGCATTTTTTCATGTGCTTTTTAGCCATTTGTATTTCTTCCTTAGAGAATTGTCTTTTCATGTCACTTACCCATTTTTTAAATGGGTTGTCTTTTTATTTTTGAGGTGTAGGATTTCTTTATATATGCAGGATATTAGGCTCCTATTAGATATACGGTTGCCAAATATTTTCTCCCATTGGGTAGGCTGCCTTTTTATTTTCTTGATAATGTCCTTTGAGGTGCAGAAGTTTTTAATTTTGAGGAGATCCCATTTATCTATTTTTTTCTGTTGCTGCTCGTGCTTTGGGTGTTAAGTTAATGAAACCATTTCCTATTACAAGATCATGTAGGTGCTTCCCTACATTATCTTCCAAGGTCTTTATGGTTTTGGTTCTTATATTTAGATCTTTGATCCATCTTGAGTTGATTTTTGTATAACGTGTGAGATGGTATTCCTCTCTCATTCTTTTGGATATGGATATACAGTTCTCCAAGCACCACTTGTTAAAGAGGCCATTCTTTCCCAACTGAATGGGCTTGGTGGACTTTTCGAATATCACATGACTGTATATGTGAGGATCTATATCAGAACTCTCAATTCAGTTCCATGGGTCAGTATATCTATCCTTGTGCCAATACCATGCACTTTTGAGCACTGTAGCTTGGTAGTATGTTTTAAAGTCAGGTAGTGTGATACCTCCAACTTCATTTTTCTTTTTCAATATGTCTTTGGTGATTTGGGGCCTCCTACCTTTCCAAATATATTTTGTGGTTAGTTTTTCCAGTTCCTTAAAAAATATAGTGTTGACTTTTATTGGGATTGCATTAAATCTGTAGATTAGTTTGGGTAGGATAGACATCTTGATGATGTTTAATCTTCCCATCCATGAACAGGGAATATTTTTCCATTTATTTAAGTCTTCTTTGATTTCCTTTAACAGTGTTGTGTAGTTTTCTGTATATAAGTCCTTTACATCTTTAGTTAAATTTATTCCTATGTATTTGATTCTTTTGTTTACTATTGTAAATGGTATTTTTTTCCTGATTTCCTCCTCAGTTTGCTGGTTATTGGTGTATAGAAAGGTTACTGATTTTTGAGCATTAATCTTATAGCCTGCAACATTACTGAACTCCTTTATAAGTTCTAGAAGCCTTGTTGTCGATTTCTCAGGGCTTTCTATGTATAGGATCATGGCATCTGCAAATAATGAAATTTTTACTTCTTCTTTTCCAATCTGGATGCCTTTTATGTCCTTTTCTTGTCTCAGTGCTCGTGCAAGTACTTCTAAGACAATGTTAAATAGGAGTGGTGATAGTGGGCATCCTTGTCTAGTTCCCAAACTCAGAGGGAAGGCTTTTAGGATTTCACCATTGAAAATGATGTTAGCTTTCGTTTTTCATATATACCCTTTATCATTTTCAGAAAGTTTCCATCTATTCCTATCTTTTGTAGTGTTTTTATGAGGAAAGAGTGCTGTATTTTGTTAAGTGCTTTTTCGGCATCTATAGAGATGATCATGTGAATTTTTTCTTTCAGTTTGTTTATGTGGTGTATTACATTGATTGATTTTCTTATATTGAACCATCCTTGCATACCTGGGATGAAACCCACTTGGTCATGGTGTATAATCCTTTTGATATGTTGTTGAACATGATTAGCAAGTATTTTGTTAAGGATTTTAGCATCTAGGTTCATTAGAGAAATTGGTCTGTAATTTTCCTTTCTTGTGGTATCTTTATTTGGTTTTGGTATTAGGGTAATGTTGGCATCATAGAATGAGTTAGGTAGTATTCCTTCTACTTCTATTTTTTGGAAGAGCTTAAGTAGAATTGGTGTTAGCTCTTTCCGGAATGTTTGGTAGAATTCAGCTGTGAAGCCATCTGGTCCTGGACTCTTCTTAGTTGGGAGGTTTTTAATGACTGAGTCTATCTCTTTACTTGTAATTGGGCTGTTGAGTTCATCTCTTTCTTCTTTCATCAATGTCGGTTGTTTGTGGGTTTCTAGAAACTTGTCCATTTCCTCTAAATTGTCATTCTTGTTGGCATATAATTTTTCAAAGTAT
>JAKSZT010001078.1:4858956-4883881 GCA_026826555.1 Tolypeutes matacus | reverse complement strand
TTTACCATGTCCTGTGTCCATTACTGTAAGGTAATGAAAAACCTTCCCCATGACCACCAAACAACCCATTAGATCTTGACTCTTCCCTTCTCCCCAGCCCCTCAGGGCCCGTGATACCCCCCTCTCCCAACCCATGGAATGTCAAGATTCACAGTTACATGCCCTGGGGATTTGAACCAGCCCTTCCTAATCCACCCACCCCCCAGTGCTGCACCACCAAACCCAGGAACACCACCACTCATCTGTCCCATCCCCCAACATGCAACCACACTCTATCCCTTTACCATAGATTATGTCCATATGGGTGATGGCTCAAAGCCTGCTCTTCTCTTACTCTCCTTTGTTAACCTATCTTTCAGACAATGGTTCATTCCCTCGCGGGGAAGAACACGCTGGGACAGCGATCCTCGGGGCCTTGCTCACCGGTGACGTTGACTGCTAATTGGTGAGGTGCAGTCATCCGGCAGTAAAGGATTCCAACATTGCCAAAAACTAGAATCTCTGCGTGACCATGGGACTACACTACATCCTTGTGGCTATAGGACTACACTACCTAGAATCCTAGTTACCGTGGGACTACACTACCCAGAATCCTCGTGGCCAGAGCGCTCCGCTCCCCAGAATCCTCGTGGACTGGGGCCTGTTACTTGAGTTATCGGTTTGGCCAGGAAGTTATTGTCTCAATCCTACGGGTGTCCTTGTAGTCTCGGCACCGCGGCGGCATGGCTTCTGGACTATACTACTCACAGCCCCCCCACGTTCCTTACGGCGCTCCGGAGACACACCCGCTGCAGAGAGATCGTTGCTGAAGCGCGGGGTTTGTCCCCTGGCTAATGAAATCTGCGGTGCCACCCTTTATCCTCTCTCTTTTCTTCAACCAAGGTGCATAAAACGGGTAGGGGCTTCCCATGGAAGATCCAAAGCTCTCCTTACCCTTCTGACCCTCCGTCTGCTCAGACTCCTTGTCCTTAGGCCGCCGTGTCCGCTGCAGTGTCCAGCCAGGTCCTTGCCCCAAGGCGCCCGAGCTTTCAGCAGTCGGGGCCGTCCTGCGGTGACGCTTTGACCCCCACCTCTCCATCGCTCTTGGGCTTCAGTAACAAACCCTCGGATTCCGTGAGCACCACACTGGTGTGGCCTGTCCCACCTGTATCGCTCTGTTGCAGTCTCCACTTTATACACGGTGAAACATAGGCTGAGAGAATAAAGCGGCTTCCCGGAGGACACTCAAGACTGAGAATCTCGGAGTCAACGACTTGACCTCAGCACGCTCGTGCGGTACACCTAAGCATTTCCCTCTCATTGAAGCCCTCAGCTTTTGTTACAAAGTCACCCAGATCCTGGGTGTTAGGGCCTCAATCCCAGGTAGCTTGTGCCTACCTGAAGAGGGCCTGCCTCCAAGGGCCTTTTGAACCTGTGATGCTGCGAACTGGGCAGCGTGGATGACATCTGCGACTAGCTCCCCAATCTGGAGGCCTGAGATCAGATCCCATATCCGTATGTTGAGAAGGCATTGCCACATGGGCACACTCTGGGTTCTCCTGTCTGCCTTGTGAGAATGTGCCCTTCTCCAAGAAAAAGCAGGGAAATGGCCACATGGACCCTGAGAGCCCGTAAGAGAGGTGATCATTTCTTGAAATTCCTTTCTGGCTGATGCACCATGGACCCATTTCTTGTATGTGTGATTTTCCTCTTCCTGCCTAGACTTAGAGCTCCAATTTGAGGACTCTTGTTTGAGAACTCTGTAACTGCCTGCCTAAAGCCTGATTGGAATAGGCACCTGAGTGATGCCTGCTGGATAGAGATAGGGAGTTCATGGACCTGCAGCCCTTAAACCCCATGGGTCACAGCCAAAAACAGGATCTTAAATGGCAGGGCCTTGTGGAGCAGTGTTCTGATTTTGTGATTTTCTTGTTACTGTAGAATTAATTTCCACAGTTTACTTCCTTCTTTCTCTTTATCACTAAGCCAGGGCTCTGATACACTTGGCCTGAGATCTGTTGTCAGTAATGAGACTCAGTTTAGTGCCCTGTTTAGGTTTTTTTTTTTTGTGTGTCCCAGTACTTCTGTCTTTTTAGGAGTTTCCACTGAAGTCTGTGCACTGGTGTAGGCTCCAGGATTCAATATGCTACTTGCTTCCTCCACACACAAACCAAAATAAAGTTTTTTGTGTTCTCTGATTCCTACTTATGCATTAGTCATGGGTTAAGGGTAGCTTTATTTTGCTCATCTTGAGGCTCTGCATGGATTTTATAGGATAGGTAGAGAGAGGTTGGGTAGCTGTCATCATCATATGGGAATAAAGTCTGATATTTCAATATTTTAATGCATCTGTTTATTACTTGATAGAGTAAAATTTACAAGGTTGTATTGTAAAAATAAATTTCAGAATTGCTTTTGTTTTTTAAATGAAAATTGACACTCTGCAGTCAGAAATATTCACAAGGAGTTAGTTTGCCCCATTTGAAAAAACAGTGGTAAATTAATATTTATATTAATTATAATTATAACAACTATTTTTAATGTGTTTGTCTACTAATTCAACCATCTCTGTCATTTGTAAGTCTATTTATATTGAATGGTTTTACTTGTGACGAAGGGACATGTTTTCGTGTTACTTCTTATTTGTGGTAATAATAGATTGGACATTGTTAATGTTTCATTGTCTTGTTGAGGGTAGGGATTTTGTTGTCTTCCTTTAAAGAGGGTTAGAGGGAGTTCCTGGAAAATGGTGTCAATGAAGGTAGGCACTGCTCAGCTCTTTCACAAAAAACAGCAGAGAAGGGGCAAAAACCTACCTGAGTGAGCTGTTTTGAGAATCCACAGAGCAGGAAGCTGCAGGGCATTGTTCAGGAGGGAGCAGGACAAAGAGACAACTAAATGGAAAGCCTTGAGTTGCTCACCCCTGTGGCTGGAAATGGCAGGCGGATAAGCCCCACCCTCAAGGTAAATAACCTCTGTGGAACCCCTGGCTCTCACCAGCCAGCTGAGTGGGAGGGAGCATTCCCTGGAGGAAGAGTCTGGCAAAGGGTGGAAAGCAGTTTCATTTTCTTGGGTTTGGCCACCTGAGTCCCCTTTGAATCTCGGAGAGGACACCAGCCAGCACTGAGGTGGCCCTGGGGAGAGGGGAGGGAGGATCTGCTCAGGCAGGCTGCCATACTCAGTCACCCTGGGAGAGAGGAACTTGATCAGGGTGGGGTAGAGACAGGAACCTAACTAGTCCGACCCCTGAAAACTGTTAGAAGTCCAACTCGCCTAAGAGAAATGGGTAGGAAGAGCCCAATAAGCTTTCAAAAGCCTATTTAGCTTATAGAGCTGCTGTAGTGCTCTGGAGGAATTCCTGCCTTACATGTAGAAGGTCCCTGGCTTGAGTCTGGGTACTTCCTAAGAGAACAGATCCAGGGAGTGATAAGGCATATAGTAGCACCTTATGATAGGGAACTTATAGACTGAGTTTCTGTTTTGTTTTACAGTTTTGGGATTTTTTTCTTTTTCCTTTATTTTATTTGCTACAACTGGATTTGTCACCCGTGGAGGGCAGGCTGCAGGATGATTAACTGATGAGCACCAGCAGTCTGAGAAGGTCCCTAGGGGCTAAGAGGGAAGGCTGTTTTTCCTGGGTTGTTTCTTTGTTGTTGTTTTATTTCTTTTTTCTTTTCCCTTTCTTTGTTTCCTTTTACTTATTTTTTCAACCTACATTATTTCTCTTCTTTCCTTCATTTTTCTGTCTTCTGACTTCTGTAGATTTTCTTTCATTCCACCACTTCTTGTTTGGTCTTGAATTTTTCTTTTTCTTTCTCCTTATTTTTTCCCCTTCTAGTCTCATTTGTCCAGCCTTTTAATTCATTCTATTTTTTTTCTCTCTAATTTGTTTCTTGTTTGATTGTTTTTCCTACTCATCTGTCAGGACTTTTAATTCATTCCATTTTTTTTCTCTATTTTGTTTTATTTTTTTCTATTCTATCTCTTTTTATTCTTATTTTTTTATATTTTTTTATGATTTATTACTCATATTACTTAGTTTCCAATCTCTTGTATAGTTCCTCTTCTACCTTTTTTGTATTATTATTACTAATGTACTTTTTAAAAAATAGTTTTAAAAATTTAAAGATATTTAGATTACATAAATGTTAAACAATATAGGGATTCCCATATGCCCTACTCCCCACACTTCCCACACCCTCCCACATAAACAACACCCTTGATTAGTGTGGCACATTCATTGCAATTGATAAATGCATACTAGGGAATTGCCTGAGCATGAATCATAGTTCACATTGTAGTTTACACTCTCTCCCATGCAATTCTGCAGTTATTTGAAGATATAAAATGGCCTATATCTGTATTTGCAATGTCACTGTTATTTTGTTTTTTTCTCTTCTTATCTCTTTCCTTTTCTCTTGTCCAATTTTTTTTTCCCAAGGGAATACAGACAACTGCAAGGATATAGAATAAGAGGAACCAAGTATCAAAAAGTAACCTTACCACACACAAAGAAACAACAAAATAAAACCCTAGGGTAGAAAGAGAAGCAACCAACCAAACAGGCTCATCAAGATAAACAGATACTTAGACACCAAAAAACTTACAAGCCATACTAAGAAACAAGAAGACATGGCCAAGTCTAATTAACAAACTAAAAAACAGGAGGAGATGCAGAATGTGGAACAACTAATCAAGGATGTCCAAACACATACCATGAATCAACTTAATGAAATAAAGGAAGAGATAAAGTATATTAAGAAGACATTGGGGGAACATACTGAAGAAATTGTAAACATACATAAAAAGATAATGGACCTGATAGTGATGAATGACAATGCAAGAAATAAAAAGACAATGGAAGCACATAACAGCAGATTTGAATAGGCAGAGGAAAGAATCGGTGATGTTGAAGGCAGTACAGCTGAAATCAGACAGATAGTAGAACAGATAGATAAAAAAATAGGAAAAATTCAACAGGGACTTAGGGAATTGAATGACAACATGAAATGCACAAACATATGCATTATAGGCATTCCAGAGGGAGAAGATAAGGGAAAGGGGGCAGAAGGAGTGTTGGAGAAAATAATAGCTGGAAATTTCCCAACTCTATTGAGGGACATAGACGTACATGTCCACGAAGTGCAATGCTCCCCAAACAGTATAAATCCCAACAGGACTACCCCAAGACATATACTTGCCAATTTGTCCATTGCTCAAGACAGAATACTGAAAGCAGCAAGAGAAAAGAGATCCATCACATATAAGGGAAGCTTGATAAGATGAAGTGCTGATCTCTCATCTGAAATATGGAGGCAACAAGGCAGTGGTATGACATAGTTAAGGGGCTAAAAAAAAACAAAAACAAAAAAACACACTTTCAGCCAAGAATTCTATATCCAGCCAAGCTGGCCTTCAAAAATGAGGGAGAGTTCAAAATATCCATAGATAAACAGAAATTAAGAGAGTTTGTCAACAAGAAACCTGTCCTTCAAGAAATACTAAAGGGAGTTCTGCAGGCTGAAAGGAAAACACAGGAAAGAGAGAGTTGGAGGAGAGTGTAGGAGAGAAAATTGTTGGTAAGAATAACTAAAAAGATAAAAAGAAAAATAAAAACAACATATGGCATACATAAACCTGAAGAAAACATGGCTATTGTAAGTAATTCCTTGACAGTAATAACATTGTTAATGGATTCAACTCTCCAATCAAGAGACTCAGATTGACAGAATGGATAAGGAAATATGATCCATCTATATGCTGTCTCAAGAAACTCACTTTAGACCCAGGGATGCAAGGAGATTGAAAGTGAATAGTTGGAAAACAAATTTACATGTAAACAATAATCAGAAAAGGGCAGGAGTAGCTTTGATATATTTGTCTATGTCAGACAAAATAAAATTTAAGTGCAAAATTATTGTAAGAGACAAAGAAGGACACTATATTAATTAAAGGGGTAATGTATCAAGAAGAAAGAACAATCATAAGCATTTATGCACCTAACCAGGGCACCTCAAAATAAATGAGGCAAACATTGGAAAATGTAACTGGAGAAATACATGCCTCTATAATTTTAGTGCGGGACTTTAATACACGGTTATCACTATTAGAACATCTCAATAGAGGATCAATAAAGAAACAGAGACCTTGAAAAATGCATTAGAGGATCTAGAACTAATAAACATATACAGAACAATACAACCAAATACAGCAGGATATACATTCTTCTCAAGCACACATGGATAGACCACATGCTAGGCAACAGAACAACGCTCAATAAAGTAATCAAGTTTGAAATTATACAAAGTATTTCTCTGACCACAATGGAATGAAGCTAAAAATCAGTAAGGGGCACAGAAGCAGATTAAGCACAAAGATATGGAAGTTAAACACACTCATAGACAATCAGTGGGTCAAGGAGAAAATTGCAAAAGAAAATAGTAACTACCTTGAAATGAATGAAAATGACAACACAACATATCAAAACCTATTGGATGCAGCAGAAGCAGTGCTGATAGGGAAATTCATAGCTATAAATGATTACATTAAAAAAGAAGAAAGAGTGAAAATCAAAGACCTAACTGCACACTGGAGGAATTAGAAAAAGAACAATAAACTAACCCCAAAGCAAGTAGAAAGAAGGAAATAACAAAGATTAGAGCAGAGATAAATAAAATTGAAATTAAGAAAGCACTAGATAAACAAACCAAAAGCTTGTTCTCTGAGAACATTAATAAAATTGACAAACCCTTAGCTAGACTAAAAAAGAAAAAAAGAGAGAAGATGCAAATACATAAACTAAGAAATGAGGAAGGGGATATCACCATTGACCCCACAGAAATAGTCTCATAAGAGGATACTTTGAAAAACTGTATGACAACAGGATGGATTATTTAGAGGAAATGGGCAAATTCCTTGAAACACAAAAGCAGCCTATATTGACAAAAGAAGAAAGTGATGAACTCAACAGACCAATCACAAATAAGGAGATTAAATTAGTTATCAAAAATCTCCCAACTGGGAAGCGGCTGTGGCTCAATCAGTAGGGCTCCCGTTTACCATATGGGAGGCCCCAGGTTCGGTTCCCGGGGCCTCCTGGTGAAGGCAAGCCCGCCCACACGGCGTGGTTAGCTGACCCAGCGAGCACAAGCAGCAAGGGGGGGATAAATGAATAAATAAATAAAATCTTAAAAAAAAAAATCTCCCAACTTTATGGTTTACATTTTAGACCTTACACTTCTATAAATTTTTAAAATTTAACATGGCCTGTATCCAACATTGCAAGATCATGCAGAACACTTCCATTGCCCCCTAAATATCCCCTCTTCCATTTATTCTATTCCTCCCCCCCTCCCCTTAGGGCCCACAGGGACCACCAGTCTTCACTCCATGTAGGACAAGATTCATAGTTACTTGCAACAACACTGAGGGCTTCACACACTGGTCTGTCCTCCCCTATTAGAAACTGCCCATGCTCTTACGAGATACCCACTCTTCTGTTTGAGAACATATCAGGCCTCCCAGGATGGGACTCCAACTTCTTCCTGCTTATTGTGTGGGTCTTCACCCACTGATGCAACACACACATGACAAAATGATTTCTCACACATTCTGTAGAAGACTGCCCCAGGTGATCCCTGTCCCGAATGCCCCCCATCCAACACCCTAAACCAGTAACTGTTTCTTGTCATATTGCCAAAAGAGCTTTCCCAACATTGTAGTTTCAACCACATACCTACCAATCCCCAGTGTTCACCTGCTCCCTCTCCCAACCCTGCCCCCAGTTCCATGGACCATCCAACCCACCCTACTCACCCTACCCCCTGTCAAATTTGCACTGCCCAACCCAATAATATCACTACAACCATAATGTAAACCATCGACCATGGTTAGTAGCTATGTTTCAATTTTTGTACATCAGTTGTAACAAATGTACCATCCACACATAAAAAGGTTATTAATATGGGAAGAGGGAAAAGGGGAAGGATATTGGTATATGGGAGTCCCCTATATTCTGTATGTGACTTTACTGTTACCTAAAATTTCTTTGAAGACATAACAACAAAAAAAAGTAAGACACTGGGGAAAAAGTGGAAGAAATGTCAATATACATACAGGATAACAGATTTTACAGTGATGAAAGGCAAAACATCAAAAATTTTTTTTTTCATCTTTTTCATTATTTTTTAATATCCCAATTTTTAAATTTTAATTTATTTTTAGTTTTTCTAAATTATTTTTTTATGTCAGCTTTTTTTTACTATTTTTTTTATTAGGGAAATTGTGAGTTTACAAAACATTCATGCATAAAATACAGGATTTCCATCCAAAACCCCATCACCAACACCTTGCACTGATATGGAACATTTGTTATAATTGGTGGTAGTACTTTTTTAAAATTGCACTATATTTTAAACATTCCTTTGTTGCAATTGATGAAAGATTATTAAAATTGTACTATTATCTATCATTCATAATTCATATTAGATGTGTTTTCCATATATGACCCTATTATTAACAGCTTGTATTAGTATTGTACATTTGTTGTAATCCATTAAGGAACTTTCTTATACTTGTACTATTTACTATAGTACCTCTACAATAAGATACACTGTATTGTACAGGCTAATGTTTTATTTTTCAATATTTATTTTTGTAATATATGCATCCCCAAATTCTCCCCCCCTTTAAAATTAATTAAAAATTTTTTTTATATTTTAAAAGAAGCATCTTTTAGATTATATCTAAATTATTATATCTTTTATTTTTTTAGGTTTAAACCTATCATTATTTCATTTTCCTATTAATTGTATTTGGTGATATTCTTGGTTTCATTTTTTTAAACTTTATTTTGTACATTTAATAATTGAATATACAAACAATTAAAAACTAAAAAGTAAACACAGATGAATAAATACATACAGTTCTCAATTAAATGTACTGGATACATATAAATTATTTTTTTAATCAAACAATATGTTACACAATATATTTGGTTCATAGTAATGCAATCATACAGTATTTGTCCTTTTGTTTCTGGTTTGCTTTGCTGAACATCGTGTCCTCCAGGTTCATCCATGTTGTCATATGCTTTATGCCTTCATTTCTTCTTATGCCTACATATTATTCCATGGTGTGAATAGACCACAGTTTGTTTATATGCTGGACTCCTGTGTTGTTTCCAATTTTGGCAATCATGAATAATGTTGCTATGAACATCAGTGTGCAGATGTCTGTTCATGTCACTGCCCTCAGTTCTAGGTACATACCCAGCAGTGGTATTGCTTGGTCACATGGCAAGTCTATGTTCAACTTCTTTGGGAACTGCCAAACACTCCTCCATAGTGGTTGTACCATCCTGCATTCCCACCAACAGTGAAGAAGTGTTCCTATCTCTCCACATCCTCTCCAACACTTGTAGTTCTCTGTCTTTTTAATAGTGGCCATTCTGCTGATTTAAAATGGCCTACATCCGTTGCCACAACGGTACTCAGGACAACCTCTAACTCCCAAAGAAGCCCCTGTATTTCAACTGCTCATCCCCTCCCTACCCCAACTGAGTGGGAGAGAGTGTGGTCTACGGTGTGAACTGTGGTCTATGGTTGGTGGCAAGGCTCCAGGATGTGTAAGTTCATTGAGGGTGGTGGGCCACACTTGTGGGAGATGTTTGTGTGGGATGTGGTGGGAGGTGTGGGAGGTGGGCAACATGGGAATCCCAGTGGGTTCCATGTAATATTTTGGGTAATCTAAGCACCTCTTAAAATATATATATAAATAACATTTTTGTAAGCAAATACACATATATGCATATATATTTATATATCACTTTGCAAATGTTTGTATGTATTGTGAGAATTTTGATTTTTACCCACAATAAAAAAAAAAAATAGTGGCCATTCTGATAGGTGTGAAATGATATCTCATTGTAGTTTTGATTTGTATTTCCCTAATCATTAGTGATGTTGAGCATTTCTTCATGTGTTTTTTGCCATTTGTATTTCTTCTTTGGACAAATGTCTATTCAAGTCTTTTGCCCATTTTTTAATTGGGTCGTTTGTCTTTTCACTCTTGAGTTATAACATCTCTTTTTATATCCTGGATATTAAATCCTTATTGGATATGTGATTTCAACATATTTTTTCCCATTGAGTTGGCTGCCTTTTCACCCCTTTGACAAAGTCCCGTGAGGTGCAAAGGTGTTTAATTTTGAGGAGGTCCCATTTATCTATTTTTACTTTTGTTGCACGTGCTTGTGTAAGGTCCAAGAAACCACCACATACTACAAGGTTGTGAAGATGTTTCCCCATATTTTCTTCTGGTAGTTTTATGGTCCTGGCTTTTATATTTAGATCTTTGCTCCATTTTGAGTATATTCTTGTATAGGGGGTGAGATAGGGGTCCTCTTTCATTCTTTTGCTTATACATATCCAGTTCTCCCAACATCATTTGTTGAAGAGACTGTTTAGTCCCATTAACATGGTCTTGGTAGGTTTGTCAAAAACCAGTTGACTGTATAGGTGAGGGTTTATTTCTGGGTTCTCAGTTCTGTTCCACTGATTGATGTGCCTATCTTTATGCCAGTACTATGCAGTTTTGACCACTGTAGCTTTGTGATGTGTTTCAAGATCAGACAGTGAAATTCCTCCCATGTTGCTCTCCTTTTTTAGAAAGCTTTTGGCTATTTGGGTGCACTTACCCTTCCAAATCAATTTGGTGATTGTCTTCTCTAATTCTTTAAAGTAGGATGTTGGAATTTTGATTGGAGTTGTGTTGAATCTATAAATCAGTTTAGGTAAGAATTACATCCTCACAATATTTATTCTTCCAATCCATGAACATGGAATGTCTTTCCATTTGTTTAGGTCTTTTTTTAAAAACTTCCTTTGGCATTGTTTTGTAGTTTTCTGCATAGAGATCCTGTACTTATTTGGTTAAATTAATTCCTAGGTATTTGAGTCTTTTTGTTACTCTTGAAAGTGGAATGTCCCCCTGATATCCTCCTCAGATTGTTCAGTACTAGTGTACAAAAACATTACTGATTTTTGCGTGTTGATCTTGTGTCCTGCCACTTTGCTGACCTCATTTATTAGTTCAAGTAGCTTTGTCATGGATACTTCAGGATTTTCTAAGTACAGAATCATGTAATCTGCAAACAGGAGAGTTTTAATTCCTCTTTTCCTATTTGGATGTTGTTATTATTATTTTTTTTTCTTATCTAATTGCCCTAGCTAGAACTTCTAGTACAATATTGAATAACAATGGTGACAATGGGCATCCTTGTCTTGTTCCCGATCTTAGAGGAAAAGCTTTCAACCTTTCCCCATTGCGTATGATGTTGGCTGTGGGTTTTTCATATATGCCTTTTATCATATTGAAGAATTCCTTCTATTCCTATCTTTTGAAGTGTTTTTTTCCCATCAAAAAAGGATGTTGGATTTTGTCAAATGCCTTTTCTGCATCAATTGAGATGATTGTATGAGTTTTTCCCTTAAATTTGTTAATGTGGTATATTACATTGATTGATTTTCTTATGTTGAATCAATCTTGCATACCAGGAATAAAACCCACTTGGTCGTGATGTATAAGTCTTTTGATATGCTGTTGGATTTTATTTGCAAGTGTTTTTTTTTTTTTGAGAATTTTTGCATCTATGTTCATTAAGGGATTGGCCTGTAATTTTGTTTTTTTTGTAGTATCTTTATCTGACTTTGGTATTAGGGTGATGTTGGCTTCATAAAATATGTTGGGTAATTTTCCCTCCTCTTCAATTTTTTGGAAGTTTAAACAGGATTGGTGTTAATTCTTTTTGAAATGTGTGGCAGAATTCACCTGTGAAGCCATCTGGTCCTGGATTTTTCTTTGCCAGGAAATTTTTGATGACTGATTCAATCTCCTTAAATGTGATTGATTTGTTAAATTCTTGTATTTCTTGTAGTGTCAGTGTAGATTGGTTGTGTGTTTCTAGAAATTTGTCCATTTCATCTAGGTTGTCTAGTTTGTTGGCATATAGTTTCTCACAATATCCTCTTATGATTCTTTTTATTTCTGTGGGGTCATTTGTAACTTCCCCCCTTTCATTTCTGATTGTATTTATTTGTATCTTCTCTCTTTTTTTCTTTGTTAATCTAGCTATGGGGTTGTCAATTTTATTGATCTTCTCAAAGAACCAGGTTTTGGTTTTGTTGATTTTCTCTATTGTTTTTTCTGTTCTCATTTTCATTTATTTCTGCTCTTATCTTTATTATTTCTTTCCTTCTGCTTGCTTTGGGATTAGTTTGCTGTTCTTTTTCTAGTTTCTCTAGTTGTTCAGTTAAATCTTTGAATTTAGCTCTTTTTTGTTTTTTTAATATAGGCATTTAGGGCTATAAATTTCCCTCTCAAGACTGCCTTCGCTGTATCCCATAAGTTTTGATATGTTGTGTTCTCGTTTTCATTTGTCTCAATATATTTACTGATTTCTTTTTCAATTTCTTCTTTGACCCACTGATTATTTAGGCATGTGTTGTTCATTCTCCACACATTTGCCAATTTACTTTTTTCCTGTCTGTTATTGATTTCTAGTTTCATTCCATTATGATCTGAGAAGGTGCTTTGTATAATTTCAATCTTTTTAGATTTATTGAGAGCTGCATTGTGACCTAACATGTGATCTATCCTGGAGAAAGATCCATGGGCACTTGAGAAGAATGTATAACACGCTGAGTTTGGATGCAGTGTTCTGTATATGTCTGTTAGGTCTAACTTGTTTATCATATTGTTCACATTCTCTGTTTCCTTGTTGATCTTCTATCTAGTTGTTCTATCTAATGACGTGAGAGGGGTGTTGAAGTCTCCAGTGATTATTGGAGAAATGTCTCTTTCTCCCTTCAGTTTTGCCAGAGTTTAATATATTTTGGGGCACCCTGGTTAGGTGCGTAGATATTTATGACTGTTATATCTTCCTGGTGGATCACCCCTTTTATTAATATATAATGGCTTTATGTATCTCATAACTTTTTTGCATTTAAAGTCTGCTTTGTCTGATGTTAGTATAGCTACCCCTGCTCTTTTCTGGTTATGATTCACATGGATCAACTTTTTCCAACCTTTCACTTTCAGCCAGTTTGTATCCCTGGGTCTAAGGTGAGTTTCTTGTAAGCAGCATATGGGTGGCTAATGTTTTTTTTTTTTTTGTCCATTCCATCAGTCTGTATCTTTTGATTGGGGAGTTTAATCCATTCACATTCAATGATATTACTATAAATGCACTATTTACTTTCTCCATTTTATTCTTGGTTTTCATATGCCATCTAATTTTTGTCTGTCTTTTTACTCTTTTGGTTATCCTTTCTGCTACTCTTTCTTCCGTTCTCTCCTCCAAGCCTCTCTCCCCTGTCTTTTTCTTTCAGGTTCTAAGGCTTCCTTTAGTATTTCCTGCAGAGGTGGATTCTTTTTTGCAAACTCTTTTAGTTTCTGTTTGTGAATATTTTATACTCACCTTCATATTCAAAGGACAGTTTTTCTGGATAAAGAATTCTTGGCTGATAGTTTTTCTCTTTCAGTTTCCTGATTGTACCATACCACTGTCTTCTCACCTCCATGATTTCTTAAGAGAAATCCATGCTAAGTCTTACTGGACATCCTTGTATGTGATGGTTTGCTTCTCCCTTGCTGCTCTGAGAATTTTCTCTTTATCTTTGACATTTGACATTCTGAGTAGTATGTGTCTTGGAGTAGGTCTATTTGGATTTATTCTGATTGAGGTACAGTGTGCTTCTTAGATATGTAAGTTCATTTCTTTCATAAAAGTTGGGAAATTTTCAGCTATTATTTCCTCAAATACTCTTTCTGCCCCTTTTCCCTTCTCTTCTCTTTCTGGAACTCTCATGACACATATGTTTTTGCATTTTGTGTTGTTATTCAACTTTCTGAGCCTCTGCTCAATTTTTTCTATTCTTTTCTTTCTCTGTTCTTTTCTGTCTTTAATTTTAGCTGTTCTGTATTCAGTATCACTTATTCTTTTTTCTATCATTTTGAGTCTGCTATTGTATACCTCAAATGTGTCTTTGATCTCACCTATTGTGTCTTTCATTCCCATAAGCTCTGTTACTTTTCTGTTCAGGATTTCAAATTCTTCTTTGCATCCACTCAATGTCTTCTTGATGTCATTTATCTCTTTAAGTATATTGTCTTTAAACTTATTAATTTGATTTTGGAAATTTGTGTGCATCTCGCTGATTAGTTCTCTCAAATTCTGCATCTCCTCTGGGGCTTTGATGTATTCCTTTTCTTGGGCCATGTCTTCTAGTTTCTTAGTATGGCTCATAAATTTTTGTTGGTATCTAGGCATCTGATTAGGATGTATTTTACCTGTATGCTCAATTTCTTTCTTTTTTGTAGGGATTTAGTGACAGGAGGATGTGCATTACCATTGATCTTTGATTTTTGGCTCAACCTGAATTGTTAAGCTTGTCCTGCTTGTTGCTCAAAACTGGGCACTGGACCCAGTAATTGGTTGTAGAGTTGCTTCCTAGGGCCTTGGGCAGGGAGGGTATAGAGGCCTAAAAAAGCCTCTCTTACTTATTTTTAATTTTCTTGCATGCACTTCCTTGATCTGCCAGGAGATGGCTCTCTTTGGCAGCTCTCAGTTCAATGCCTGGTCAGGGTGTATTGTTGCAACACAGACCAGATCAATGTGATAGAGCTTCCTGTCTGGAGGCTCGGAGCCTTGTAATTCAAACTTTCTCTGAGACAGTTCTCCAGCCTTCTCTGGCAGCCCCCACCCTTTTACTAACTAGGAAATATTTCCACTCTCCTCTGAGTCCTCAACAATCAGTCCCTGTTAGTAGAGGAGGAAATTGGGAGATTTGTATATCTTTAGCCCCTTGCAGGCTCCACGGCAAATAATGGTGCAGCCCCACCCTGCCTGGAACGGCTCTTGGAACACAGCAGACCAAATTTGTGAGTCAAAAGCTGAGTCACCCTTAGGCTGTGTCCATCTCTCTCCCCTTTCCTGGGGTGTCCTCAACAATTAGTCCCAGCTAGAAGAGAGCAAGATTGTGAGGGTTGGATTTCTCCAGTTCTTCGCCAGCTCCCAGGGCAATCCACCGTGTGGTCTCACCTGGCCTGAGGGCTCATGGGACACAGCAGACCAAATTTGTGGGTCAGAAGTTGAGTCTGCCTTAAGCTATGTCCCTGTCTCTCCCCTTTCCTGGGGTGGTAGCTCCCAGGAACCCCCTGTGTCTGAAGTCACTGGCCCAGAGGCCCAGGAATTCTAATACGTCTTTGGTGTGGGGGAGGGTGCTGGCAGCAGCAGCTGCTGGTTTCAACTCATGGTTCTGTCATTGCAATTTCCCTCCTTTGTCCCTCTCTCCTCTGGGCGGTATCCAGACTTTGCCTGCTGTACTAACCCCAAGAAGATCTTTTTCAGGGCTGTTTCAGCCTGTCTTCTAGATATTTTTCTGGAGAAGAGATTCCCATGTCTTACTAGTCTGCCATCTTCCTGGAGGTCATCTTGGATTCATTTTTGAGGATGTTTTGGACCGCAGAAGGGTTACAAATGTGGCAGGGGAAGATCATTGGTGTGTGGTGTCAGTGATGGGGGAAACATGGGAGGAAGTTCACCTGGGCATACATATAAGGTATATATATATGTGTGTGTGTGTTCAAATGCTCATGGGGCATTGTCACAGTGGGTAGAGACTCAGAGAATAACCAAAAGAGTATTGAATTCCCATCCAGGGGAGCTCTGCCACATTCTCTAATTGAAGAGCAACAATCCCGAGTACAGGGGTAATGACTAGTGAAGAAGGGTCCATTGATGGACCCTTGATGTTGATGACTATGCTTTTGAGCCTTTGCTCTTGAAATTGAAACATAGCCTAGTGTTTTGGGGTGCCTAGTTACCTCCTGAGAGCCTCCATTTTGCTCAAATTGGCCTCTCTCAAAGCCAAACCCAGCATATAAATGCATTACCTTCCCCCTAGCATGGGACATGACTCCAGGGGTGAGCTTCCCTGGCACCAAGGAATTACTACCAATCACCATCTAGCAATACAACTGGAAAAATACCCTGAATAAAAGGGGGAAAGGTAAAGACAAATGAATTTATATGGCTAAGATACTTCAAAAGTGAGTTGAGAGGTAATCCCAGAGGTAATGCTTATGCACGTCTCAGCAGGATCACAAAGACTGCCAAAGTAGATACCACTCCAAGTAGAGGGGTTCCTGAGGGCTCTGGAGACTTTCAGGTCTTTCAGTCATGGCAGATACCTCCAGAGTTTGGTGCCTTGCCAGTGGGCCCTACTTTGGAGTTTGTGCTCCCGAGTGTGACAGAGTTGGACTCAATTGTGACTTCTCTACACATGCCTCTTCTGTACCTTCTATTTGAGCCTATAGTTGGTGCTGAGCAGGTAGGTGTATGCCCAAGAGACTTGAATCTTTGAGCTGTCCATGTGCCAGCTGGGCCCTGAGCCTCAGCAGAGTGAACTACTGAACTACTCTCCAGTTCATTGGACTCACCCAGGACAACTAACAAGGAGGTGACAATGGACAAACACCATACCAAGGAACTTAGAAAGTCTATATCTGCAAGCAAGAGAGTCCCATCCATCAGCCATATGGGATCAAATCTCCCTCTCAATTAGAAGTGTGGCGGCCATTACCATCTCAGAATCCTCAGGATTGGGGAATAAAATGTGGACTAGAGTGGACTTAGTGGTATTTTACTATAGACTTATTGTGATTCTAGCATTTGAAGAAATTATATCATTGATGTGGAGACAGTGGCCACTGGAGGTGCTGAAGGCAGGAAAAGGGAAAAAGAGATGTATTGTGTGTGCACTTTCAGAACTTGGAATTGTCCTTAATGACATTGCAATGACAGATACAGGCCATTATATATTCTGACATAACCTTCAGAATTGAGCGGAAGAGAGTGTAAATTACAATGTAAACTATAATCCATCCTTAATGGCATTGCTCCAAAATGTTTTCATCAATTGCGATGAATGTACCACACTAATGAAAGAAGTTGTTAATGTGGAAAAAAGTGGGAGGTGTGGGGAGTGGGGCACATGGGAATCCCTTATATATTATTTTATGTAATCTAAATATCTTTTAGAAAAAATAAAAAATATATTAAAATAAAACAAAAACCTCCCAACTAAGAGCCCAGGACCAGACAGATTCACAGATGAATTCTACCAAACATGCTGGAAAGAACTAACCCCAACCCTATTAAACTTTTTCAAAAATGTAAGTGGAGGAAACATTGGCTAATTCAGTCTGTGATCCAACATCACCCTAATACCAAAGCCAAAGAAGTCACGAGAAAGGAAAACTATTGACCAATCACTCTAACGAACCTAGAGGCTAAAATCCTCAATAAAACACTTGCTATTTGTATTCATTAACACACCAAATGAATTATATGCCATGACCAAGTGGGTTTCATCCCTGGTATGCAAGGATGGTTCAACATAAGAAAATCAATGTAATACACCACATAAAGAAATCAAAAGAAAAAAATTACATGATAATCTGTATAGATGCAGAAAAAGCATTCAACAAAATACAGCACCCTTTCCTGACAAAAACACTGCAAAAGGAAGGAATAGAAGGAACTTCCTCAACATGATAAAGAGTACATATGAAAAACCCACAGTTAACATCATATTCAATGGTGAAATCCTAAAATCTTTCCCTCTAAGATCAGGAACAAGACAAGGATGCCCACTATCACTGCTCTTATTTAACATTGTGTTAGAAGTACTTGCTCAACCACTTAGGCAAGGGAAAAAAAGGGGTATAAAAATCATTCAAATTGGAAAGGAATAAGTCAAAATTTCACTATTTTTCAGATGACATTATCCTATACATAGAAGGCCCTGAGAAATCTACAAAAAAGCTTCTAGAGCTTATACATGAGTTCAGTAAAGTGGCAGATTATAAGATCAATGTGCAAAATCTCTTGGACGTACACCTACCAACTCCAACACAAAGTATAGGTTCAAATAGAAGGGACAGATGAGCCATGTATAGGGAAGCCATAACTGAGTCTAAATCTGTCACTCTCAGGAGCACAAACACCAAAGTAGGGCCCACTGGCAAGGCACCAAACTGAAGAGCTATCTGCCCTGACCATAGGACCTTGGTGTCTCCAGAGCCCTCAGGATCCCCATTATTTGGGGTAGTATCCATTTTGGCAGTCTATGGGCTCCTACTGAGATGTGCATAAGAATTAATTCTGGGATGACCTCCTGACTCACTTTGAAGTCTCTTAGCCATATAAACTCATTTATTTTTATCTTTTCCCCCTTTTATTTGAGGTCTTTTTCCAGTTCATTGATAGTTGGTGCTTGGTAGTAATCCCTCAGTGCCAGGGAGGCTCATCCCCAGGAGTCATGTCCCATGCTGGAAGAAAGGTAATGCATTTATGTGCTGAGTTTGGCTTAGAGAGAGCCACATTTGAACAACAGGGAGGCTCTCAGGAGGCAACTCTTAGGCACCCCACAACACTAGGCTAAGTTTCAATTTCATGAGCAAAGTCTCACAAGCATAATCATCAATATCAAGCACCATCAATGGACCACTCTCTTTCACCAGTCATTGCCCCTGCACTTGGGGTACTGTTGATGCTCCATAAGAGAATGTGGCAGAGCTCTCCAGAATGGGAATTCAATATTCTCTCGGTTATTGTGTGAATCTCCACCCACTGTGATCATGCCCCATGAGCATTTGAACACATTTATATACCTTATATGTATGTCCACATGAACATGCTCCTATGTATCCCCCATCACTGACACCCCACCCCCATGATCCTCCCCTGCCCCAGTTGTAATCCTTCTGTGATATAAAACTTCTTCAAAAATGAAGCCAATAAAATATCCAAATACAATTAATAGCAAAATGAAATAATAATGCTAGGATTTCTGTACACCAATAATGAGCAATCTGAGGAGGAAATCAAGAAAAAAGCCCCATTTACAACAGCAACTAAAAGAATCAAATACCTAGGAATAAGTTGAAGTAAAGAAGTAAATGACTTTTATGCAGAAAACTACACAACACTGTTAAAGGAAGTCAAAGAAGACCTAAATAAATGGAAGAATATTCCCTGTTTATGGATAGGAAGACTAAACTTTTATTAAGATGTCTATCCTTCCCAAACTGATTTACAGATTTAATGCAATCCCAAAAAATATAACCATAGCATTTTTTACTGAATTGGAAATGCTGACTGTGAAATTTATTTGGAAGGGCAAGGGCCCCTGAATATCCAAAGACATATTGAAAAACAAAAATGAAATTGGAGGAATCACACTATCTGACTTTAAAACACACTACAAAGCTACAATGGTCAAAACTGCATGGTGTTGGCACAAGAATAGACATACTGACCAATGGAACTGAATTGAGAGATCTGACATACATCCTCTCATATACAGTCAACTGATATTTGACAAGGCCACCAAGCCCACTCAACTGGGAAAGAATGGCCTCTTCAACAAATGGTGCTAGGAGAACTGGATATCTATATCCAAAAGAATGAGAGAGGAACACCATCTCACTCCTTATACAAAAATTAACTCAAGATGGATCAAAGACCTAATTATAAGAGCCAAGACCATAAAGATCTTGGAAGATAGTATAGAGAAGCATGTACAAGATCTTGTATTAGGAAACGGATTCAAACTTTACACCCAAAGTACAAGCAATGAAAGAAAAAAAATACATAAATGGTACCTCCTCAAAATTAAAAACAATTGTACATCAAAGGAATTGTCAAGAGGTGAAAAGACTGCTGACTCAATGGGAGAAAATATTTGGCAAACATCTACCTGATAGGGTCCTAATGAAGCCTCTGCGGGGCTTCGTGGGGTTCATGGGTGTGGAGGACGGCGCAGTTGAAAATGAAAACTGCGGAGACAGGTTCGGTGAAGCAAGTCCGTTTAATGAGGAAGCTTTTGGGCTTAAATATGTTACAAGAGGGTGTGGCGGCAGGGGATTGGTGAGTTTAAAAATGAACAGTGTAAAGGGATAGGTGGCTGAGTTGCTGGGGGAATAGGCAGATTAGAGGGTTGGAGAAGCCAGCATTGCCAACATTTCCTCCTTTTGTTTTATTTGATGGGCCTCGCTTGCTATTAGGGGGACTGTGCCTGTTTTAGGTCTAGACCGTGCTGTACGGCTACTGGATCTTACCCGTCATTGGAGACCATGGCAGCAATTGGCCGGCAACAATTGGCCAGATTGGCCGGGAACAATAGGCCTGGTTCCTGTCTTAGATTGATCCAGTGGCTTAGCCGAGGCGAGTAGGAGGGTTAGGTTGATTACCCAGTTTATAAGGGTCTAGTTGCCCGTCATTGACTATCCAGTCCAGCGCCTAACGAGGCATGATTTTATGGAGGTGTTATTTGTTGAAGTTGGCAGCTGGGAAGGGGAATGAGGGAAGGGAAGAAAGGATAGGGGAGGAGCTAAGGGTTGGAGCGTTGAGTATTAGTGCGTGTTGAAATAATTCCTTTGGCGATGCCTCTTTTGGAGGTGAATAGTTGACGGTAGGCTTCTTTTGCAGTGGGAATTCGTTGGTACTGGACCTGGATGGGCTTATTAAAGAGAGAGTTAACTTGATCTTTTATAAATTTTGTGAGTTTTTTGATGGCCCAAGGGCCTAAAGAGAGCAACAGGAAAAAGGTAATGAGCGGTTTCAAAAGAGAGAAGAAGGTAAGAAAGGAGTCCCTGAGGTCCCCAGGAGAGGGGTTCTGAGGTGTTATGGTTTGTGAGAAGATTTTGATGACCTGTGGGAAGGAACGGCAGGAGGGGGGCAGGAGACGGGGATTGGAGGGTCTTCAGCAGTGGCGAGTTGTTGGTAGTGGACCCTGACAAAGGATGTAAAAACCGCATCAGTGTGATCTTTGGCGAGTTGGACAATTCTTTTGACGGCCCATGGTCCGATTGCTAGAGCAAGAAGAATAATAATCAGAGGGCCAAGGAAGGGGAGGAGGTATGGAAGGAGGCTGTTGAGTCCCCAGGAAAGGTTTCCTAGGGCTTCTCTTTCCCTTTTTCATTTTTCGAGCCCTTCTCTAACTATTGCTAGGTTGTCTTCAACTAGACCAGAGTAGTTGGCATAAAAACAGCATTCTTCATTAAGTGCAGCACAGAGGCCTCCTTCTTTAAGCAGGAGAAGGTCTAGCCCTCTGCGATTTTGCAGGACTACCTCGGAAAGGGAATTAAGTGAATTCTTTAGGTGATTGATGGCCTTTTCAAGATGGGCGATGTCTTGGTCGATGGCCCGCCTAAGGGAAGAAAAGGCACTGTTTTGTTGGACTAGAGCTGCAATCCCGGTGCCGGCTCCCGCAAGACCTAGGAGGGAGGCGATTGTAACAGCAGTAATGACTTCTCTCCTTTGTATGTATGTTGGCAGGAGGTGGCGCTGCCAGGAATCAAAAAAGGAGTCATTGCTGTGATATAAGACACGGGGGAGCAGGAGAGCAAGTACAAAGGTTTCATCGGTGGAGTTGAGAACTTGGACGTTGAGGCAAGGGTTAAGACCTGTAGAGGAACAAAGCCAGTTTGTGTTATTGGTGGGAATGAGAAATTTTGTGGTGATGTTAGGGGTAATTGTCTGGCTACAGAGAGTTTGCATGGTTGGAGGAACAGTGCCTCCGATTTTTGTTACGCAGAGTCCACTTTGAGAAACTGATTGGAATGTTAGTTTTGCGGTGCGGTTCCATAAGCACTTCGAGGGACTTTCTTCTTTGGATTCTGTGAAGAAAGAAGCATTAAAGGCTACAGCTTCATAGAGAGGCATCGAAGGGGAGAGACATAACCAGAACAAGGGAGATAGGGCAGGCAGCAGGGTTATCAGTGCTGCCAGAGGAGAGGGTTGCTCCCATTTGCTCTAATATGTCTCTGCCCCAGAGGATGGTGATAAGATGGGGGACAAAGAGAGGACAAAAAACACCAGTGTCCCTCCTCGTCCTGCCACGGGACAAGAAGGGTGGACTGGAGAGAAGCTCCTTTTGCAGTGGCGCCATCAATGGCCGGACCCTGTTCAGTAGGCGTTATATGGGCATAGGATTCAGGAAAACAGGACACCTCTGCCCCAGTATCGAGAACTCCTGTATACCATTCGTCTTTGATCTTTAGGGTTAAGGTGGGGCGATTTCGGAGGACAGGAATGGTCCATCTTATGGCCTTGGAGGCCGGGTCTCTTGGGAGCGGGGCTGAGACTTGCCCCCTGCGGAGTTTAAAGGCTTGCCATTAATATCGGATGTAGAGCGGCAATCTCTTGCCCAGTGATATCCCTTTTTGCATTTTGGGCACGGAGTGGGTGGCCTGGATGGCCTTTTGGGCGCTGATGGTTTGCCAGGAAGTTTAATGCCTTTGCTAGGGCAAGGGCATTCACGGGCAAAGTGTCCCTCTTCCCCACAGTGAAAGCATGGTCCTGCAGCCAAGACTAGAGCAGAAGCGAAACTAGTGGCCAGATTATGGGACGTTTGGTCGAGGTCTTTACAGGCCAGGATCCAGTCATGGACAGTACCCTGTCTTTTGGAGGCGATGGCTTGTCTACAGACTGTATTAGCACCCTCAAGAATAAGTTCTCGGGCTAGGGCCGTCTGGGCCTGCTCATTACTGACTTTACGATCACAGGCTTCCTGGACCCTAGAGACAAAGGAGGAGAAGTCCTCATCCTTGTTTTGCATGAGCTTGGTAAAGGTATCTGTTTTAATGGCAGAGCAATTACCAAAGGCGTGCATGGCGACACCCAGGAGTTGGTCCCAGAAGAGGGCGTTAGCCCCAGTATAGGACACTGGGTTGGCATAGCCTCCGCTGCCTGTAAAAGCGTCTAGAGGGTAGTTAATTCCCTGTGCCTGGTTGGCCCTTTGTTGCTGTTCTGCCTGGTCCTGAAAATGGGCGCGCCAGTTGATGTACTGGCCTGGGGTGAGAATGGCCCGTGCGACCGCTTGCCAATCATAAGGAAGGTTAAGGTTAAGTGAGATATCAGTGAGGAGCTGCTGCGCAAAGGGACTCCCTAAGCCGTCCTCCTTGACCGCCTCGCGGAGGCGCTTGAGCTTGGAAGGGTTGTAGGGGTACCACGGAAGAGGACGCTGAGGGTTGGGTGCAAGGTTGACGGGGAAAAGTGAGGGAGCGGGGCAGAAACAATCAGGGAGAGGAGCACGACCAAACGGCAGAGGAACGTTGCCGGAGTAACCTGAGCGACAGTTGTAACATTGTTGCGGGTGCAGGGAAGACGGTGGGGGCTGTTGCAGGACAGCCGCAGCAGCCTCTGGGGAGATCACGGTGTTGGCATTGAGAGCCGAAGTCGAAAGCAGATAGGAAGCGGCGGGGGCAGAGGTACCAAGGCCGCTGGGGAGAGAAAGGGGCGGGGGGTATGACAGAGCGGGTGAGGGAGCAGGGGGGTGAGGAAGTTTGGCAGGAAGTGGTGTGGTAACTGGGTGACTGGCGGGGCTAAGAGGAAGTATAGCTCCGCCCTCAGCGGAGGAGGGGAGTTCCGGATATAGAAGGTTCCGCTTTTCAGGTGGTGAAGAAGGCGGAAGTGCGCCATTTTGAGCACGGTTGTTAGCGGTTTTTGTTAGGGGTTTGGAAGCAGTATCGGAGTCTTCCAAAAGGTTGTTAAGCTGGAAGACTAGGGTGTTAGAGTTCTCACAGTCCTCCACGGAAGAGGAGGGCTCTGAAAGGGAGACCTCTAGAGGCTTGGCACCGAGTAGGCAGGAGCGGATGGTAATAAGCGTAGGAATGAGGCCGGGGGTGGGGGGGGGGAGGCGTTTATTCTCATGCTCCATGGCAGAAGTTACTCTGTCGATGAGCAAGCGGTAGGTATCGGGATCCCAAAGATTAGCTGTGAGAAGCCAGGGGTTGAAGGGGAGAAGGAGGTCCCAGTAATTTTGAAGTTGTTTTGCTGAAACCTTGCACTGGTGACATGCGAGAAGGCTGGCGAGAGCCCTAACCTGAGGGGCTTGGCGAGAAGAGAAGGAGGCCCCCATGGTCTAGAGACAAGATTAGAATACAGAGAATGACGAGAGAGAAGAGGAAGAGGCAGAGAACAATCGGTGGAACGAGGGAAGAGGAGAGTTGGGGACAAAAATGGTAGAGGAGGCTAAGAGAAAAGAGCAAGATAAATGGAAGGAGGAAAAAGAAAGGGAACCAGGGGACAAAGTGGCTAAAGCTCATGGGGAAGAAAAGGGAGGGGGTACCCCGGGGGCAAAGAAGCCGAATCTCAGGAGAGAGAGGTACCGAAGGGAATAGGGGTCTGCCAAGTTATGGAACAAGGCAGACGTAGTCCTTACCCGTTCGCGGAGGTTACCGGCCAGCGGCAGACGACCGTGCCCCACGTTGGGCGCCAATTGAAGCCTCTGCGGGGCTTTGTGGGGTTCACGGGTGTGGAGGACGGCACAGTTGAAAATGAAAACTGCGGAGACAGGTTCGGTGAAGCAAGTCCGTTTAATGAGGAAGCTTTTGGGCTTAAATATGTTACAAGAGGGTGTGGCGGCAGGGGATTGGTGAGTTTAAAAATGAACAGTGTAAAGGGATAGGTGGCTGGGTTGCTGGGGGAATAGGCAGATTAGAGGGTTGGAGAAGCCAGCATTGCCAACATCCTAATATCCAACATATATGAAGAAACCCTACACCTCAAAATAAAAAGGCAAACAACCCATTTAAAAAATGGGCAAGTGATTTGAATAGACATTTCACCAAAGAGGAAACCGAATATGCATGAAAGATATACAAAATCATTCAAAGGATCGGGGGATGGGGCAGGGTCACGATGGGTGGATAATCACACAATAAATGAGGGAATCTGAATTCCTAGCCTGGAGAGCTCTGCCACAATCTCCAAGGGAGCAGCAATAGTCCTCTGAGTGTAGGCACAGTGCCTGTCAAAATAGGATGACCCACTGATGTGTTTTTTTTTTTTTTTTTTTTAATTGATGACTACCCTTGT
>JAKSZT010001078.1:4846766-4858027 GCA_026826555.1 Tolypeutes matacus | reverse complement strand
AGAAATTATAACAATGAGGTGGAGCCAGTGGCCACTTGACAGTTTTTGGGTAGGGAGGGGATGAGCAGTTGAAATACAGGGGCTTCTTTGGGAGTTGGAGGTTGTCCTGAGTACTGTTGTGGCAACGGATGTAGGCCATTTTAAATCAGCACACACCACTCAGAACTGAGTGGGAGAGAGTGTGGTCTACAGTGTGAACTGTGGTCTATGGTTGGTGGCAAGGCTCCAGGATGTGTAAGTTCATTGAGGTTAGTGGGCCACACTATGGGAGATGTTTGTGTTGGATGTGGTGGGAGGTGTGGGAGGTGGGCAACATGGGAATCCGAGTGGGTTCCGTATAATATTTTAGGTAATCTAAGCACCTCTTAAAATATATGTATATATATATATATAAAATAACATTTTTGTAAGCAAATACACATATATGCATATATATTTATATATCATTTTACAAATGTTTGTATGTATTGTGAGAATTTTGATTTTTACCCATAATAAAAAAAAATAATAAAAATAAAAAAAAAATAAAACAACAACAACAACAACAACAACAACAACAAAAAAAGCGCATGAAAAGATGCTCAAAATCACTACCTATTAGGGAAATGCAAATCAAAACTACAATGAGATATCATCTTACACCCAGTAGACTGGCGGCCATTAAAAAAACAGGACTACAAGTGTTGGATAGGATATGGAGGAAAGGGAACACTTATCCACTGCTGGTGGGAGTGTAGAATGGTGCAGCCATTGTGGAGGACAGTTTGTCAGTTCCTGAGGAAGCTAAATATAGAACTGCCATATGATCTAGCAATCCCACTGCTGGGTATATACCCAGAAGTTTTGAAAGCACAGACACGAACAGATATATGCACACCAATGTTCATAGCAGCATTATTCACTATAACCAAAAGTTGGAATCAACCCAAATGCCTATCAACTGATGGATAAGCAAAATGTGGTATATACATACAATGCAATATTACTTAGTTGTAAGAAGAAATGCATTATTAACTGGGATAACATGGATGAATCTTGAAGACCTTAGGCTGAGTGAAGCAAGCCAGGCACTGAAGGGCAAATATTATATGACCTCACTGATTTGAATTAAGAAAATTGAGCAGACTTACAGAGCTAGAGTATGTAAGATAGGTTTACAGGAGACAGAAAGGGAGAAGAAGTTTGTGAGCCAATGCTCATATGGGAAAAATCTATGATAAGGTGGAAGGGTTTTGTTGTGCAGTGGATGGGCTTGACAGTTGGGCAGTGCTGGTCTGTGAAGGGGGTAGGGTGGGTAAACAGTGGGTTGGACTGTCCATGTTACTGGGGGAAAGATTGGGAGGAGCAGGTGAACTCTGGGGATTTGTGAGTATGTGGTTGAAACTACAACTTTGGGAATGTTCTTTTGGCAAATATGGCAGGGGAGGGTTACTGTTTTACGGTGTTGGATTTGGGTGGCATGCAGGGCAGGGTGCACCTGGGGCAGGCTTCTAGGGTGTGTGTGTTTATTTTGTCATAGTGTGTTGCATCAGTGGGTGGAGACCCATGTAATGAGTGGGAAGGTGTTGGACTCCCATCCTGAGGAATCCTGCTATGTTCTCAAATAGAGGGGTAGGAGTCTCTCAAGAGCATAGGCAGTGCCTAATAGAGGAGGACAGGCCAGCATGTCAAGCTCTCAACGTTGTTGCAAGTAACTATGAATCTTGTTCTTCAAGGAGTGATGCTTGGTGGTTGTTGTGGGTCCTGAGGGGAGGGGGAAGGAGGAATAGAATAGATGCAATATGGGGAATTTTGGGGGTGATGGAATTGTTCAACATGGTCTTGCAATGTTGGATACAGGCCATGTTAAATTTCATCAAAATTTATAAAAGTTTTTGGTCCAAAATGTAAACCACAATGTAACCACATTGACTATGGTTAGTAGCAATGTTTCAATATTTGTACATCAATTGTAAGAAATGTACCATCCACATGTAAAATGTTATTAATAGGGGAAGTGGGAAAAGGGGGAGGATGTTGGGTATATGGGAATCCGCTATATTCTGTATGTGACTTTTCTGTAACCTACCTTTTTTGAAGACAAAATGAAAAAAAAAAATGACGGGGGATAAATGGAACAAAATGTCACTGTATGTGCAAGATAACTGATCTTACAGTGATGAAAGACATAATGTCACTTTTTTTTTTATTTTAGATTTTTATTTCAAAAATTTTTTTAAATGTATTTTATTTGTTATTTTTAAAGCTATCATTATTTCATTTTCCCATTAATTGTATTTGGTTATTTTGATGGCTTCATTTTAAAGAAATTTTGGATCACAGAAGGGTTACAATGGTGGCAGGGAAGGATAATTAGTGTGGGGTATCAGTGATGGGGGTGCATGGGAAGAGGTTTATTGGAGCATACCTATAAGGCATATGATTGTGTTCAAGTGCTCATGGGGCATTGTCCCCAGCATGACAGAGTTGTACTCAGTTGTGGTTTCCCTACAGATGGCTCTTCTGCCCTTCTATTTGAACCTATAGTTAGTACTAGAGTTGATAGGTTTACGCCCAAGAGACTTAAATCTTTGGGCTGTCCATGTGCCAGTTGGGTCCTGAATCTCAACAGAGTTGCAACATCTGCTCTCCAGTTCATTGGACTCACCCAGGACAACTAACAAGGAGATGATGATGGACAACAAGTATTCCAAGGAACAGAGAGAGTCTGCAAATGCAAGCAAGATAGTCCCATCCATCTGCCCCATGGAATATAAGCCCCCTCTCAATTAGAGGTGTAGTTGTTATCACCACCCCAGAATCCTCAGTGTTGGGGAATGAATGATGGACTAGAGTAGACTTACTGTTATTCTATTACATTTATGTAATCTAAGTATCTTTAAAGAATTTTTTGAAAGCATGTAAAGAAAAATAAAGAGGGTTAGACCTTGTTCTGGAAGTCAGTTTTAGTAACTTGTGGGTTAGCTTGATCCTTTTGCAACTGGTTTAAGCTTTGTTAGGAGGGTATAGAACAACCTTTATTCTAGAAATAGTATATCTCAACTTCAAAGGCAAAAAACTCTTCTGGAGGATGTACAATGAGTTCTCTTCCTGTGGCTGACTATAATTCAAACACCTCTTAGCACTGTGTAGGAATTGTTCAACTCTGGGAGTTGTTCAGCTTGTAGTTCTCCATAGTTGTTCTCTGCATAGCCTCTTGAAGAATCCCTCAATGGCTAAGCAGATTAGTATTCAGCCAAGCCCTCAAGAGGACCCCTATGTAGATTCCCTCTTTTCTTGGACTCTACTCTGCAAATGCCAGCCTCCTTGGCCTCTCCAAATCCTGATATGTCCTCAGCTTAGTGAGACAGGTGGGCTCTGCTGGGTTCTTTCTTTCTGCATCATAGTCTGGCAAGTCTCCACACAGAAAACTGGGCAGTTGTAGGTGTATTCATTATCTATTGCTGCATAAGAAATTACCTCCAAACTTAATAACTTATTATTATTGTAGATCTGCCTGTTTCTCCCTTCAGTTTTGTCAATGTTTGCTTCTTATCTTTTGGAGCACTGTTTTTTGGTAAATATATGTATATAATTGTTATAGCTTAATGAATTGACCATTTTATCACTATATAATATAGTTTATATCTTATAATAGTTTTTGGCTTACAGTCTATTTTGCCTGATATCAATATAGCCATCCAGGTCTTTATTGGTTACATTTGCATGGAATATTTATTTTTCATCATTTCATGTTCAACACAGTTGTTTCTTTGGATCTAAAAGTAAATCTCTTCTAGACAGCATATAGTTGAATCACTAAAAAAAAAAAAAAAAAAAAACATTCTGCCAATTTTCACCTTTTGATTGTAGAGTTTAAGCCATTTACATTTAAAGTAATTACTGTTAAGGAACAAATTAGTTCTGCCATTTTGCTTTTTGTTGTCTGTATATCATCTCTATTTTCTCCCTCCTTTCCTCTTTTACTTCCTTCTTTTGCATTTAATTGATTTTTTAATGGAATATACCATTTTTATTCCCTTCTCATTTCCTTTTTTGTATATATATACATTTATTTGAGAAGTTATGAGTCCACAAAACTATCATGCACACCATACAAGATTACCATACTTCACCCCACCCACCTTACATTATTGTGACACATTTGTTATAAATGATGAAAGAACATCATCATAATATTACTAGTATCTATAGTCCATAACTTATGTTTGGTATATTTTCCCCACAAACCATCCTATTATTAACACTATGCAATACAAATATTAGTATTGCATATTTGTTATAGTTCATGAGAGAATGTTCTCATATTTGTACTGTTATCCACAGTTCTTTATTCACAACATGGTTCACTACGTTATATGGTGTCTTGCCTTGTACAATCCAACCAAAGTGTATACTCAGTGGCTCTCAGTTTCATCACAGAGTTATGCTGTCATCAGATCAGTCCATTTCAGAATGTTTTCATTATTCCAAAAGATAAGATCCCATACTCCCTTATACCACCCTCATTATTGATCTTTTGCCATTGCTGAAAATTTATTAGAATATTACTAACTATAGTTTATGTATCACATTAATTGTATTTTTCACATGTATCTCCATATACTTAACACCTTGTAATAGAGGAACATTTATGTAGTTGTACTATTAACCACAATCCTCATCCAACATGGAAATCACTGTGTTTTTTTTTTTTTAATATACATTTTTTAAAAAAAGATACTTAGATTACATAAATGTTATATAAAAAATATAGGGGATTCCCGTATGTCCTGCTCCCAACCCCTCCCATATTTTCCCATATTTACAACAGCCTTCATTAGTGTGGTAAATTTGTTACAATTGATGAACACATTTTGGAGCATTGCCAGTAAGCATGGATTATAGTTTACACTGTAGTTTGCATTTTGTCCCACACAATTTTGTAAGTTATGACAAGATATATAATGGCCTGTATCTGTCTTTGCCATGTCATTCAGGACAATTCCCAAGTCCTGAAAATGTCCCCATATTACACCTGTTTTTCCCTTTCACTCCCCTCAGAACCCTAGTGGCCACTGCCTCCACACCAATGATGAAAGTTCTTCCATTGCTAGAATCACAATAAGTCTATACTAGAATGCCAGTAAGTCTACTCTAGTCCATTGTTCATTCCATAATCCTGAGGATTCTGGTATAATGATGCCCACTCCACCTCTAATTGAGGTGAGAAAGTACCTCTTATGTTCCTTAAGTTGGACTCCTTAGGGACTTATGACTGTAAACTTCTACCCTAAATAAATACCCGTTACAAAAACCAATCAATTTCTGATATATATATATATTTTTAAGATTTTATTTATTTATTCATTTATCCCCCCCTTGCTGCTTGTGCTCGCTGGGTTAGCTAACCACGCCGTGCAGGCAGGCTTGCCTTCACCAGGAGGCCCCGGGAACCGAACCCGGGGCCTCCCATATGGTAAACGGGAGCCCTACTGATTGAGCCACAGCCGCTTCCCACAATTTCTGATATTTTGTATCAGCACCCCTTTGGGTGACACAGCTTATAAGAAATAAAACCATATCAGTAACTTTGATGCATTCTGCACACACCAAACTTACGTGTCCTTTCCTCACTCAGAAATAATACCTTTACTTTTGTGATTATCAAATGTTTGCTTTTTATTAAAGGTTCATCACATTTAAATATCCCCAAGAAAAATATTAAATTTTTAAAAATTTCTTCTATTTGTTGCCTCCCACTGAACCAGCAACAGGACTCAGCCTGAAAGAAGAGATCTGGGGAATCTAGTTGGGACTGCCCCAAACTGCCCCACAATGGGGCCTGTTGAGATACTGAAGAAAGAGGAACTAAATGCTAAGGTGATCAGTGCTTAAATATTTCTTAGGGAATTTCCAGATAGCAGCAGCTACCTTGGGACAGACAGAAAGACAGAAGCATATCTGCATCTATGGTAATCACTCTTTAGGTTTTATAAGGCTTGGGAGCAAAGATGGCTGAATGCCAGAGGCTTGCATGCAAGTTTTTGGAAGACATCAGGATATGTGTTCTTTTCTCAAAACAAGATGTGCTTGGTGCTGACAGTATTTAAGGTTTAAGGCAGCTTCCATGGTTATAGCAGCTGGGTGTGCTTCCAAGGAGTTAAGTGGAAGGATACCTGTGGTAGGGCTAGGGGCAGGGGCAGGGGTGAGGTCAATCCTTGGCCAGGTAGGAGATGCTATATGTATCATACACTACTGTATCCATAAATGACTTGAAGTTTATGTCTCTTCTGGAACTTGTTTATGTTGCTCAAAATTAGATTTGTAAGATTCTTTCGCATTGGTGTATGTAGTTCCATTCTTTTATGAACACTTTGTTTGTTTCAAGTTTACAGTACTACAACAGTACTACAAATAGTACTTAAACACACTGGTCCATGTATCCTCAGGCACACGTGCAATGTGCACACCAGGGTGCACACTTATGAGTAGACCTGCTAGGTCTTAGTGTATGCCTACATGCAGTTTACTAGATAGCATCAAACTGAAATCCAAGGTGTTTGAAGCAATGTACACCTTCAGTTTCAGTATATGAGAACTCCCCTTACTCTACATCCTTGCAAACATGTTCCAGAGTTTGTTTTAGTATTTAATTTTCACCCAACCTATAATGATAAGCAGTCTTTCCTTTTTCCCGCATCATACAGTTTCCTGCATATATGTCCTACTTCTATGGATTGAATGTGTGGATCCTATATTTCTGTTGCTCTTGTTTTTTCTTTCTTGCGGTAAAGTCCAAAGAATCTCCACTTTCAGTCTGTGAAACTTGTTGCCACTCTTTTAAGGACATGCCTGTGGCTGTGCAATTCAGGATGTCATCCTCTTCTTGGAAAAGTTCACTTGCAGTTCATTCTGAGATCTACTTCCTCCTGTGTCTTCTTCCACACTTATCTATGTTAAACTTTTACCACTAATTTATGTATTAGGAATCCAGATTTCTTTTAGTTTATGTAGAAATTGGCTTTCCACTTATTTCTAATTTTCCTGGTTGCTTTCATTGATTCTTCAAGCCATAATATCTTGGGTTAACATTTTAAAAATTACCATTTCAAAAATTATGCTGCCCATTATTACAACATTTTCAAATAAGACTGCCAGACATCTATATATTCTTTTCAGTCTCCCTACTTGATTCTGATGTATATTCAAGTTTAATAATCACTGAACTACTGTTCTACTTAACTCTAATTCCCCATGTTCTTTTTTTCCCCCATGTTCTTTTAATTCAGAAATGATCCTTTCATAATTAGAAAACATTTTTATTCTCAAGTATTTTTAGAAGTTAGAAATCTTATTTATATTTTCAAATTGTACTGCAATCCTTTTCCACATATGTGAAGCTTGGTATATATGCAATAACTTTGACATTCTTCATGTTCTGCACCTTAAATCTCTGATTTATAATATATTTTAAGACACCCAAATAATTGTGCTCTTATATTACACTATATTTTTATAGAATTAATTTTGTTTTGTTATATATTCAGTGCCATCTGGAATTCTTTTCCACTAGTTTCTTTGCTCGCTGGGGCAGTCAACACTAAGTAATAACACACACACACACACACACACACACCTTTACACTTATTCTAGTCAATTTTCCTGCCACCAATTTTGATACAATTGTTGTTTCCCCAAAATTAATTCTCTAGAAGGAAGGGTAATGATGGCCTTGTGAAATAGGAGCATTTGTGTCATGTCAGTTTATATCTTTTTACTGAAGTTTTTTCAAATGCCAGGTACAGTGTTAGGTGCTTAACATGAAGCATCTCATTTATTTTATCCAACTACTCCTAACAGAAATCTCTAGCAGGTGTGTAATGGTTGAACACATAGTCACTCTGAATGAAAAGGCAGCCCTGTGGGAACAGCTAAAATAATAATAATAAAATCAATATACATTGTTGCTTTTTTCTGGTTTGTTAAATTTTATATTCTTTGTTTTTGACCATTGTTGGCAGTATTTAATAATTTTTATTTAGTCACATTAAGAGTGATGTTTATTAACAGAAAAGTAGAAGGTGATGATCCAAACACAGAGATCTTTGTGTTTCCCCCAGAAGTTTTACTAGAATAACACATTCTTTAATAATGCCTTGTAAGACCTATTGCCCATCATGTCCTAGATAAGCTGGCTTGGCCAAAAGCTGAGAAAAAAATCTAAGAATGCAGGGCACGAGGCACTGTAAGTTAGAGGTTGGTCTGATTTTCTGAACTTTATGGGATCTTGTGTGTTTCATTCTTGTAAATTATTCCTGTAAGCTCCTACTCTGATAAAGGAACATAGTACCCAGGATGAAACATAAACAAATTTGATAATTGGAAAGCATATTTTTGCTCTCTGAGAGACTGAACCTTCTCTGTTTTATCTAAAAGGCTTTCTACCAAGAGATCTGAGTATGGTAGACAAGAAGTAGAATCTATTGAAAAGTGATAATAGATACACTTATAGTTTTTTTTCTGCAAGTGTCACTCACCATAACTGACCCATTGAAGTCTCAACCATCTTCTTCCCCTCCATGCTTTAAAGTTACCAGGAATAAAATGAGCTGTGATACCTAATGCCCACACTGTAAAATGTGCAATCAAGTTGCTTTGGGGGTTGGACTGTGTGAATTTTTGTTCCCACCTGTTACTGCCATATCATCTATAGCTGGAGTGTGTCTACAGCTCCCACTGCTTCTGTCTCACCATCAATATAAAAAGATAAGGAAACCAGAATTTGACTCAGAAGTTTACTATAAGGTTAGTGCAGGAACCAAGTAAAGTACTCAGAAAAATACCTGTGCTTAATGTTAGCACTTGTACTCCAATTTTTAATATAATGCTAGGATCAGGTCTTATAGTCACAATTTGTCATATGAGAGCCCCTCCAATTCATTTTGCCACAATTCTTATTTCAGAGGCGCCATTTGTGAGTTTCATTCATGGATTTCCATTTGTCCCTTTTAGGTAGTGATAAGAAAAATGAAGTCACTTGGCCATGCTGCTATTGTAGTATGTGATATTAGACTGAGGATTCCCAGTGGCAACAGCTAGAAGAATGAGAATGAATCATCGAACTTGAAGATTAATTGTAAAACCCTGCACATTAAAAGTGTGCTGGGTCCATAATCCAGAGATGATGGGTCAAAATCATATTCTGTTAGGGCTTGGTCCTTATCTCTTCATTTCTGCTCTTTAAATATGATGATTAAGATAACAAGATAATCTGCTTAGCATTCCCTTGACATTGCCACCCCCAAGAAAGACATAAAGTAAAATGTGTACTCCTAATGTCAATGATTCTCAAATGGTTTAGCTGTTCTTTGTGTTAGGAAAAGTGGGGAAAATTGCAGATTTAAACCTCCAGCCTAGTGATGGGGTAGTTGATAAAAAGCTCTTTAGTAGAGAGAAACCTGAGACTATACCACAAATTCCAACCTTATAGGAGTTTTAGCTTTCATAATTTCTGTATTTGAAAGAAGTGATTAAATTCAGCTGGTAGATATGGGAACAAAGGCAAGAAATTCCCTCTTAAGCAGAGAACACTGTTACAAGATCACGGGAACTCATACATAGAAAACTAAAATAACAGGGTTAGGACCTGTTCTGGAAACCAACACTAATTTGCCTTTGTAACAGTCCACCTGTGCTTAGAGTATACAATATATTGTTAAAAACTTCCATGAATATTGGATAAGAAAAGTTAGAGTCTGTAGTATTTTTTGTTGTTGTTGTTGTTTTTTTTTATTTTACCGGGAGGTACCGGGGATCGAACCCAGGTCCCTCCATATGAGAAACGGACTCTCAACCATTTGAGCCACATCTGCCCCCTGCAGAACACTACCTTCATTCTCTGGACCACCACCACCAGAGAGACTCTCTTCTGTTTGTAAGTCCCAATAAAGCTCAAGTCTAACCCAGTGCAGAGTGCATCCTTTGGTCTTGTGGCTGCCCTGACTCATGCCCTTCAGGAGTTGGTTGGAACAGTTGGTGAGCCACCAGCCAGGAGACCGAAGGACTTCCAGCAGTGATGAGCATGAGCTCCAGGAAGGGAGAATCCACGGGGAAATCCTAAGTTGGCCTATAATGTCCATGTGGAGAGGGATGGCTGCCCTCCTGGATGAGTGGGGACCTCTGAGAGAATAAGGGGAATCCCTAAAGACTCCGGTGGGTATACTGGATCTGCTACAGCAGATAGCAGAGCAGCTGCATTTAGGTAAGGAAAGGGGAGACTTCCAGATAGTGGTGGCTATAGCTTGGCCCCTGTTAGGTGGCTACTGAGGCAGAACAAGTGGCAAAGTCCTCTATGCACTGCTTGGAAGAAGAAGATAGTGATTCAAATGTAGAAACTATAGAAGAATCTTTAAATCTTGTGAAAAGGAAGGATAAATCACAGATAAAACATCCCGCACAAACAGGAGTGCCTAAACAGGGTACTTGTCGGGCAAACCATGCTTGTAAGAAAATATTCTGCTGGAGAGTTAACTGAGATAGGGAAAACATTCCAGCAGCAACTCCACAAACTCCTTGCCACCTGGATGGTGCAACTGTGGGCTAGTGGGGACTGATAGAATTAGTTTAAATGATGGAGAAGTGGGAAAACTTAGCATACTACTAGGTATTTAAAATAACGAGAAGTTATGTTTGCATATAATAAAATTGAATCATTACTCTGACAAGTTTGTGTAATTTTAATGGTAATTGTATGTTGTAAGAGGTTTGCTTGGAGACAGTTTCCAAAATCATTTTAGTAACTTAAGTACGTAAGGTATATAGAATGTGTTTCTTTATTATTAAGGAAAAAGAAAATAATTTTGTCCTAAAATAAAATGACTAGTTATTAAAGAGTAAAATGTGGGACAAAAGCTGAATGGAGGAGAGAGATGGGCAAGATGGCGTTGGTGTAGGAGGGCGCACACTGCAAGCTCCCAGAGCAAGGCGGATTGGGGACGGGGTCCTGCCCGGGGGTCTGTGCTGTGCACGCGGGGAGTGAGAAGCTTGGGACATCTATCTGCGTGGATCGGCGGCGGGGACCGAACGGTGGAGATTCGTGAGTTTTGAGGCTGCCGGTGGAGGTTGGCACAGGCGGCTGAGCCCTGCGGTTACGGAAAAAAAAAACAAAACGGCCATTTGGAGCCGCGGGCAGGGCGAAAAAGTTTTACTTTCTGGGGATCTGGCTGCCTGGCGCCCCTTGGACCTTGTGTGAACAGAGCAAACGAGCTAGTCAGCACCCG
>JAKSZT010001078.1:4803757-4838232 GCA_026826555.1 Tolypeutes matacus | reverse complement strand
TTCCTTCCTTCCTTCCTTCCTTCCTTCCTTCCTTCCTTCCTTCCTTCTGTCTTACTATTTAACCTAAGAAGTAAACACATCTCATCAAGCAAAAGCTATCTGTCATCTTGGTCCTGTCTTCATGGTGAGCTGAACTCAAGGAAGGACATGGAATGATAGGCATAAGAAGATGTGATGATAAGAAAACCTGCCAGAGTGGTTCTAGAAGGCAAACATAAGACAGCTGGAAATGCCCCAAAGGGCCCCAAAGAGGAGCTCCCCTTGGGAGAAACATTCTGCTCTTTCTTGTTGAAAGTGCAGGCCCCTTCTGGAGATAGGAGTTTGCTTTTCCTAATTCCATGGGGTGACCGGATCTCTGCAGCAGCCTGCTTTGGAAGATGGTCCCTGTCACCTTAAATCTGCCTGGCATTTGTCTCCTGGTGTCCATCCCAGTAGGCTCCAAGACAGACAGATGGAGCTTGATTCTAAACTGACCTGCTGGGCTTGAGGATGACACTTTCAGATATGAAATCTTGATGAACAGCAAATGCTATTGAAACAATGAATTATTAAAGTGTTTTTCCATAATGAAAAAAAAGTCATTTGAGGATATTTGTGTGGATGTATTTTTGGGTCTTCCATTCAGTTCCACTGATTAATGTTCCTATCCCTGTACTCATATCCAACCATCTTGATTAGCGATATAAGTGTTGAAATCAAAGAGGTGAGTTCATTTCATTTTATTCTTCTTTTTCAAAATAGTCTTTGCTATTCTAGTTCATTCCTCATTCCACATAAGTTTTTAAATATTCTTGTCTAATTCTTCCACACAAAAAAATCTTGGAATTTTGATGGGAATTGTCTAAAACCTGCCTATCAAATTGAGGAGAATTGATATCTTTACTATGTTGATTCTTCCATTCCAAGTTCAACTGATATTTAAATGCCTTCATACCCCTAAAAAAAGTTTATTTTAAAAAGTATCACCAGAACACATCAATTCCTTGCTTAAAACCAATCAGTGTCCAGAGTCTTCTCAGCTGAGCGCCGAGTGGTCGATCACCCTTGCACTCACACATGTGCTCCTTTCGCTGGTGGCTCTACCCACAATTGTAGGCCAATAGTCCAATATGGAACTTGTGTTTACCCCATTGGAACCCCTGCTTCCCAATGGGAATTTGAAGTACTACCTTTTGATTCTGAATCAGCCTTTGGACGAGTGTTTTCGTCATCTGTGGAGCAAAGCTATTTTAAAGGCCTGTGCTGATGAAGGTGCCAACCTTTTATATGATATCATCAAAGGAAAGCAGGAAAACTTTTTGCCCAAATTTGTCAATGGAGATTTTTATTCCATTAGGCCTGAAGTCAGAGAGTACTACACTAGTATGGGATGTGAACTGATTTCAGCACTTGATCGAAACTACACTGACTTTACCAAGTGCCTTCTAGAGCTCCAAAAGAAGATAGAAGGGGGATACCTTGAGGTTGATCTGCTTGTGACATTTAGAGGATTTGGTGGAAGTTTTGACCAGATTATGGCATCTGTGTGCATCCTGTTTCATACAACTGATATCACTCCTTTGCCAATTATAATAATTCAAGAGGAAACTCTCATCTACCTGCTCCAACCAGAATAGCACAAGTTGCATATAAACACGAGATGGAAGGTGACTGGTGTGACCTTGTTCCTATTGGACAGCATTGCAATCACGTTACCACAACAGGACTAAAGTGGAACCCCACAAATCATGTGCTTGGTTTTAGAATACTGGTCAGTACTTCTAATAACTACGTTGGATCATGGGTAGTGATTGTGGAAACTGACCAGCCAACTCCTCTGAATCATGGCCGTCAAAAACTAACCTATCAACTGACACCCATAGGAGTGCATCTACCTTACCCCAGCACCACTGATTTATTGCTCAATAAGAACAGTTCACCTGGGCTTACCAGAATCTCCACTTCCCCTGGAAGCCCACTTGTTTTAAAGATGTTAATATTTAGATAATCCAGGTAACATTATAAATAACAGATATGAATTTTACAGTGAGAGACAAAAATCATTATTTGTTAGGAAAGTAAATAAGCTCTGTTGCTTTCACTTGGAAACTAATGTGAATCATTCCATTTTAAAATTCAGGACTGATTATTCTTGTGCTGTCAATCATTCCTTTCATCCTAGAAAATTGTTTTTAATTTTGGAGCTGATAAAACTCCTTTTGGAGTCTAACACATCACTCACCCCTGCTTCCCATCCATGCTTTTAACAAGGGCTACTTCTGAATGTCTTTTAATATTATATTTCTCTATAATATTTATATTATATATATTTATCTATATAATTTATAACACCTTTTACTGAAAACTTTGCAGTTATAAAGCAGATAATGCACATGATTACTGATACAGCCAGGTTAAACAACCTGGTCCACTGAATATATCCTAGTTTCTTTTATAATGGGACCCTCTTTATTAGACTTTCCCTTTACTATATATTTACTAAACCAAATGTTGCCATACAAACAATGATTTAAACAGAACCTGCCCAACATCCCTTTGTACACACAATCCCTATGTTGCTGTAAGGAAAGGAACCAACAGCTGTTTCATTACTTGGTGCTAACAACTTGGATTATGAAAGGACAGTGTGAGGCTTATATTATAAACAGAAATGAAAAGAAGATCAGTAGAACTAGCATGCAATTCTCAACAGTTTCATATTAGAAAAAATTATTTTATACAATTACATGTGAAATTGAAATCTGGATGTTAAATAAAAATATTTCAGTTATCAATGGAAAAAACAAAAACAATCGGTGACTGCTCTTTAGGCTCAGGAAATGTCAACTCAGAAATAACAAACTGAGCTGCAAGACAACAAAAGCATTTATTTGGGGTCTTAGAATTGCAATTTAGGGAGCACAGATTCAGGTAGCAACCCAAATTCTGTCCCAACTTGGGGCATCCAAGTGAGAGTTTTCAAAGAAAAAGAAGGAGATTACATAAATTGTTTGTTAAGAATTATGATTGGTGGATATTTGGGACATTCTACATATCCTTCAACTTAGTTTACTGATTTCTTTATCTTGTAGTTGTTTCATGGCATCCATATGTCCTCAAAAACATTGATGCTTTTGTTTCTGCACACTTTGGCAGTTTGTGGTACCTGGCTGAGATGCGCATAGGAATGACTTCTTGAATGGCTTTCTAACTCCATTTCAAATCTCTTAGCCATAACAAAACTCCATTTTTTAAATCTCTTTTCTTAACACAAAACCAAATATCAACAAGGAATATGTTCTTGACCCTAGTTAACACCTCCAACATCAGCACCTAATACTCTTGCTTTCAAACACAGTGAATCAGCCATATTTGTCCTCTTCTATATCTTCCAATAACTCATGTTCATCCTGCCTCAGAGTGTCCCATGCTTAATTAACTCTGACTAGGATAGTTTTCATATCCCTTCTTCTGGTTGCTGGCTTGTTCTCATTCTTTAAGACTAATCTTAACCAGTAAAACTCCAGGAAGCATATGTGGCTCAAGCAGTTGGGCACCCACCTCCCACACGGGAGATCCCAGGTTTGGTTCCTGGTGCCTCCTAAAGAAGATAAGCGGACACAAGGAGCAGACAGACGAGGGAGCCATCTCGGGGGAAGGGGAAATAAGGTTAAAAAAAAAAAAAGCCTTCACAAAGGCAATCTATGATTATCCAACCTAAGACAGGTCCCCCACAATGATTTTCCTTAATATCACAAATCACAATTTGTCCATGTAAGTACTTATTTGAGGTTACTTGTTTGATATCATTCTCTTTCACTAAACCTTAAGCTTCATTAAGTCAGAAATAATGTCTCTTTTGCTCACCTCTTTATTGAATGGATACTCTAAGAATAAGAATCTAAGAATAAAGTCTGTATTGCCTACCTCTGTCAGATTGCTGAAACAGAGAAATTACTTAATAAGAGTTTTAATGCTATATGGTCCTATGAAGCACATACAAATTGAGATTTCCACCCAGTGTTTCTACCTGAGCACTTCTTGTCATCATTTCATGTATTCCAGAAAGCAAATAAAATTTCCAGTCTTCCATTATTTTACCTCTTTTTTATGTTCTTGTATTGACAATGTCTTAGGTGATGCTGAAAGAAAAATTTTATAGGCAGCAAACCACTGCAAAGTTGAGAAACAATTGCTCAAAGGTACACAAGATTCAGGCTCTGTGTATCTAATTTAAGGGGTAAGTGGAAGCTGGAAGATGTGTCTTTCTATTCATTTCCCAGTGCTCATTTTCCCAGAAATAAAATGTAGATGTCCTATGAGGTGTACCCTGATGAGAATTTTCTGTTGATTTTGAAAATGTACTCAATCAAGACTATACTACCTAAACTTCCAGGGGGTATTCAAGCATCTTTAACTTAAATCTTTTTCAAGAGTGTGGGTTTTATCACATAATAGGAAATGTTTTATTAATTGATGTACCACCCTTGTCCTCAGAAAAAAGCAACCATCCAGGACACAAAGAGACATTGTCTTCAATTTACTTCAGAGGGAAAATGATCCTATTATATCTCAGGCAGGTGGGGCGCATATTCTCAGGATGTGGTATTATCATAACAATGATAGAATCCAGTTCCCAAATTATCTCACATTCTCTCCATCATTTGAGCCTATTGTATGAAGAATCCCCAAACCCCATAATAAAAGAGAAAAACTACTATCTGTATATTTATTTCACTATTGACCATATCTGCAATGCAGTTCTTGTAAGATATATATTTTTATGATATTAAATTAAAGAAAATTTTAAGCGTGAGATTGTACCCTGAAATTTTACCTTTTTCATTCTGCCCATATTCTTATCAAGATTAAACTTGCACTGCGGTGTCCCTCAGTTTAAATGACTGTCCATTGCTATGTTGAGCTAACTTGAAAGCAAGAAAGTATCCAAACCTAGAATGTGGAGAAAAGCATGGCATCCACCCTACAAGATTTGAACACACAACTCTTTCACCTGGAGATCTGGTGAGGCACAGTGTTTCTGTGTTTTACAAGAACATCAGTTTCAGCAGTAGTCAGGTACAATGCCCAGTATTTGTTTCTTCCCCGACCACTTGGATTAGGATTCCTTATGAGCTCTTTATCTCATTGTGAGAAGATATCCGAAGAAAATTGTAAATGTAAATGAAGTAGACATGAAGCAAAATCTCAGGGCCTCAGGAAATTCCCCACCTCAGTGCAGGAAACTGCTCCTCAGGCCTGTCAAGATATCAGCACTCCTCATAGTGGAGCTAACACTACCAGTCCCACCCCAGGACTTGGAGGTAGTGCCAGCAGTTCTCTGTGTTACTCTCATAAATGTAAGGTGGAGGCCCTGGGGATCAGCTGGACCAGCAAAAACTCCAACAACTTGTAAGCAAGAGGAAGGCAAATTTAAGGAGACTACAAAAAGTCAATATATTTCCCCAGCATGCATTCGGAAATCCAGAAGGAGTGTATTTGCTGGAGGTTGGACCTTGCCTGCAGAAGGGTACAAAAGCCAGCTAGGGATGAGTTATGCTCAAATTTTACCCCACTTCCCTCCACAATAAAATAAAATACACACACACTGTGTGCCAAGCATTGTTCTCTATGCAGAGGATTTTCCTGAGAAAAGAAGTGTCACAGGTCCTCTTCAAGGAGCGATATTTCTGAATCAACTGTGCAAAATGCTAAAAGAAGCAGCAAAAGGAAAAAGCTGGGATGGGATGGAATGGAGTTTTCTTCTCCCCAGTGCTTGCCCATGCAGAGGCACCAGGAGTAGAGGATTTACTACTGGTTCCCACTTACATAAGAAAACTATATCCCTTTGCCAAAACAGGTACTTCTTAGCCCCTACTCCCTGTTTTTGCTTTAAAAAAAAAATGTTCTTTGTAAAAATTTCATAAAATACAGAAAATTCTAAGGAGATTTTAAGTCACCCATAATCAAGTTTTCATGAGACAGGTGGGCAGGCTGGGGTGAACATCTTTACCGCTGACATTTTTTGTATCTTCATGATTTTATTCACTAACCCTGTTACAGTTAATCTTGTAAATCTCCATTAAAACATTATTGACATCCTTTATCTATAAAATCATATGAGATTGGGGAACAACCAGCAAGATGGCAGCAGAGTAAAGAGCTCCAAGAATCAGCTCCTGCTACAGGGCAGTTGATCACCCACAGCTATCTAGAACATTTGTTTGGGGGCTCCAGGAGACCAGAAGTGCATCCTGCAACAACCTTGTAAGAATGGAAGGAGGAGACTGCCCATCTGCAGTCAAGATTCCTAAGTAGAGCACTCCACACCACAGAAGCCAGTGATCATCCTACTTAGGCAGTGCAAGCCACCCTAGGAGCTATTCTGTGGCAGGAATTGGAAGCTCCATTTCCCAAAAACATGAGGAAGAGATGGTTAGCAACCGATTTCAGCTACTGATTAGTAAATTCAGCTGGCTAAAGTATAACCCTAAGAACAGCTAAAGTGTGAGACTGTCCAAGTCAAAAGGAGGCCAGTAGCTGCCATTTTTACTCCACCCTGAGCATGAGGGGAAGCCTGGCAGACTGAAAATCACAGTGCGAGTAGATACTGGTTTCTTTCTTTTTTTTTTAAGATTTATTTTTTTATTTATTTATCCACCCCCCCACTTGCTGCTTGTGCTTGCTGTGTCCATATGCTTTGCGTTTTTCTGTGTCTGCTTGTCTCTTTTTGTTGTGCTTGCTGCGCCAGCTCACCACACCGCGCGCAGGCCATCGTCAGCTCACCGTGCCAAGCGGGCCAGCTTGTCTTCACCAGGAGGCCCCGGGAATCGAACCCGGGGCCTCCCAGATGGTAAACGGGAGCCCAACCAATTGAGCCACAGCCACTTCCAAGACCAGTTTCTTTCACCCAAATTGGCTTGCAGCCCTAGCCTAGGCTTCAGCCCCACTTCTAGCAGGGAGGAAGCTGATGGGCCCTGCACCAGCCTATCCAAGTAACTTCAGGTACATTTAGCTGGCACAGACTGAATAATCAGAAGTCTACCGGGGCAACTATGGTCATCTTGGACTTGCACTGCATAGATTGCTGCCCACACCTGCAGCTCCATCCCTGCCAGGCAGGGGAGAAAGAAGCATGAAGCTTCATCAGTCTGTCTGGGCATCTACAGTCTAGGCCTGCATGAGTTGGATTATTCCACACAGCTGTGACTCTGTCCCTACTCCTGGCAAAGGAGAAAGTTGGGAGAAGCCTCATTGGTCCTTGGGGCAATGAGGGTAGCTTGAGCCTCCACAGCTTATAGCACCAACTACATCCTTGGCTCCTACTACACAACCAGCAAGGGAGAAGGGCAGGAAGCCCTAAACTAAAGAGAAAAACTGCACCCAGAATAAATACTCTAGTAATCCAAATGCCAAGGCACCAACAAAAAATTACAATCCACACCAAGAAACAGGAAGATATGGCCCACTTAAAGGAATAAGACAAGCCTCCAGATGACATAAAGGAGTTGAGGCAACTAATCATAGATATTCAAAAAATCTCCTTAATAAATTCAATGAGATGTCTGGGGAGATTAAGGATATTTAGAGGACATTGAATGACCACAAAGAAAAATTTGAAAGTATACACAGAAAAATGGCAGATCTTATGGGAATGAAAGGTGCAATAAATGAAATTAAAATACACTGGAGCAAAGACTTACAAGGGTAGTCATCAATAAAAAAAACACATCAGTGGGTCATCCTATTTTGACAGGCACTGTCCCTACACTCAGAGGACTATTGCTGCTCCCTTGGAGCCACATTGTGGGAGATGTTTGTGTGGGATGTGGTGGGAGGTGTGGGAGGTGGGCAACATGGGAATCCCAGTGGGTTCCATGTAATATTTTGGGTAAACTAAGCACCTCTTAAAATATATGTATATATATATATATAAATAACATTTTTGTAAGCAAATACACATATATGCATATATATTTATATATCATTTTGCAAATGTTTGTATGTATTGTGAGAATTTTGATTTTTACCCATAAAAAAAAAAAACAAAAAAAACTGGAATCATATAATAGCAGATTTGAAGAGGCAGAAGAAAGGATTGGTGAGCTTGAAGAAATGGCCTCTGAAAGTGAACATACAAAAGAACAGATGAAGAAAAGATTGGAAAAACTTGAACAAGGTCTCAGGGAACCAAAGGACAGCAAGAGACATGCAAACATATGTATCATGGGTGTCCCAGAAGGAGAAGAGGAGAGAAAAGGAGCAGAAGGAATATTTGAAAAAATAATGGTAGAAAATTTCCCAACCCTATTGAAGGACATCCAAGAAGCACAACATACTCCCATCCAAAAAAAATCCTAATAGACCAACTCCAAGACACATACAAATCAGAATGTCAAATGCCAAAGACAAAGAGAGAATTCTGAGAGCAGGAAGAGAAAAGCAATGCATAGCATATAAGAGATACCCAATAAGATTAAATGTTGATTTCTCACCAGAAACCATGGAGGCAAGAAGACAGTGGTATGATATATTTAAGATACTGCAAGAGAAAAACTTCCAGCCAAGAATCTTATATCTGGCAATATTGTCTTTCAAAAATGAGGGCAAGTTTAGAATATTCGCAGATAAACAGAAACGGAGAGAGTTTGTAACCAAGAGGCCTGCTTTGCAGGAAATACTAAAGGGTGTGTTACAGCCTGAAAAAAAAAAAAAAAAAGACAGGAGAGAGAGGCCTAGAAGAAAGTCTAGATATGAAGATTATATCAATAAAAGTAACTAAAACTGTCAAAAGACTGGTGAAAATAAAATATGACAGATAAAACCCAAATATTCAGGCATAAACTTAACCAACAATGTAAAGCACTTGTATTCAGAAAACTACAACTCATTGTTAAAAAAAAATTTAAAAAGACCTAAATAATTGGAAGAACATTTAACTTTCCAATTAAAGACTAAATATCATTAAGATGTCAATTCTACTCAAATGGATATACAGATTCAAAGCAATCCTGATAAAAATTCTACCAGCATTTTTTAAATAAATGGAAAACATGATTATCAAATTTGTTTGGAGGGGTAAGGGGTCCTGAATAGCCAGAAACATCTTAAAAAGGGAAAGCGAAGTTGGAAGACTCTCATTTCCAGACTTGGTCATATTATCTAGGCACAGTGATAAAAACAGCATGGTACTGACATAAAGACAAACACATAGACCAATGGAACCAAATTAATGGTTAAAAAACAGACCCTCACATCTATGGTCAAGTGATTTTTGACTAGCCTGTCAAACCCACCCACCTTGGACAGAACAGTCCATTCAACAAATGGTGCTGAGAAAATTGGATACCCATAGCAAAAGAAGGAAAGAGGACCCCTATTCAAAATGAATCAACTACCTAAGTATAAAAGCAAGAACCATAAAACTTCTAGAAGAAAATGTAGGAAAATATCTACAAGACCTGGTGGTAGGTGGTAGATTCTTAAAGGAGGTAAGAGGAGGACTGAGATGGGCTACTGATATTTAATGTATGTAGAAGTTTTAATTAGCTTTACTGTAAAAGTGTGGAAAATATACAGAGTTGATGGTAACACATTATAGTGAGTAACAGCTGGGTTATAAATGGGGATGTGGCTGAAAAGGGTAGTCTAGGGATGTAAATGCCAACTGACAGAAAGCTAGAGAATAATCTAGGGACTGAATAGCACAGTAAACCCAGAGGTGGATGAGAATAGTGGTTGATGGTACAGATGCAAGAGTGTCCTTTGTGAGCTAGAACAGATGAAAATCAGTATTGCAGGGTAGTGGGAATGTGGAGAAGCATGGGAAAAATACAACTGGAGTGACCTATGAAGTGTGGTTAACAGAAAAAATGTAATATTCTTGCAACATGCCAAAGATGTACTGTGTTGATAATGGGGAAGTATGGAGGAGGTGTGTCAGATGTACGCTGTGGGCCTGGTAGTGATCGGATGATATTGTTTTATAATCTGTGGCAGATATTCCACTGGGGTGTGGTGTGTTGATGGAGGGGTGTTGTTTGGGAATTCTGCACATGTGCATGATTGTTTTGTAGGTTTACAAGTTCTGTCATAAAAATATATTTTAAAAATAATGATGGGGTGGGTTGGGGGAAATATACACCAAATGTAAGATGGGGACTATAATTAGTAGTAAGATTTTGACAATATTCTTCCATAATTTGTAGCAAATGTCTCACAACAATGCAAGGTGTTGGTGGAGGGTTGATGCATGCGACCCCTGTATGATGTTATGAATGTTTGCTTTTTAAGTTCACAACTTTTATTATACACTTATTGTTTATGTATGTTCATGTATAAATGATATAAAATAATAATCCTCAATCTCACCAAAATGTAACATTGACTCATTTACCACCAATCCCCAGAACAACCCAGGGTCTGGAACTTTGTAATACTCAATAAACTTTTGTTAATAAGTTAAATGTTTGAACAAGGTGATTAACAGTGGTGATCCTTCATCAACATGACACATTTATGTCAATTATGCCTAAACATTTTAAGTTTCATTTCCTTTAAGGATTAGATTGGTGCTATGGCCCCTCTCCATAGCTACTCACATACATACATACAGGCAAATATGTTGCAGCCACTATCTAGTGCTTTAGACACACCTTGGATCCCTTGCAACAACCTATTAACTTGGATTGTAGAAATAGGTGATTGGAATAGGAGCCACACTTCATTGTGAAGTTCCTGCCCTCTCCACAGACAGCCCTCATGCAGGTTTACTTTACAAAATAGACATTCTGCATAGGCAGCTCTTTTTTCCTCCCAGGTATTACTTATTTATGGCCTTTTACCCAAAAATAAAGTGTGTAACTTTGAGGGAAAGATTTTGGTCTTAGATTGCCACAGGGATGTTGATGCAAAATACCATAAATTTATTGACTTTTATAAAGGAGACTTATTAGAGATAAAAGCTTACAGTTCCAAGACCATGAAATGTCCAAATCAAGGCACCATCAGAGATGTTTTCTCATCAAAGTCAGCTGCCATGTGGTGAAGCAAGATGGCCACTGGTCTCTGACAAGGTCTCTGCCTTCCCCTCCAGAATCTACTGTCTCCTGGAGCTCAGCTGTGGGCAACCAGCATAGGGCTTGTCTCTTTCCAGGCCTCCTCTCTCAGTTTCTCAGGGCTTCTCTGCCTTCCTGCAGCTGTACGTGAACCTGGAGTCCTTTCCCTTTCTAGTTCTCCTTTCTTAACATGGCAGGATAAAACAAAATGGTGGCTTCCTTTTCCTCTGTGTATCTTTCTCTCTGTCTCCATTTATATCAGACCCAGGAAGAGGGCAGAGACTCAACCTGAGTCACTCCTCACTGACATAGTCCAATCAAAAGGATCTTACCCACAGAAATGGGTTAGTTCAAAAACATAATCTTTCTCTTTTGGGATCATCAAATTCACAACTTTCAAAAATGATCTCCAAGGGTCAATGTTTTAAGGTTGCATAAATGGGTATAAGTATATAAGGCATTCTGAAAATGGGACCCTCTCCATGTCTGCAATATTCTTCCATTTCCTCATGTCCTATGACCTCTTTTTCATTATAGACAAAAGCCCTTTGGCAATATATAGTTAACCATTGCCTAATTTTATATTCTGGAGAATTTTCTTACCAAGTCCCAACAATCCTCAAAGATTGTCACATCTGTTTCTTTTTAAAAATACATTATTTTTTAATTCCTTTTGAAGTGTGAGACAATATTAAATCACAATTTTAAAAGCATAATTTACACACCATTTTTTGTGTGTGTAGATTTATTTTTGTGTATTTATTTTTCCATGTTTACATTCATCTTTGCCTTGTATATACATTAATACTATGTAATAATTGAGACATCATTTTGCATTATACATCTTTGAGTATGTGGTTAAAGTGATTTTTTAATTAACCAAATTCTGCACATAATTATGTTTACAGCTAAAGAAAAAAAGAAAAAGAAAAAAAAAAAAAAACCTAGGACCTGGGCAAAATAATAGCATCAACTTTTAATGCTTAGATATTTGAAAGTACAAATCTATTAAAAAGAGCAGAATCTCCTTTATTATTGCTTGACATAAAATGCTGCATAAAGTATTCCCAGATCATGTCACAGTCCAACATTTTTTAACTATCAGGCCATTGAGCCAAATTCTGAATAATCATATGAATTGTGGATTAAAGGGTGCTAGACAGAGCTTTTTCTCCAGTCTGATTTTTCTGATGGGAAATCCAGTTGAAGGTTTTCCACTTTGATATTAGGATTGGTATCTCCTCAGTGTACGAATGTTAATTTCAACTAAAGAATGAATAACCACTGAAAATTTTCATTTCTGAGAATGATTTATTGAGTGCAATCCTCATGTATACTAAAAGAGTTGCTCTATGAGTAAAGGAATTTCCGTATGTATTTCACTTAATGGCTTTTCCAGGTGGAATTATCTGGTATTCCTCAAGAGGATTCAAACTTCTGGCAAAGACATCTTGTCTTACTCCTATTTGGGGATTATTCCTATTCAGAGCTTCCTTGTGCACACCAAAGCTGCTGATTACTTATGTGCAGCAATTCCAGACCTTGTGTTCTTTCCAGTGGAGTTCACTCATGTTGTTTTAGGATATATTGTAAACAAAAGCATTTCCATATGGAGTACATTTATAAAGAATTTCTTCCTGGTGTGAGTTCTCTGTCTTGTTTAAAAGTTAGTGCTGTGGCTGAAGGCTCTTCTACATTTGACATATTTATACTGTGAGTCTCCTCATGTCACTTTAGGACGTATTTTTGATGCATTACTTTCCCATTGGGTATTTATATGGTTTCTTGCCAATGTAAATTTGCTTAGGTTGGCTGAAGGATGAGGGATAACTGAAAGTTCTCCCACACTGATTACAGACATAGGATTTCTCTCCCATGTAAGTTCTTTTACAGGAATTCAAATTAGCAATCTGGCTAAGTGCTTCCCATGTTCACAATGTGAATATCCATGTGTATAAAGGCCAATGCTCTTGTGATATTCTTTCCCTCATTCATTACATTTATAGGGTTTCTCTCCAGTGTGAATTTTCTCAAGTTGTCTAAGTTTAGCCACATAGATGACATTCAAATGTTTTACCTCCAGTGTGAATGTGTTCAAGTTTGTTTAAATGATGACCATTCGCTGAGGCTTTTCCACATAATTGGTGATAGAGTTTCATAAACATGTGAGTTAATACATGTTGGGTCAATTAGGAACTCTGAGGAAACTTCCACAAAATTATTGCATTCACAGTATTCCTCTCCAGTGTGAAATCTCTGCTGTTGGTGAGGAGAGGAGGGGCTGTGAAACACTGACTCAATATTTATATTCATTAATTTCTCTATATATGAATTCTAGATTGATCATTTAGTGAAAGTCTCCAGTTAATATCTTTCCCACGTTACATGGGCATGGTGAATTACTCCCCTGCATGCACGTAGATTTTCTCTTTTGTAGGAGCTCAACTGCAGAACTATCTGATTAATTTTAAAGACATAATGTTTCAAAGGGTAGGTATATGAGCCAAGCTTATTAAAATATGTTTTCATAAAAACTCATGTTATGATTTTGAACTGATGTTAATTTCTTCCCTATATCTGAACTATCCAATACTTTCTCCTGGGACAGTGCTTATTCCCAACTCTAATTAAAGTAAGATGCTTGTGCTGAATCATGACTTATCCCTATTTGGGTGACCAGTTTTATTTTGTTTTTTTAAACAAATCAATTGTATTGGTACATGTTAATAAGCACACAATTCATCTAAACTGTACAATCATGGTATTTGGTATAATCACATAGTTGTGCATAGCTGTGCATCACTCCAATCATTATTGGAGTATTTTCATTATTTCAATAATAATAATAATAAACAAAAAAAGATAAATAAGTAAACAAGAAAATTCTTCACCTCTCAATCTGTTTCCCATGTTGTACATAGCTGCTATTTCTGGCTATTCTCACACAATTATTTATTTATTTATTCAGCAGTTTTATTGGGATATAGTCACATACCATATGATCTATCCAAAATGTATAATCAATGGCTTTTAGTATAATCACAATGTTGTGCATTCATCATCACAAAAAATTTTAGAACCATTTCATTAATCCTAAAAGAAAGACTCCACACCCCTTAGCATGCCTTTCCCAGCCCTACAAAACCACTGATATAATTTCATCTTTATAAGTTGATTTATATTTACATTTTATATAAATGGAATCATACAATGTGTTACACAATATATTTAGTTCATAGTAGTGCAATCATACAGTATTTGTGCTTTTGTGTCTGGCTTGCTTCACTCAACATAATGTCCTCCAGGTTCATCCATGTTGTCATATGCTTCAATTCTTACAGCTGAATAATATTCCATCATGTGAATATACCACAGTTTGTTTATCCATTCATTGTTTGATGGACACCTGGGTTGTTTCTAACTTTTGGCAATTGTGAATAATGCCACTATGAATATCGGTGTGTAGATGTCTGTTTGTGTCACTGCTCTCAGTTCTTCTGGGTATGTACCCAGTAGTGGTATTGCAGGGTCACATGGCAAATCTATATTTAACTTCTTTAGGAACTGCCAAACAGTTCTCCATAGTGGCTGTACCATTCCACACTCCCACCAACAGTGAATAAATGTTCTTATCTCTCCATATCCTCTCCAATACTTGTAGTTCTGTCTTTTTAATAGTGGCCATTCTGATAGGTGTGAAATGATATCTCATTGTAGTTTTTTTTTTTTTTTTTTTTTTAATACCGGGAGGTCCTGGGTATCGAACCTGGGTCCCTCCATATGGGAGACGGACGCCCAACCATTTGAGCCACATCCGTCCCCCTCATTGTAGTTTTGATTTTATATTTCTCGAATAAAAAGTGATGTTGAACATTTTTTCATGTGGCTTTTTTTTTTTGCCATTTGTATTTCTTTTTTGGACAAATGTCTATTCAATCTTTTGCCAATTTTTTAACCAGGCCTTCAGTCTTTTTATTGTTGAGTTGTAACTCTTTTTATATATCATGGATATTAAACCCTTATCAGACATGTGATTTCCAAATATTTTCTCGCATTGAGTCATCTGCCTTTTCACCCTTTTGACAAAGTCCTGTAAGGTGCAAAAGTGTTTAATTTTGTGGAGGTCCCATTTGTCTATTTTTTATTTTGTTGTGCATGCTTTGGGTGTAAGGGGGGTGACCAGTTTTCACATCTATGGAGCTTACCATTGAAATGATAGTGGATGTGTATTTATTGCAGATATTTACATGGAAATCATTTCTTGTATTTCAAGGCCTCTTTCTTTGCTTGCAACCATTGCAAAAAAAATAAATTGGTAGAGTGTTATTAGAGGGATGAAAATGTTGAAAACGAACCAAAGCTCGTGTAAGAATATTTCAAATATTGACCCTTGTCATTGTTAATTCCATGCATCAACTTGGCCTGGTTATGGTTTCCAGTTATTTGGTCAAACAAGCGCTGACTTGATTATTATTATGATGGTGTTTCATAAATGGAGTTTGATCTAAGATCATTTGATTGTATCTGTCTGATTGCATGTTCAGTCAACCAAGGAGATTTGGGGGGGTCTCCTCATCCAATCAGTTAGAGGAATTAAAAAGAAAGCCTGAGGATTTCAGGAGTGATAAGGAAGAATTTCTGCCTCTACTTCAGCTAGCCAGTTTCCCCTGGGGAGTTAAACTTCACAGTTATCAAAGTTTCCACCTTGCAGCCTCCCCTGCAGAATTCAGATTTGCCAGTTCCCACATTTGCATGAATGAATACCTGTAACAAATCTCTTAGTATTTAACTATATTCTGTTGCTATTGTTTCTCTAGAGAACCATAACTAATACAGTCCTTAAATGGCAAAAGAATAACAAATGTAGGCGTAATGCAGCTAGTGGAAAATTATGAAGGATTTTCTGGATTAAAATAAGAGAAAAATAAAATGAGGGAAGGTTGGGGAGGTAAAGAGAGGGGGTTTCATCACAGTGAAGGAACAGAACAAATGCCCTTATGGAATAGTTAACTCCACAATGTACATGTACTTTCCTTTCCTGAGACCAAGGTATTTACAAAAGGACATATGAATAGAGATTAAGGGCAAATATAATGACATCATCTTTAGAATTTTCTCCCAATGTCTTCAATGCCATTTCAGAAAATATCATTCACTCAAGGACATTTGAAGCTGACACTACAAAGTTCCTACACTCCTACTTATCAGGCTCCTCCTCATTTTGAAGCATATGTTCCTGGGTCTCAGCTGGACTCCTGCCTTGGAGAAATCCTCTTCCTTCCCTCCACAGCTCATCTCCTTTCTCCAATGGGGAAGTCACATTTAATTTGCAGACTAATATCCTGTGCATATATTGTGAGTTCAGTGTTGAGAAGAATGCATGATCTTCAAGTCCAGGACTGGCTACCAAGGGAAAAAAGGTGAACATTGGAGGTTGGTCTAGGGAAAACACCTTGAACACAGAAAACATTGATAGTTCTTCATTAGTGAAGGAAGCACACCCTGTGCCAAAGAAAATAATGTCCTCTGGTTGATGAAGTCATGTCCAAGTTCAAAGATATTGTGTGGATTCCTTAGTGATTTAAACCAAGCAGAAATTAAATTATTTTTAAATAATCCAATAAATATAAGCTTCACCAGAACATTATAAATGTTGTGGGGCTAGTCTCAAACCCCAGGTTTGTTCTTAGAGCAGAAAATTAACTTAGTCTTTAATGCATTTATTCATTCAAAATATTTATTGACTTCCCAGCATGGTTCTGGGTACTGAAGATTGAATAGCATAGCAAGAAAGACTTGACATTGTGGTTAGAAAAACTACTTTCTACTGAGATGACAAACTATGTGTAATAAAATAAATAAAAGAGAAGCTTCTTTCATGCAGATGTAAGTGCTATGAAAGAATCATGGTAAGGAGAGGAGTGGAATATGAGGAAGCTCTTTTGGATACTTGTTGATATAATCATTCTTTCAAATTTGAATGAAAATAACAAAGAATAATAATGGATGAATGTGGCCAATGGTAGTATGGAGGATTTAAGTTTTTTTTTAAGTTTTGCAAATGTTCAGACATATTCTATACAAACTTTAGTAAGTTTCATCAAGGCCTTCTCTGACTTAAACTGCTCTCATGCTTCCCTCAACACTTTGTAGCCCTCTACTCCAACACATGTAACACTGAATTAGTTGAACTCATCTGATGAAACATCAGCCTCCCTACTGACTCTAAACTTCTGCTCTCATGCATTTTTATATAAATCCTAAAATTCTAGAAATTAAGGAAACCAGTCTTCCAATGTTTCCAAATAAAGAAGTATTTGTAGAATTAAATCCATATATTTTTTTAAAATTCAAGTTCACATAATACAGATAAACGTTTGAACAAATGAGACTAGTTTAAAAAAATCTTTAAAATGTAAATTTGTTTTTAACCAAATTGAGTTATTTTGAAAAACTTTAAGAAAAATTGTGTTTTGTAGGTTGTTCACTTGAAGATTATTTCCAAGATCTTTTTTGGTAACTTAAATATGTAAGGTATGCAGGATGTGCTTTTGTTAAGGAGAAAAGAGAGCTTTTTTTTTTTCTAATGTTAAATGGCTGGCTGTTGAGAAACAGGAAAGTTTAGGACAAAATATACACTAGATCTTAGCCAGAAGGCCAAGAAGCGATGTATGACAAAATCTGAATGGGTAGAGAAGGTTGTAGAAGGTTTGTGGGAAAGTGATTTTATTTGTCATAGTCACAGTTGGCTTTGATAGGTTTGATAGGTTTATAAGATTTTAAAGAATTTTCTTATCAGACAGTATCTTCAGGCAATAGAATTTGGTTTTCTCTCTTAAAATGATGACTGAATTACTGGTTTGCTCTTACTGAGAGGTTGTAAAAAGTTTTTAACATTCTGAGTAATCTGCCTGGAAGGGAAAGATTCTATGTCTTATCAGAAAAATATATTTATTGATATTTATGTTGCCCTTATCATCCTGTATTGTTTTAGAGAATAAGTCTTGTCACTTTTAAAAGAACTAAGTCCTTTTACAATCCTGTTAACTCCTCTATTTACTTTCAAAATCTTTTATTGTCACTTTGGTTAAATAGGGAACCAAATATCATTTCACAGAGACATGATTCTATTTAACAATATATTCAAACCTGACAATTTTTGTCATTTCACCTTCCCCAAATCAAACCCTAGATATCATCTTATTGCTCTCAAAGGATTTGTTCTTTCACCTTTAAAAAGAGAGTTACTAGAAATAAGTTTATTTGATATGAGTTGCATGGGAAGTGTTGCCAAATTAAAAGAGATTTTCTAACCTGCTGTTGGCTAAATTTCTATGGGTAAAATGTTATTAATATAAACATTTCAGAAATTAGATAAAGTTCCTAGAGATTTATCAAAGTCTTCACTGTACATAAGATGTTCTAGTACTGATCTCCCTGATTTAGACAACAGTATAGTGTTATTGGTCATAATTTTAGTTACTCTGAAAAAATATTACATATTGCAGAAACAGCCAAATTTCCTTCTCAATTGCATTATTTCTGTAATGAACTTTCATTAGAACTTTCACTTCTAGAAAATAGTAATATATTAACTAAACTGTTTTAAGTCTTTTGTCATCTACAGACAGTTTTTATTCTGATACTTCACACACACACACACACACACACACAAAAACAGTTGTAATCACCTGCACGCTGGAGTGCATCATGTTCAATAAAAGCGTCTCAGAGACCCATGGAAAGGAATATGCCAGGTACTCTGGGGCACGGGCTTCTAATGTCTTTGCTTAAATAACTTTAAGAGCATAACACTGGACTGAGTCAAGATTCCAGAATTCTAGTTAAGAATGGATTCATGACATTACTAACACAAGATTGAAAGGAACAAGGACTAATGTTACCTAGGACTGAATGAACTGATAAAGAATGGTTATAATTCTGTTTGGATTTTTTATGTTGTTTTAATATTCTGTTTTCTAGATACAAGATATTCCTTACTCTTTCCCCTTAAGCTACCTATAATTTATAAATCATTCATTCATGTTTTTCTCCCTGCCTGGACCTTCCAGAATTTGGATATTCATCAAGTATTCTTAATTTTATGGCAAAATAATTATTTTCATAGGTTTGATCAGAATCTGTTCTTGTTAAAGGACACAATTGGAGAAAATGCTTTATAACTAAAGCTTTAACTGGAATGTCATGTTTGAGAATAATGCTCATTTAATCAGATATGACCACAGACTTTCAAGGAACTAAGGTTGACTATGTGAAGCCAATGCTTACAAAAAGCCTCTTGAAAGAAAATCTCTCTGGTACCTGGCTTTAGGTTTCTCAGCCTTACAGATCAGTAAAAAAGCTACTTTCTGGCAAGCATAGGAACCATATGATTCTTTGAAGACTTTGGGAAAGATGAAGTCACCCAAATCTATAGGTACTGTAGGTAAAATCTGGTGTTGAGTTCTTGATCTGGCCTTCTAGCCCTGAGAAGTTTTTAAAGTCCTTGCTAAGGGTCAACAATAGGGGCTATATGGGGATGTGGAATTTCCTTTTGGAATAAAAAAAGCATTCTAAAATCAACTGAGGTGATGACAGCACAACTCTGTGATGAAACTAAGAGCCAATGAGTGTACACTTTAGATGGATTGTACAAGGCATGGGACTGTATAACACGGAGAACCCTGTGATGGATGATAGACTGTGGTTAACAGTACAAATATGAGAACGTTCTCTCACAAACTATAACAAATATACAATACTAATATGTGGTGTTAATAATAGGATGGTTTAAGGAAACAATGCAACAAATGTAAGCTATAGACTATAGGTAGCAGTAATATTTTGATGATGTTCTTTCATCATTTGTAACAAATGTTCCACAAAAATGCAAGGTAGTGATGGTGGGGTGATGTATGAGAGTCCTATATGTTATGCATGATTGTTTTGAAAGCTCACAATTTTTCTAATTAAAAATAAATAAATAAACAAAAAAATAAATAAAGTCCAATTGGAGATTCCTTATGGAAAATTATGAGCAAAGCAAACTTAAAAAGGTTAATATGAGGGCAGTGGTTGTAGCTCAGTGGATGAGTGCCTGCTTCCCATGTATGAGGTCCTGGGTTCAATCCCCAGTACCTCCTAAAAAATGAAAAATAAAAAAAAAGATTTAAGAGCTTCAGTGAAAATGCTTTAAAAAGAAAAAAAAAAAAAGTCTATGGTAAATTGCAATTCTTGCTGCACCCATGTAAATAATCAGGCCAAATTTAATGAAACCAGTTTTATTTTATGATTAAGAATAATCTTTTGAGTTTATCTTTGACCAAAAGGAGTGTGACTGTAGGGAAATGTGTTTCAACAGAAACTATAGCACACTCCTGTGGATTATCAGGTTCTGCTACGGTTCATTGTCTGAGTTATTTTGCATATCCTTTGTAAACTGCAGATAACAGCATGAGTTTTGTTACCTACCTGTAAATTGGTCTGGATCCTGTGTTCTTCCATATATGTGACTACCCTAAATGCCAGTTGGAAAGCGATCAGGATCTTTTGTACACTGAGCCTCAAACTGACAAAAGAGTAATTATACTCCCCACTCCCTTGACCTACCATAATACAGTATTCCATTCTTCCATGTTCACCATCATACTTTCTCTAGGAACACATCACCTAGAGTGAGCAGTTATAAATATATCTAAAGTTGTGAATCAGAGCTTTAACACAACCTTCAATGTACTTCAGGCCCTCCAGGCTGAAGTTGACAGCTGAGCATCAGAGTTCTTGTAAAACAGACAGGCTCTAGATATCCTGTCTGCCCATGAACAATGTTGCATTCATGTCCATAAGTCTGGTACAGTAATAAATAACCTAAATACTTTAAAGGAACAATTTATGGTGTTTCATGATATCAGCCATTCTCAAACAATTCAATGGACAGACCTATTTCCTGACCTAGGTTCTTGGTTTAATGAAATATGGCAACAAACTAGGATACTTTGGATTTGTGCTTTTAATTGTGATTATCAGTCTATATGTTTTTATTTTTTGTACGAAATGTGTTTCATGATTCTGTTCAAACTCCTCATCATCCTCAAGACAGACGGTCACTCTTAAGATAGCTAATCAAAAGGAAAATGAGATAAAATGGGACTTTCTCTAGTAGAATGAGACTTAAAAACAAATTTAAAATAATAGATGCCCTGACTCAGAGAAAGAGCCATACCTGTAACCCACTCAACCAAGTAACCGCGCTCCAAATGCCTTAAAGGTAGTTGAACCCAATGAACCTCACTGCAATCAAGAAAAGCAACAAACATGAAAAAAAAAAAAAAAAAGCAAAACTGGAACAAAATGACTACTCAACCTACTCAACCTCCTGAAAAGAAAATAAATCAATGGTGGTGACCAGAGTGTTTTGGTCAAGTTTTCAGTAAGAATATTGGGAAAATGGCCAAAAGGGATGAGAAAAGAGATAAAAACAAAATGGAGCTACTATGGCTGAGAGATTTAAAATGAAGTCTGGAGGCCATTCACTCTTATGAATGTCTTAGCCAAATATCACAAACTGCCACAGCAGGCAGAACCAAAAGCAACAGTGTTTCTGAGGACATCTGGATGCCATGAACCAACTACAAGATAAAGACATCAGCAAACTATCTAACTTGAAGGACAATTGTAAAGTCCCAAATATTCACCAATCATAATTCTTAACAAACAATTTATATGATCTTCTTTAAAAACAAAAACAAAAAACAACCTTGCTTAGAAGCCTCAAGATGGGACACAGTTTGGGTTACTACCTAAATCTGTCCTCCCTGAATTGCAATTCTATGACCTTAAATAAATGATTTTGTCGACAAGGGGGACAGTATTAAGGAAAATAAAGTGGCCACCTGCATTAGGAATTGTCAGAAGATCCCTTTCCTAGAAGGGCTTTCCCAGAAGACAATTGACCTGCAGGAATTTTCAGAGAAAATGGAACATACCCTTCAGGTGCTGATAAGCAACACCTGGTGATACTTTGGGTTCAGTAGAGACAGTTTATCAAAATGGACTAGCATACTATACTAATCATAGTATAGCATCTGCTCCCCACCTGGTAAGACCCTCACTATATAAAATGGAAATTTCATATCAGACAATCAGAACATTTCCTCACTTGCTTCTGTGTTCACCCTACTTGAGCTTCCCCTTTTTACCCCCTTGGTGGAGCTCCCTTCTACTTTTTGAATGGGATACAGCCTGATTCATGAATGAGCTCAATAAGGCTGTGAGATCCTAAATTCCCTGAAAAGTTCTGCTTTCATCACTTCTCCATCTAACTGAAGTCCTGGATCCATCTCACCTCCTCCATAGCCTTTGTTGTACTGCGTTCACCAATTATTTCCCCATAAATAAATCTTGCTAACGTTATTAATGTTATCTACCTAAATAAACCCAAAGAGCATTTCTCAGTGTTTTCTATGGAACTAAGAATTGGACTATGACTTCTTCTGGGGAACTAACTTTTTTTGCCTAAGTTTCTCTTAAATTTCTCTTGCCTGACTTTGTTCAAATTATTCTGATCACTCCTTCCCAGGGTTGTCCACAAATGCTATTCATATAATGTTATTAAAACATCTCAATAATCAATTTTAGACTCTCTTCACTCCACTTTTCATATACTGTACTACAATCTGACCCATTTATTCTATTGATTACATTCCCTTCATTGCTGTCTCTACAATGACAGGGTGTAACTGTCATTACATAACTATCATCTGGATTTCATTTCTGAGCTTTTATCTCTATGGACCTGTGTGTTATATAAGGACAAATTTTAAAATAAGAATGGCTTAATTCTTCTTATGGTAGGTAGGAAAGGAGACTTCCTTCTCCTTCCCATCTTTCTTAGTATTTACATTTGAAAACCCATAATTGTAAGTTCTCTTTCTCTGCCCTCTTGAAATGTGTGCAAATTTGTAATGTTGTAAAATATTCAATAAGTCTCTTGCAAATTTCACCAAGCATGAAGGTGTCTTAAAGGAAGGAAGCCATTTCTTTAAAATGTAATCAAAGAAAATATCTCCCACTATTTACTTGGGAAGAAATAAGTGTATCTTCTGGAGGTGTGGGGTGGGGTGGAGGGGAAGATGTTCCTGCCTCCAAGTTGTAAACCAATCTCTGGCACTAAAGTTAGGAGAAAGATCTTGGGAATGAGTATGAAATGGATTTATCTGCTTAGCCACATAAAAAGAGTGCATTTTCTTTCTGACTTTGAATCTATGCAGATTGCCTATGATATATCACATTCAGGTTTAATGCTTATTCAATGACAAAATTGTTTTTCTCTCTCTTCTACCTTTGTGGGCAGGTTTCTGAGTTGGGGGAGGATTTCATTCTTAAGTTACAGGCACCTAAAATAAAATATATCTCAAATTGAAGCTATCTCCTTTCCCCAAACAAGTGAAAGTTCTATACTTCTCATTTCTGATCTTAATTAATGGCTCCCTCAGACATCCAGAAATTAATCTCTGAAATCCCCTATCAGCACCACAGAAACATAATTGCTATTCTGTCTGCACTGAACACTATTAAAATCCCACACACATATATTCCCACCCCACGCAATTTTCCTTCAATGTCTTTTTAAATGTCAGTCCCTCAGAAGTCCTCCCTTTTCTGAACTCTTACCTATGTTAGCCTTTCCCTTCTACAATCCTGGTCTTTTGAGCAGAACATTGCTTCATATTCAGGCAACACCTGAATTTGTCACTCTACATTTATTTATTTGCTTATTTCATCATTTCCCATCTCCCCCGTGGGACTAACTGCATAAAAATGGACTTCTGAATCCTAAAATAAGGTAGGTCCCCTCCCCCGATCATTACTTGTAAATTAAAATCTAGAGGAATTCCTTGTCCACAACAACCTAATCTGCCCTCAGATAGCCTGCCCCAAAATGCCTGCAGACAGATCATATATTTGTCTTCAGATTAAAATTAACTTACAAAATAAATTCCTCTTGGGGAAATTTCTCTCCATACTCTCTACAACCCAAAGAGATGGAAAATCCAGGGATACTGGGTCCTTATTGAGGATGCTGTCGCCACATTCCAGAACTCAAGGTTTCTTTCCTGTTCTAGAAATATTGGTTTTGATGGTGCCTATTTATGCTGTTAATAACCCTATCAACTATATATGAAAAGGACACCCCTGTTTAACTTTAATGCCAATCAAGAAAAATCTAATCATAGCATACCTACAAAAATGTATTTCCCTCTAAATAGGTAAAACATGTAGATATCAATAAAGAAAATAGGTTTTCTCTTTTCATCCTGTAATTATTCCAAAATCTCCAAAAGAAACTTTCATGCCTTTTCAAGAAGTTTCACTATTTCATGGATTCTGGTTTTGTGAGACAGTACTATAGAGAACTTTCAGAAAGACAATCAGTTTTGCTCTTTAATTCCAAGAAAGCTTATAAAACTGAAACTGTCAGTATATGACAGCACTTCCCCTCTACACCCTCCTGCCCTCCTACTCCCTACCAAGCAGCCTAGAGCAGGCAGAAACTAGCCCCAACCTATTCCTGGGAGACCCCCAGCTTAATGTGTGTGCTCTCCTTGCAAACTTTAACCTCTAGTAACCTATCTTTAACAACCCTCCATTCAACATACTAACACCACCATTTTTTTAACATGTGATGCAATGACTAAGCGTGAGAAGCTCCTGTGCATGCTTCCTGCTATCATGCCTTCCCTTGCCTATTCAATAATTCTATAACAACTAATCAAAATATGCCAACCCAAATCCCACCACTATCCTCACCTCCCATTGTTCCTACCCTATAAAACTTCCCTAAGTTTTCAAGTTGGGAAGACAGATTTGACCTTGCCTTCTGTCTCCTTGCTGGTTGACCTCATAATAAAGCCCTTACTTTTCTCAAAATCTTGGTGTCACAGTGTTGGCTTCTGTGCACATCGGGCAGTGAACCGATTGTTCAGTAACAATTTGGTTTGGCAACTCAGATAGGACCTTAAGTTCTCAGGTTCTGGAGCCCTGGCAGAGAGGACAGGCTCTCCTTACTGATCCTATGTGGTGTCACCTAGACCAGTTTGTCTTGGGGCTCATCAATTAGGGTCCTCATTGCTTCAGATCAGAGCCTCAAATCCTTTGGTGTTACCTACTATTTTTTTTTTTTAATTAGGCCAGTAATTTATTAAGGTAGGGAGGGAAGAGAAATGGGAGAAAATAAAAGATCATACTACAATTTCCCATTATAGATTATAAATGCCCAGGCTTTACTTGCATATTGATCCATGTGGAAGGGACACAGCAAGAGCAGAGCACAGAAGGCAAGAGAGCAAGAGAGAGCCATTAATTATTCCGCCCCTTTGCTAATGACATGGGAGGAGTTCCAGTTGTTTGCCCACCCAAAATTACCCTACCCATCAATCCCAGGGGAGGGCCAAATTATAATGTTCCTGGAGAATATCTGGGGCTTCTCCTGGCTTCAGGAGGAAATCTTATTCCAGAGGGAATTCTCGTGAGGATCTTCCAGCAGTCATCTTGGGGGTATCAATGTCCACGTGGAATTCTTGCCAGGTTCCAGATCCGTCTATTGATTCCCTATTTTACTAGCTTGCTTCATTCCCCCCACAGAGAGCTTACACCTTAATTCTAAAAGGGGTGCTGAAGGGAGATGGTCATTCTTCTGTAATTAGTTCCTGCTGATTAGGGGCAGTAAGCCCTACTTGACAAGATGTAAAACTCTCTGGCTGTTCTATCTCAGTCGGAGGAAGACAGTTCTAACATCCTGGGCAAAACTGGATGAAGTCCCCATATGGCTAACAAGATGTTGATTCTGGAAGAAATAAACTTGATTAGAATTTTGAGAATATATGGTCCCACTAAGAGGATACTGGACCACAAAAGTAGAAAAGGCCAGGTGCCTATAAAGGCTGCATCTCCCCAAATTTGGTGGGTTTCATTTTGCAGGTTTTGAACACTGTTTAGGACTATTTCAGAGTGATTTACATAGAGATGGCATTCTTCCTTAAGGAAAGGACATATTCCTCCCTGTGCTGCAGTTTGCATGTCAAGTGCCCTGCAATTTTGCAGCACCATAGAGCAAGAGAGTCTGCTTACTGTTTTAGAGCTTCTAAGGCATGGCTGATTTTGTTTATGCCATTAGTTAGCTCTAGGGAGTTACTGAAATAGATAATGGGGTTTGGTATTAATTGTGATGGTGGTTATGCCTAAGGCAGCTAAGAGAGGGATGAGAAGAGACATTGCCTTTTTAGTTATTGTACTGGAAGGAAAAAATGAAAACAGACAAGGTTTCTTAAAGGATGCTGGGTTAGAGACACAGACAATACTTTGTGTTGTCTCTTGAAGAGGTATTTCAGGCCGTCCAATGACTGGCACTCATACATCCCATCAGATGCTTCTGGTGAGCTGGCATTTTCTTGGGTAGCTGGCTTCACTCAGGATTAGTGCACCAAGCTGGTAATTCTTTTAACCTTCATAGCTGTGGGAGTGATCAGAACTACAGAGTAAAGTTCCTTCCATTTTGGCTCTAATTGAGAGTGAGGCTTGTTTTCTTGCCAAGTTTTGATCCTGGGTGAGGAAAGGTAGCCTATGGACCATCTCAAAGAGCCTAAGGTGAAGTAGGTCCTAGCCACTTCATTTGCTGTTTCCCTTCTTGTAAGAAATGCTTAGCCCTGGTAGGATGGCATGTGGGTTTGCCAGTCCTCCCCAGAGTATGAGTGGCACAGGTTCTGGAATAAGGGCTAAGAGGGATACCTGGGGTAAGCAAGTTCATTACCAGGATTTTTTAACATAGTCAATGTCCCTCTGCATATGATCTAGCATGGAGGCTGCTCTTGGCTATACTGTGGCCATGTAGACCAGCAGTAGGCAAAATTTCCTGGTCCCTGAGAAGACACTCCTATGGGGACTATGCCCGTTATTCTAGGAAGAATGAAGAAGTGATTTTTAGTTGACTGTCCTGGCATTCCAGAGTCCAAGTCTGACTAAAAACCTTTACCACTCCAAATGCTATGGTCTCAGCATCCTGATAACTTAATCCAGAGCCCTGCCGACAGGAGTTCCTATGGCCAACCTAGGTTCTTGGGAGATGCCTGAAACCCTGAAGTTCAGACCAAAGTGTCCAACCCAGATTGGTGGGAGATTATCCAAATTGAAGTGCCTGAGAGAAGTCTTAGAGGACGTTTGGCTGCCCTCTGAATGGAAGGATCTAAGGTCTTGGGGGCCATTCAGAGTTTACTGCTGTGCTTCTTGGCACCCCTACATTCCAAGGTCCAAGACTGACTACACCATTACTCAAACTAAAATGCCTGAGATAAATCTCAGGGAACGTTTGGCTGCTCTCTGAATCAAAGTGCCCAAGACTTCCTAGGTCTTGGGGAACATTCAGAGTTACTTCTCTGGTTCCCACCACCCCAGAAATCAGAGACCCTGCTGCTGGGCATTTCCAGGGCCATTCTGGACTTGGGAGACAGACTGAATAGATCTCGGGGTCAAATAGATTTTGGACTGAAGCTGCCAAGCTGAATATTGCTCCTTCTTGGAGAAGGGGCAAAAAGCTTCTTTTTCCTATTCTTACAGAGGTCCTAAAAAGCAGTCCTAGAAACTGGGAGTTTATCAGTTATACTAGCCATCAAAAGGCCATTAAGTGATTAGAGATCAATTATTCTAGCTAACAGGCCTTGGGGCCCTGCGGCCATAACTTCCTCACTAGCAAATGTATTTTCGGCTTTACAGTTATTAAGACATTCCAAAGCATTTTAACACAAACCTGTAATGAGAAATTCAGTAGTAGGAAGTAAGAAAATAAAACAAAGGTTAATTATGAAAGAAGACCTGGACTGCGACCCCCCTGGGGAAGGGAACTCCCATGGAATCCATTTTGGCCCTGCCCACCGCCCTTTCCTACCCCATCCCAGACCAAGTAGCTGGGTGTGGTAGATAGGAAAGCGGGCTTGCAAAGTCATGGACCCACTGAGAGGTACAAGCCCCCAGCTCTCCATCACTGCCATCATTACCACTGAGGAGAGAGGCCAGGAGAAGGCAACAGCAGCCAGACCTGAGGGCAAAGCTGATGGCTGCTAGAAGTGCTTGAAAAAGCAGCTTAGCAGTGCTTGGAGCTCAGCCAGGGGACCTCTGTCTTGGCAGGGCCCTGCTTTGGGTCCCTGCTCTGTGCCCCAGCCCTCCTGGCTGGGGTCAGATCTCACAAGCCTGGGTGCATGGCATGGATGCAGAGAGCTCCCATGCCTCGGCCTCTTCTCTCCCAGGATTATGTCTCATGGTGGCTTATAGGCGAACCCATTTAAAATGGATAACCAAAAGAAGGCATTAAACAGGCTGTAGGCCATAGTTTCACTAACCAATAACCTCCTGGGTGGCAGTGCCAAATTTGTTACCAGATTTGGTCTAGGTTCTTGACTATGCTGCAGAAATGAATTTCAGGAGCACATCATGTTGATTAGGCCAGTAATTTATTAAGGTAGGGAGGGAAGAGAAATGGGAGAAAATACAGATCATACTACAATTTCCCATCATAGATTATAAATGCCCAGGTTTCACCTGCATGTTGATCCATGCGGGGGGCAGAGGGGAGGACATGGCGAAAGCAGGGCACAGAAGGCAAGAGAGAGTGATAGCTACCTACTTCTTAAGGAAAGAAATGTTTCCAAGAACAGACATCTTCTAGGTGAGTAACCTAGAATGAGCACCTATTCTCTTTTGTCTGTGCCTCATAAGAATGTGGGTGAGAGTCCCTCCCTGTGAGGTAAGGTCTACCTTGAGGTTTGGAGTCCCATATTAAGAGGAAGCCCTCTGGTTATGTAGAGATCTGGCTTACTGGTTTACTAGATTACTGGCTTGGAAAGTATTTCTAAATTGGAAATTTCCTTCATAATTTAATGAATAACTTAATTTAGAAGTTCTATTCTAGATGTGAGCAATAAAAATTTGCTAATAATGGGCACGGGTTGGCTTCTAAGAAACAAGTCTCCCATGCCAGCATAAGGTGGTCACAGACAGGCAAGATCAATGATTGATCACCTACCACCCTCCAGACAATTTTCAAGCAACAAGGGACACCTGGTCATGGGCTACAGCACAGGCTGTCAGATAAAATAAGTATCCTATGCAAGGCATACTATAAAACAGAACACTGGCCCCAAAACCCTGCAACATACCTTAGGGTCTAAGGTTTTATTTTATTGCTCACAGACAAAATTACCATTATAAGTAATGCTAATAGTATATCTGACTGCAGTCTTTTTAATTATATTTTAACTAATTGGTCTATTCAGTTATGAATCAATGAAGAAGAAAAGGATGATCTTCCTTTGTAACTCAGTATAGCAGTTTGATATTGTTTGTGAATTCCAAAAATAGATATTGGATTATGTTTGTGAACTGGTCTGGGCATATTAGATTGTATTGGATTCAGAGGTTTCACTTTTACTTGATTAAATAATGATTAAGCCTTTAATTGGGCCATGTCGGTAGGATGTTGAGTCCCCACCCTCTTGGTGGGCGGGGATCCACAGAGAAAATGACAAGGAGTTTTAAGCTGGAGCCCTGGGAATTATACACACAGAGAAGCAGATATGTTAGACATGGCAGAGGCCCTGGGAAGAGAGACAAGTCATTTGCCTGATAGTCTACAGCTGACCTTGTGGAGAGACCAGAGCAGCTGAGCCCAGAGAAGAATGAGCCCTGGAAGAGAGAGGGAACTTATTCCAACCTACAGCTGACACCACAGGGCCAAGAAAGGAAGAGGGAACCTGAACCCTTGCAGACATGGGTAGATATCTTGCTCCAATACATGGCAACAGACTTTGATGAGGGAAGTAACTTACACTTTATGGCCTAGAAACTGTAAGCTTTTACCCCAAATAAATACCCTTTATGAAAGTCAACAGATTTCTGGTACTTTGCATCAGTACCCCTTTGGCTAATACACACAATCTGACCACAATATATACTAAAATCAGGAGAACAATGACCAGCAAATGGATTCCTTAACTATAAGACAATCTTACAGTTCGATCTATATTATAAAAGAGAAAGAAAATGGAATGAAATTCCATATATTGAGTCCTTTATGGCCTTATATCAAAATAGAAATCTGCAAAAGAAATGTAAAATCATGTTTAACAAAGAAGAAACTCAGGTAAAACAGACTAAACCTGAGTTACAGGATTCAGGCAATCCCCCAGTTGCCAGATTCTAAGCAGGACAATGATCTACCCTGTTACACCTGATGTTTCCATCAGATTTCTCACTGTATGCAAAGGAGACCTAAATGAGATATGCAGAAGAGTCAGAAAAGCCCATTACTCCTCTAGAGGTCACTAGGCAGGCTGTATATCCTTATTTGCCTGTTAGTCAAAAGGGATGGAGAATCCTTTTACTTCCATTTTTGCTACTCATAACCCAACCTGAGCAGATCTTCAGGCCCTCCTGAATACCCTTCTCACTCTTGAGGAATGCAGAATGGTTTTCAAAAGAGTCTGCCAAACAGTGGTTGAAAGGGAAAGTCCAAGGTCATGTATATTACTAGAAGGAAAGCTAAAAACTGTAACATGAGACTGTATAAGATAGTAAAACCTCATGTAAAACACAAATATGGGTGATATTGCATATATAAGACTGTTTTTACAAAATATGAATACCAACATACTAGAAAGAAGGAAACAGAATAGCAGCTATGTATTGCAAGAGAAGCATGGAGAGATTGAGAAGTGAAGAGTTTTGTTTGTTTGTTGTTTATTATTATTTTTGGAATAATGAAAGTGCTCTAAGAATGATTGAAGTGATGCATGCACAAATATGTGATTACACCAAATGGATTTATGCATTATTAATATGTATCAATAAAATTTATTTGTTAAAAAAAGCCTGCCAGGAAGCTGATAAACTTATCAACTATAACCTAATAATACAATTCATACAAGAGTAGCCTTAGCTATCCCAGGGGAACAACCTGGATAGGACCCAGATGAGTCCAGGGACCGAGCCAGATTAAATTATTATAAAGGATGTGTCTTAGTAGGAATGCAGAAAGGAGTCCTGAGGCCAAAGAGTGTAAAAAAAAAAAAAAAAAAGTTCAGGAAATACAACAAGGTCTGAAAAAAAACCCATCCACCTTTCTCAAGACAGGATTTGAGGCATACAGGCAATACACTGACCTGAACCCAGAATACCCAGATAATATGAAGCTAGTCAATAAGACTTTCATTAGTCAAAGTACCCCCAATATAAGGAAAAAGCTACAAAAGTTGGAAGGAGGATTAGGAATGCCTATGTCCCAATTGGTTGAGATGGCTTTCAAGGTCTTTAATAACCAAGACCAGATCCAAGAAAAGCAAATAAGATGCCAAGCCAAATCCATAAGTCACAACTTGCCTGGAACAAAAAAAAAAACCTTCCATGATGGAAGACAGACAACCATGGGTAACACCCTTTGGCCCTTCTAACTGAAAAAGCCACTATACATTGGGACCACAACAGTATGCCTATTGCAAGAAAGAAGGAATGTCTTCTTCCTTCTTTGGAAAGAAACAGGAATGTCCAAATCACCCAAAGCCAGCTTATCAAACTCAATGAGAGTGGGAGACACCAAGAATGATGAGGACCAAGGGCACCCTTTTAACCTGACCACTCCCATCAACATTTCCCTCAAGGAATCCCAGGTAACTGTAATGGTGGGAAAATACTTATTGACTTTCTGGTAGATACTAGAGCAATCCACTCTGTTCTAAATTTAAAAATACACCCTTTCTACAACCCCTTGAATGCCACCTGGGAGACACTAACTTGAAACATAGCTTCCTTTATATGCCTGAAAGCTCTATGCCACTAATGGGACAGGATTTATTATCCAAACTAAATACTCAGGTGAATTTTTCCTCAGAAATCCACAACAAAGATACTAATAGAAGAATTAAGCAAAATGACAGGATACAAGATGAATATGCAAAAAATATGAAGACTTTCTGATGAGCAATCTGAGGAGAAAGTAAAAAAAATCCACTTATAATAGTGACTAAAAGAATCAAGTATTTAGGAATAAACTTAAGCAAGGACACAAAGGACCAGTATTCAGAAAACATTGCTAAAAGAAGCCAACAAAGAACTAAATAAATGGAAGGACATTCCATGATTATGAATTAGAAGACTAAATATTATTAAATGTCAATTTTACTCAAACAAATTTACGGATTCAAAGTAATTCCAATAAAAATCCCAACAGAAATGGAAAAGCCAATTTTCAAATTTATTTGGAAGAGTAAGGGGCCCTGAAGAGCCAAAAATGTCTTTAAAAAGAAAGACATTGGAAGATTCTTACTTCCTAACTTTATAGCTGTATTAGTCAGCCAAAGGCATGCTGATGCAAAGTACCAGAAATCTGTTGGGTTTTATAAAAGAAATTTATTCGGGGTAAAAGCTTACAGTTACAAGACCCTAAAGAGTCCAACTCAAGGTTACTTCCTTACCAAACTCTGTTGCCATGTGTTGGAGCAAGATGGTGGCAACATCTGTGAGGGTTCAGCCTTCTCTTTCCTCTTAAGACTCCTTGGGCCCAGCTTCTTCTGATCTCAGCTGTAGGCCAGAGGGCTCATTTCTTTCTGGGCCTGCTCAGCTGCTCAGGGCTCTGGTCTCTTCAGCTGCAAACCATCAGGTGAATTGCTCAGCAATCTCTGGCGACCCAGGATCAAGTTCTCTCCTCTTCCATGTCTATGAGCTCTCTATTTCTTCCGTGTTCTTCTCCGTGTGTCTACTTCTGTGTTATCCTTGAGTGAGTGTCCATTTATATAGCCCACCAAGGGGGCAGGGACTCAAGCCTGCATGCCCTAATGAAAAGGTCAAATTAATGCCCTAATCTTAACATAACCAAGTAAATGTAAAACCTCTGAATTTAATACAATCAAAGGGTATCATGCCCAGAGTAACAGACTAGTTTACAAACATAATCTATATCTCTTATTGGAATTCATAAATAATATCAAACTTTCACAATAGCATATTACTTAGCTACATGGTACTGGCATAAAGATAGATATATTCACCAATGGAATGGAATCGAGAACTCAGAAGTAGACCCTCACATCTATGATCAATTGATATTTGACAAGTCTATCAAGGCCACCCAGTTGGGCCAGGCCAGCCTATTCAACAAATGCTGCTGGGAGAACTGGACATCCATACTCAAAAGAAAGAAGGAGGACCCATATCTCACACCTTATGCAAAGATGAACTCAAATGGATCAAGGACCTAGAAATATAACCTACACCCATATAACTCCTAGAAGAAAATGTAGAAAAACATCTTCAAGACATGGTGGTACATGGTGGTTTCTTAAACCTTACATCAAAAGCACAAGCAACAAAAGAAAAAATGGATAAATGGGACTTCCTCAAACTTAAACAATTTTGTGCTTCAAAGGACTCTATCAAGAAGGTGAAAAAGGTAACCCACTCAATGTGAGAAAATATTTGGAAGTCACATATCTGATAAGGATTTGATTTTCATGCTATATAAAAAGGTCATACAGCTCAACAATAAAAAAGAGCAAACAATCCAATTGAAAATGGGCTAAAAACTTAAACATTTCTCCAAAGAAGAAATACAAACAGAAAAAAAAAAAATCACATGAAACAATGTTCAATATCACTAGCTATTAGGGAAATACAAATCAAAACTACAATGAGGAGGGGCAAGATGGTGTTGGTGTAGGAGGGCGCACACTGCAAGCTCCCAGAGCAAGGCGGATTGGGGACGGGGTCCTGCCCGGGGATCTGTGCTGTGCACCCGTGGAGTGAGAAGCTTGGGACATCTATCTGCGTAGATCGGCGTCGTAGACCGAAAGGTGGAGATTCGTGAGTTTTGAGGCTGCCGGTGGAGGTTGGCACAGGCGGCTGAGCCCTGCGGTTACGGAAAAAAAAAACAAAAACAGCCATTTGGAGCCGCGGGCGGGGCGAAAAAAGTTTTATTTTCTGGGGAGCTGGCTGCCTGGCGCCCCTTGGACCTTGTGTGAACAGAGCAAACGAGCTAGTCAGCACTCGGTGAACCGGAGGGGGGATTTTGGTCGGGGAACGCAGCTGATTTCCCTAGCCACCCAGGGATAAGCCCCGGGCCGCAGCGAAGCCAGGAAGAAGGGACATTTCCCAAAAAAGGGAGGGTTCTGTTGGAAGACAGGGAAGGGTATTTTATATTTTTAGACATCGATCTGGCTGCCTGCACCGCCCCATAGCTTTGGGGAGCAGATAAGCCGAACTGAAGCAGCACCAGGCTGAGAGCAGACGCGAATCTGCACTCAAACTGATTTACTGAGCAGCCTGGTGACGCTGGAGCTCGGCGCCAGAAGGGGCGGAATCCGCCATCTTTAGCACTCCTCACTGACTAACATCAGAGTTTCA